>CP092869.1:23623713-23650723 GCA_030710605.1 Cordylochernes scorpioides
TGTGTTAATTTACCAGTGTTTGGATAAATAAAGGTTTTTACTAATACCTGATCTCCTTCTTTAAAAATGGGTTCTGGGTGTTTAATATCATAAAGTTGTTTGCTGTGTTCATGGGATTTTATGGTTCTTTCAATGGCTAATTTTCTTGCTTTTTCAATTGGTGTATGTGTTACTGTGTCATGTTCTATATACTGTGGTTGTATTCCATAGTATAAGAATTTAGGTGTAAAGCCTGTTGTGGTATGTACTGTTTCATTATAGCTTTCAGTAATTTTAGGAATATATTTTGTCCAAGGAATCTTTAAATTATCATTATATTCACATCTTAACCTATTAATGATAGTGGAATTTAGTCTTTCTACTTTTGCATTTGTTTCTGGGTGATGGGAACTGGTGAGTAGATGCTTAACATTATTTCTATCTAAAAAGTGTTTAAATTTTCTGCTAAGAAAAGCTGCATTTCTGTCAGTTATTAATATTTCTGGTTTATTAATTTGGAATAAATTTCTCAAACAAGTTATATAAGAATCAGTTGATACAGATTTTGTTGGAAAAGCCCAAAGGAATCTACTATGGTGATCTACTATCATATGGATACTGTGTCTAGTTGTCCCATAATTATGTAACCCGCCCAATGTATCTAAAGAAAAAATGTGATTTGGGTGTGTGGCTATTGGCATCTGTTGTAGTGGTCCATAAACAATTCTGTTATCCCTAGACTTGTTAAACTGGCAAGTTTCACAATGTTTGGTGTAATTAGCAATATCTCTAGTCATATGTGACCAATAATAGTGTGGAGAAATTATTTTAGTCATTTGAGTTGTTCCAATATGCCCATGCTTTGTGTGTACTTTGCTTAATAATTTGTGTCTTAGTGTTTGTGGTACATAAGCTCTTTTAAAACCCTTTCTATTTATAATGTAGAGGCCATTTTGAATTTTAATTTTAGCACTACTAATTTGTTCAGTTGATTGGTGTTCTTTTAACTCATTATATGTTAGGTAAAATGAGACAGGTGCTCTTGACAGCATGTCTGCTTCTATATTATTTAATCCTTTAATATGTTTTATGTCAAAGCTATATTGAGATAGGATTAAAGACCATCTAAATAACCTACCTTGTGGGTTTTTTACATTTTTGATCCATTTTAAAGGTAAGTGGTCTGTGTGCAAGGTAAAATGTATGTTGTGTAGATATGTGTGAAACCTTTGTACTGAATTAATGATGGCCAATGTTTCAATTTCTGAGGCAGTATAATTCTGTTCATATGGGTGAAGTTTTCTTGAAAAGTAACCTATGGGGTGTAAAATGCCTTGTTCATCCGGTTGTTTAAGAACTCCTGCTACTCCTAGACTTGACGCGTCTGTGAATAAATGACATGGTTTTGATGGGTCATAAATATATAGTACAGGTTGTGATATGAGTGCATTTTTAAGTGTTTGGAAGGCTTGTTCATGTTTTGCACTCCATAGCCAAGGAGCATTTTTTAACAAAAGTTCATTCAAAGGTGCCCTAATTTGCGCATAATGGGGAATAAATTTATTATAAATATTTATGGTGCCTAAAAATCTCTGTAAGGTTTTAATATTATATGGTCTATTTAATTTTAAAATTGCTTCAATATTTGTGTTATTTGGTGTATATTTTCCTGAGTTAATAGTGTATCCTAAGAATTGTATTTCTTTTTGTAAAAATTTGCATTTATTGAGATTCAGCTTTATATCCTCTTGTTCGAATATACCTAATATGTCATCTAAATGTTTAATGTGTTCTTCATAAGTTTTGGAGTGTATGATAATGTCATCAAAATAATTTAAGGCATAGTGTATGTTATGTTTAGTGAAAACTGACTTCATAATCCTTTCAAATTGTGAAGGTGCATTTTTTAAACCATATGGAAGTCTATTCCATTCATAACATCCTAATTGTGTTACAAATGAAGTTTTATATTTATCTTTTTCATCTATGGGTATATGCCAGTATGCATTTTTAACATCTAGAATAGTGTATATTTTTGACTGTGATAACCTATCTATAATTTGTTCTATAAGTGGAATTGGGGTATGTTCTGGAACTGTTTTTTGATTAAGTTTCCTATAATCTATACAGAGTCTTGTGGGGTGATTTGGGGCATCAGATTTCTTATTCACTAATAATGCAGGAGAACTATAGGGGCTAGATGAGGGTCTAATAATATCATATTTTAATAATTCAGTTATTTGTTTTTGTATTTCAGCATTATTGTAAAAAGATGTCCTATATGGCTTTTGTGCTATGGGAATATTATCTAAAAGAGATATGCAAATTGGGTTAGTCTTTATGTGTCCTATATCAAAATTGTGTTTAGAGAAAACATTCTTATATTTATGCAATATATCTGAAATTGTTTGATTAGAGAAGTTTGGATTAATATCTACTTTACTAAAGTCTAAATATGAATTATAATTTGTTATAGAGTCCGGTTGTCGCATACTGTGATATGAGTTATAATCAATAGTGGGATTTGAATTAGGATCTATAAGTTTAACATTTGTATTTGGTATATCAAAAGAATTGAAATTACACAACGGATTAATATTTAAAAGAGATGAATTTTTAATATAGTATGGGTCTGGAATACATAGGGTAGTGGCATATGACTTCTGATTATCAGTTTTTGGATTAAAAGAATACAAGAATTTATAATTTTGGAAAAGAAGGTTTTTTGAAAAATCTATTTGCAACTTAAATATATAAAATGTTGGTAAACCTAAAATAAGATATTCTATTGGACTATCACAAACAAACATTTCTTGATACTTTGTAATTTTACCTAAGCTAAGCCTAACCAATATTTTGTATAATGGGTAAGTAAATCCTTCTACCTGGCCTATTCTTTCTTTTGGGGAATTATCTAATATTTTATAATAAATATGATTTAAGTATTTTAAAGGGATAATAGATATGGATGATGCTGTGTCAAGTACACAGGGTAAGGATATTTGATTTATAAATACAGAAAATAATAATAATGTTCTACCTGGGTTGGTGCGCTTCGGATGATTATTGTTCTTAAGTGGGCAGTCTCTATGGAAATGGATCTGGTTGGGTAGCTGGTGAGATGCACATATCTTGCAGGGGTATTGAGGCTGGTTTATGGATTTGTAGGGTTCTTGCTGGTGGTGAGTTGCTGCTGCTGTCCTGGAAAATGGCTGGTATTGATGAGCTTTGGAGGAGTTGGAGTTAAATTTTTTTACTGGAGTGCTTGTACTGGTAGAGGGTTGTTGGGGTTCTTCTTCTTTATTTGTTGATAATTTTAATTGGGTTGTGATTTTATACCATTCTGAAGGTTCTTGTACTCTTGCAGCTATTAGATATTTTTTTAGGTGATCTGGCATTCCATCTGTAAGTGCTTCTAGTAAAAGTGTTTTTTCTAGGTTTAGTTTTTTGGCTAAAGCAGATTTTTCCTTAAAATATTGTTCCAGATCATCTTTATCATTATATTTTAAATTTAGAAACCTACTGAATAAATTTGAATCTTTAATTGTGAAATATGATGTTAATTTTTGTTCAATTTCCCCCCAATTATATATATCTTGTAGTTCTTCTATGTAATAACTGAATGCTTCTCCCTCGAGATAATTTGAAATATTATTTTGTTTAAAATCTTCATCAAGATGCTTCTGTAAACATTTTTTGTTAAAGAATTTGAGCCAAGATATTATGTTTAAATTTTGACCATTAAATTTCGGTATTTCTATAGTATTTGGATATGGCGTCATGGCGTGTTCTACATTCCTTTGTTTGCGAGACATTTTGTAAAAATAGTTTTATGAAATTTGAATAATTAATAGAGCAATTAGGTTGAAAATTCAGGTAATCCTGTCGACTTATTGTTATGAATATTTTGTGTTGTTGTTAGATAAGGCTTGATAAGACAAAGGATCGATAAGATAAAGGGTTGAGGTGCAGTCGTGATAAAAAAAGATAATTATTTACCGTCAAGTAGCTTTTATTTTCAATTACTTGAGGAAAGATTACACATTTGTTAGTTTTCACATTATATAGAATTTATAATTTAATCCTATATTAGTGATTTAAAAGGATTGATTGGTTAACTACGCATATTTACAACAAAATTATACAACGAAACTAAACAACTAAACTAAAAGTCTTTCTAAAAACTATGATAACAAAAATAAAAATTATCAATGAATAAAATGAAATATATATTTTTAAAATATAGAAATATTTAGAGTTTTTAGATTATATAATATTTTTAGATTATATAATATATATATATATCCTTATTTTGTAAATAGTCAGTGTAGTTTATATTAATGTTCGTGTGGCAATAAAGGCCTTTTAGTAAATTCTTTTTTAGTTTTTTGTTATTATTTAACAAAAGTGGCGAGCCTGCCAGGATGGAACGTGACAAGAAGTTGCGCTCGGTGACCAGAACGAGATTTACTAAAGTAGTAAATATTTTGGATCCCGAAATAAGAAAAACTGATGCTGATGTGGGTGTGGTCAAGGACCAATTTAGTAAATTAAAGGACATCGATTGCAAATTAAAGGAGCTTGACCAGAAAATGTTGGATCATATGATGTTGGCTGATGCAGAAGAAGATACTTTAAATTGTGAAATTGAGGAAGCAGAACATTATTGGATACCTTCATCACCCTGGAAAGAAGGGTAAGAGAATTAATTGATTCGGATAACAAAATTGATGTTAAATCCCTGGGAAGCTCAAATGGGTCATCAATGGCCAAAAGTTATAAACTTCCTAAGTTCGAAATAAGAAAATTTGATGGAGAACTGATTAATTGGCTTCCATTTTGGGCACAATTTGAAAAAATTCATGAGGATACTGAGCTGCATGATGCAGACAAGTTTCATTACCTGGTGCAGTCGATGCAATCAAACACTAGAGCCAGAGAGCTCATAGAAAGCTATCCCCAAACAGCAGAAAACTATGCAAAAGCGGTCCAAGCCTTGAAACAAAGGTATGGACAGAAAGATTTGCTTGTTGAAATATATGTAAGGGAACTGCTTAAACTAATGATGGCAAATGTCAGGACTCCACCAGATGAGAGGCGGTCAGTGGCTAAGCTATACGACAAGCTTGAAACCCAACTAAGATCTCTGGAATCTTTGGGTGTTGACACCAAGGAAAAAACAGCATGGCTTTTCCCTATGATAGAGTCTTGTTTGCCAGAAGATGTGCTGGTTGCTTGGCAGAGATCACCGCTGAATAGTTGTGAGGCATCAAAGGACTCTAATTCTAACTCCAGCTCTCGCCTTAACAATCTTTTGGACTTTCTTAGAAGAGAAGTGGAAGGGGAAGAAAGAAGACTTCTAGCCAGGAGAGGATTTGAAGGGTTTTCCCCAAAAGAGAAACTTAGAAATAAGTTTAAACAGAATTCAAATATACCTACCGCTGCAGGTTTATTTTCTGCCAAGGAGATGGGATGTTTGTTCTGTGAGAAGAATCACCAAAGTAAAGACTGCATCACTGCTCAATCTATGCCATTCAAGGATAAAAGAGCAAAGATCTATGAAAAGAGGTGTTGTCTTAAATGCCTTAAACCTGGACATCTTGCAAAGGCTTGCAAGAGGACAGTTCAATGTGATATTTGTACCAAAGGACACTACGTTCTTCTTTGTCCTGACTTGCCCTGCAACCGAAAGGTAAATACGCATGTCTCTGAAGTAGTGCAGAGTGCTTTAGCCAATCAGCAGTGTACCAGAGATGTAACATTAATGACCTTGATGGTCAATATTATGGGAAATAATGGCTATAGAAGAGTGCGAGCACTCTTGGACCCTGGTTCTCAGAAGTCCTATATTTTGGAATCCACTGCACTAGAAGTAAAATTGAAGCCCGTCGGCAATGCAAATATTGCTCATTCATTGTTTGGTGGTACACAAACAGAAACAAAATGCCATAAGGTATATAAGGTCGCATTATTCAGCAACCAATCTGAATTGGACACTCTGAGAGAATTTGAGTTCTTGGGTCAAGACATTATTTGTGGAGAGATTCCAAGGACGCCTAAAGGAGCATGGTTGAATGAACTAAAAGGATCTAGAATTTGGCTGTCTGATCTTGGAAGAGATAGCCCCAAGATAGAACTTTTGATCGGCAGTGATATCTATGGAAGCCTTTTGTCGGGACGTGTGAAGCAGCTGGAAAATGGATTAACAGCTATAGAAACACATCTTGGATGGACAATTTGTGGCCCTTTACCGAAGAAAGATGAGCAGTCTGATTGCTCATCACTGGTGGTCATCAGCATGCACAGTAGAAATATGTCGGTTGATTATTTGTGGAATTTAGAAACGATTGGCATAAAAGATCCCAGGGAAAATCTCACAAAGCTAGAAGAAGATAAGATAGTACACCAGCACTTCTTAAATACTGTTCATCAGCTGGAAGATGGACGCTTTTGTGTAGGATTACCTTGGCTGGGGAACCAAGAAGGAATTCCATCCAATCGTCATATTGCAGAGAGAAGACTTTTCAACACAACCCGTAAATTGAGAGCTAAATGTATCTTCAGCGAATATGATAGGGTGTTCCAAGAATGGCTAGCTGAAGGTGTTATTGAAAAGGTGTCTCCTGAGGATTTGAACAGGAAGTGTCATTATCTCCCTCATCACCCAGTGGTTAAAGCCAATAGCAACACCACCAAGATAAGACCTGTGTTTGACGCATCATGTAAGGACAAGGGGAATCTTTCATTGAACGATTGCTTGGCAAGTGGCCCAAATGTTATTGAACAGATCCCAGCTATCCTACTGAAGTTTAGAGAAAATGCTATTGGAGTTATTGCTGACATTAGAAAAGCCTTTTTGCAAATTGAAGTGAAAGAAGAAGATAGAGACTATCTTAGATTCTTATGGTGGAAAAATAATCATCAGATTCAGGTTTTCCGTCACAAGCGAGTTGTCTTTGGTGTGACCTGTAGCCCCTATTTGCTTGGAGCAGTCATCCTGCATCATCTCAAGGGAGTCTCTTCTGAATTTGGAGCTTTCCTCAGAAGTTGATGGAATGTTTGTATATTGATAATTGTGTCACTTCAGTGGATACCGAGGCAGAATTAGTTGATCTGGTGGAGAAATCTACTGAGATATTTGCAAAAGCCAAGATGGATCTCAGAATATGGCAATTCGGACCTATACACCGAATCAAGGAAGTCTATTCTAGATTACCTCCTAGTGTTGATATAGAAAGGAGTGAAGAGGCTTCAGTTCTGGGCATGAAATGGAATCTTTTAGAAGATACTCTTAATGTGACCCCAAAGTTCGGAGTTATAAAAAACTCACTTTCCAAGAGAGACCTCTTGTCTCATACCCAACAGATCTTTGACCCAATTGGATTCTTGGATCCTGTCTTGTTGCCTGCCAAACTACTTATTCAACAAGCCTGGACAGTCAAAACTGATTGGGATGAACCTTTACCATCAAACATTCAAGAAAATTTTATGAAGTGGTACAGTGAGTTGGACACTCTTGCCGACATAAAGATTCCACGTAGAGTGGGCCGTGGGATTAGAGCCCATTGGTCCATTCACATATTTTGTGATGCCAGCCAAAGTGCATATGCAGCAGCAGCTTTTCTACGTTGTCCTGAGAACAAAGGAGTGTCAGTACAACTTTTGATGGCCAAATCCCGGCTAGGTCCACTTAAGAAAACTACTATCCCTAGGATGGAACTTCTTGCTTGTGTGTTGGGAGTTAGACTCAGCAGGTACATAACTGAGTCTTTGAATTTGGCTGCGGAACCGGTGTACTACTGGACAGACTCTACTACAGCACTTTCATGGATCAAGACGAACAGGCAGTGGGGCACCTTTGTAAACAACAGAGTCAAAGAGATATGCAACACTTCAGGTCCGAACAAATGGTTTTATGTACCAGGGAGCCTCAACCCTGCAGACCTTCCTTCAAGAGGTTGTAGTGTACTACAGCTTAAACGCACCAGATGGTGGGAGGGACCTGAATGGCTCAAGCAGCCTCAAGATCACTGGCCAAAGCAATTATTCCACTCAGACAGAACTTTGGTCAATTTGGAAATAGATAGACAAGTATTGGTGACTACACATGTCAGAACTGAAGTAGTGCCATGGTTTGAAAGATTTTCATATTTTACGAAGATTGTCAGAATAAATGCGTGGATCTGGAGGTTCATATGAAAAACACAAAAATTGTCCCCATCAGGTATGCATAGTCTACAGCTTTCAGAATTAGAAGATGCTGAAAAGGGAATTTGGAAAACTGTGCAACAGCAAGTTTTTTTCTAGCCGAGGAGATTCGATCAACGGGTTGATGATAATCAGAGATCATTTTGGATTGATCCGTATAAAATCCAAGCTTATTGAAAGGGATGACGAATATTCATTTCGTTACCCAATTTTGCTTCCAACGAAACATCATGTTGTCACATGCCTGATAAGAGAATTCCATCTGAAACATTGTCATGCAGGAGTTCAGATCCTTTCTGCCAAACTCAGAGAAAATTATTGGATCTTAAATTCCCGGCGCAGCATACGAAGTGTCGTCTCTCAGTGTGCCAGGTGTAGAAGATTTTCATCAAAACCTGTGAAAACTATTCCGATACACTTACCTCTTGATAGAGTGAGAGATGCCACAGCCTTTGAAATTTTGGGAGTAGACCTTGCTGGTCCACTTTACCTCAAGAACAAGACCAAGGCATGGATTGTTCTATTTACCTGTGCCGTCTTCAGAGCTATACACCTGGAACTTGTGACCTCATTAAGTACTGAAGCTTTCATACAAGCTCTGAGAAGATTTATAGCCCGGAGAGGGCGACCAAAAGTCATTTATTCTGATAATGGTACTAATTTTGTGGGCGCTAACAATGCTCTCAGGGCTTTAAACTGGAAGAAGATAGTATTAGACCAAGATCTTCACAAAATAAATTGGAAATTCATACCTCCTACTGCTGCATGGTGGGGAGGTTGGTGGGAGCGTCTTATTCGTTCCATCAAGGATCTCCTTGTTCGAATTTTGGGCCATTCTTCAGTGTACTATGAAGAGATGTCTACTATCCTATGTGATGTAGAAGCTACAATCAACAGTCGTCCACTGACATACATACACGAGGACTTTAACAGTTTGATTCCTTTGTCACCCTCCATGTTTCTACATGATTCAAAATATGTGGGAGTTCCAGATCTTGATAAGTTGGACTCAAAGAAATTCCAAGATAGATATCGGCATTGCCAAAGGCTGCGAGAAGCTCTCAGAAGTCGCTTTCGGAGTGAATATCTGGGCCAACTTGTCCAGAAGGCCAATGAGAGGACTCCAAAACTGAGTGTGGGTGATGTGGTTATAGTGAAGGTGGAAGACAAGAGGAGACTCCACTGGCCTATGGCAAGAATAGTGGAACTGTTTCCAGGAAGAGATGGACATTCTCGGGTTGCTAAGGTTCGAACAAAACTGGGAACCCTTATACGCCCTGTGCAGAAGCTCTATCCCCTGGAAGTGTCAAGTGGGGATCCAATTCTTCGATCCAAAGAAGATACTACAATTAAAGAAGAGCATAGTGGGGCTAAGCGAGCTAGATGTGGACGCGTGGTCAAGCCACCACAGAGACTCAATTTGTAATGCTTAACTCCTTTTATGTACCACATGTATATCACTTGTCTTAATTGTATGATTTTCTTCCCCAAATCATAGGTGGGAGTATGTTAGATATCCATTAATTAAAATTGTGGTATTTTGCATAACAATAGTTATGTTTAGAAAATTGTCCTGATATGCAAATAAGGTTTTGCATAGTGTTTGTTTTGCTATGGTAATTATTTTTATGTATATATATATATCCTTATTTTGTAAATAGTCAGTGTAGTTTATATTAATGTTCGTGTGGCAATAAAGGCCTTTTAGTAAATTCTTTTTTAGTTTTTTTGTTATTATTTAACAATATATTTTAGGTTAGCTTCGCCTAGAAATGTTTCCATCCATAAACTCATACTATTTCTAGTATATTTACCGCAATGATAAAAATGATGGGAGGGCCTGGTTCATCATTTGTGAATCTACTTGGCGGTTTTGTCAGTTTAATCTACCATCCCGCTTAATTTTTGTATTTTCCTGTTTTTATTTTATAGTAATACTGAAGATACACTATTGTAAAAGGGATTTTAAACAACTATGCACATAAGCTTATGTACAGTAGAAATACAAATATTTATAAATTCCTAAACATGCTTCGAGCGCTGCTCTTCCGCAAACAACAAGTAAAGTTCATTTAGACTTAATATGAACATTATGAATTAACTCGCCATCTGTTTTACGCAATTTATGATTCATTTGAAAACGAAATCAGATGGAAAATGTGGAATTAAATATTCAGAAGTCTATGATAAGGTCATATTAACGATCGGATAAAATAATTCTAAAAACTGGTGAAAAACGAGAACAAAACATTTAACTTGGAATTCAAGATTCTGAGCTATCCAATGAAAGCACCTTATTACATAAAAAGCATTTGCGCGCCATCTGTTATGAAAATTGGAAACTATTATAGAAGCGTATGATTCTTTTGAAAGTTAGACAATTTTTACTGCCCTTACTGCGATGGAAATATTATAAATTTATAATTGTATGTAAAATTCTACAGACCTCAAACCTTATGTCCTTAGTAAATCTAAATACCCATTCCAAGAGTCTAGTATCAGTATCACTATTGTTGTTTCTTGAGCACTCCAAGAGAGCAACATCTGACGACGTCAATCTATCTGCGGATTTGTTACACCGTTGTAATGGCATAGGTGAGGGAGAGAAAACACAAGTTGTGATCACAGACTTTTTCAAGAAAATGTAATTATTTTTTTATGAGAATAAATTATAAATTAATGCTTTCTATTTATCATATTAATCAATTAATGCCGGTTTTGCATTCTATATATTGACTCTTAAATATAAATTGTTATTATTAATTGTTATAAATAATTTATTGAAACTTTAAATTTCACATTTTAAACGTGTTCGATACAACGCCACCCTCGCCTTACGCCGCTTTTTTGCAACATCCGGATGGTGGCGTTATAACGAGAGTAGACTGTATACAGTAAAACCTCCCTTTAGCAGACACCTCTCCACAAAGGACAGTTTTCATTGACAAAATTACCATTTTTACAATTTAGAAACTCTCCGGTAAGACAACACTTCTCCCTAAAGGACAGTTTGGCTCAACAATTAGGTGTCCTTTACAGGGAGGTAGTTCTACTGTATTCCACTTCACACTCTTCAGCCTTTTAGCTAAGATGTAGTGTAGATGTAGTAGTTTTCCCAAGTCCTCATATATGTCTTATAGGCCTCACCGAGTCATAGCGGGATAACCACTCCAGGTCTGGAGGAAATGTCGACCTGGAGAAAGAAGAGCTGGATCTTGCTGCAGAAAGACACTTCACCTGGATCCATGAAGCAAGAGAAGACTACTTTTTAATTAATAAAATATTTCACTAACTATTTTGGGAAATAACTTGGATAATTATCCAAGTTCGACTGTACTAACTTCTGTCTCCTGTTTTCCTTTTCTGTGCTGCAGATATTTTCTTTTGCATTCTTTGTAATTCTTTTATTCATTAGACTTAAATAAAGAGTCTTAAAGATCCTTTGTACCCATGGAAATTATTCTTTTATTACACACACCCAAACAACATAATAATATTTATTATAAAAAAATTTTGTTTGATAGGAGATAAAAATGTGTTTAACATTTATTTTATACAGTAGAACATACTCCATGAGAGGATAGTCATACTAGAGAACACCTCTCTACAAAGGAGAGTTTTCATTTTCCAAATTCCACTTTTACTATTCAGAAACTCTCTCCCTCGGCAGAGCTGACTGCTACAGCAAGCATGGTGGATAGAGAATGACCTTCAGATATGAAGGCCAGCTGCAAAACAGTCAGAATAACTCTGACGAATAAGCAGTTGCGGACCAACAGCAACATTGTTAGGAGAAAGACCTCTTTAAAAATACTGAGTTCAACTGACCCAGTTGATAGACCTCAAGCAAGGGTTCCTCTCTCCAGGGATACAGAGGAGCTGTGTCTGTACTCCTGTTAGAGTCAGCAGCAAAGTTCCTATGTTAGGAACAGCCTCAAAATACAGGCATAGTCAGACTTTCACCAAAGTGTGCCTGGATCATGGTGCCATGATCAACAAAAGCTGCACCCCTACACCCCATTCCATGAGATCATGAACTTATGTAATCTTTACACAAGGGGGATAAGAAACAACAGAAACTCTCTGGTAAGAGGATAAGAGGACACCTAATTGCAGAGCCAAAGTGTTCTTTAAGGAGAGGTGTCCTTTACAGGGAGGTTCTACTGTATATTCAAATAATTTCTCCCATGTTTTAAGGAAACAAAACCAACATAAGGAGTAATCCCTGTAATAGCCATTGTCCTACCTCCATAGAACCAACCATCTCATCACTGAGTTATCCACCAGATTTGTGAGTTACATTATAAATAAATAAACAGAGACAAATTGCTTTGAAAAATCATTTATAGTATAAATTCTGACAAAAATCATATATAGATACATGCAGACATTGTTTTCATACAAAAATTCAATAGTAATAATAAAAAAAAAAAGAAAAAGAAAGACCATTTAATACATAATTGACCCTCTATAAAGAGGAAGTAAACAATATAAGTTGGGAGGGAGATCTCAGTTGGTGCCGAAGTACCTCTGGCCAAAGTTAATGGGAGCGACAGGATGGACTTCCGAGGTGAGGATGCTCATGGAGGGGAACTGGGAGGTGACGTACTGGGCAGCTGGACACCCACATAGCTCTCACTCTGATCCTTTTTCATACCAACAGCCTGAAAGCATGGGTAAAGCCAGTCTCTCCTGAAGTTGGATTCTTATCATAGACTGTCATTTCACACCAAGTCATATGAAGAGTCTTTAAACCCTAACAGACTCTCTGTGTGTGGTGAGAGATTAATTCCAGGAAAGACAGAGCCATGTTTTTAGACTGTAGTTCCTCCTGGCTCTCATCAAAGCCTCTGTCAAGTTATGAAAGTCTTTAAACCCTAACAGACCTTCTGGTGAGAGATTAATTCCAGGAAAGACAGAGCCATGTTTTTAAAATGTAGTTCCTCCTGGCTCTCATCAAAGCCTCTGTCAAGTCATGAAGAGTCTTTAAGCCCTAACAGACTCTGGTGAAAAATCAATTCCAGGAGAGACAGAGCCAGGTTTTTAGACTGTAGTCTGTAGTCATTACTGTCATGTCAGGGGCCAAGTCAACAGACTGATGATAAATCAGGTGAAGTTTTCAGGCTGTGGTGTGTGAGACCCTCCCTTCTGTCTATTATATCATTGTAAATACATTGGCAGACTGTGATGGCAGATAATGTCTACACATGATAGAACAGAATTACTAGGGTAAACACTACTTTTTGGAAAATATATGAAAATTTAAAATATATAAATACAGAAGTGAAGAGAAAATAATGATTTTAATTGTTTTGAGTCAATTTTCATGTCTAGCTTGGATAGTGGACCAAAAATCTGAGGTGCTAGAAGAAATGCGGAGGTCAAATGGACAGATGAGGTACCAAACAAAAATTTTGGGAAAATGTTTGGGTAAACTTGTGAATGAAGTACACTCATAGACAAAACTTAAGGAAGTAGAAGTTTTTTTTTTAAGGAGACAGATACAATTTTGTTCACACTTGGTTATCTCATGTTTCTTCAATAAAGGGTCACTATAATATCTTTCAGTTATTGTCTGAATCCCAATATACATGCTAAAAGGTACAATTTCCTTAAGTTTTGTCCATGAGTGTAATCAAAAGGAATTGGAATTAGCCGGTCATGTACTCTGAGAATTACTGGAGATTGACGAAACACTGGAGGACCTCTAATAAAATGGTCTGGAGGTGAATAGAACAGGGTGAAATGGTGTTTTCTATAAGGGCTAAACTAAACTACTAAAACTAAAGGCTGAACTAGAAGGTAGAGATTCTCCTGAAGATAGGTTGTCTGGCCAGCCTTCATATTTTTATGAAAAATAGACACTTCTGCCAGTTAGTTTTTTTATTTTCTCAATGTTTTGAAAAAAATATTTTGTCTTCGTCAGGAGAAGTAAATAGAAATAAAGCATTTGGCAAGGTGTTAAAAATTGTTCTCTTTGAATTGAACAATTTCTAACACCTTGCCAAATGCTTTATTTTTTTATATTTACTTCTGACGAAGACAAAAGATTTTTTTCGAAACGTTGAGAATAAAAAAAACTAACTGGCCGAGGTGTCTATTTTTCATAGAAATAAAAGGTAGAGATTCAAGCTATATTTGGCCAGGCTGTTGGTTTCCTTTTGTAAAATGACAACAAACACCGCCGGGGATGCCTTCCTTCATCCTCCATCATGGTAATAAATATGTATATATTTCAATTTTGTATATACCTTTTATTATTTCTTAAACTGTTGTCACTACTCTCTTTGAATTTGTAATATTGTCGAGATGACACAATAAAAATGTTTTAATTGTCAATTGTCAAAAGTAGAAAAACAACCCAACAAAGCTTATTAGAATCAAGGGAACCACCAAAACAAAATGGAATCACTAAGAATTCAATGCTAGAACGAGAAGACTGAGTGGAGACTTTCCTTTTATCAGACAATCCTCTATCATACAGACAGATCTGTCTTTCAACAAGAGACATTCAATGTACAACTGCTGTGTGTTCACACAGAACTGTAGTTTGGGAAATAAAATAAAAACACTTCAGGAAATATTTGTATGATGTTTTTTTTTTAAATGGTACAAACATAGGATTGAAGAATTATCCCAGTTGTGTGTGTGAGCAAGCCAATCATAGCAATTGTAAAGCCTCTCCTTGAAGCATACCCTTGTCACATGTCTTAACTATGGCAGATGTCAGTGGACGAGTGGTCATTGGTTTTTGACCGCTATGACCCGGGATCGAATCCCAAATTGAACACTTTTTACTAATTAAAAAAATGTTTCAATGGCTCTTCCGATTCTTGCAAAAGTCCAACCTCACCAGCAAGTGCAAATAACCAAACACTTGCGAGTGCAAAAGTCGAACTGTTTTTCACATGTGTAGAAACATGTGATACACTTAACAGTAAAAGCAGTTACAACTTCTATTTACCATGATTATCATGGCCTGTGCCATGTGTACAATGAATAAGAAGAAAAAAAACTATGGATCATCAAACTGCACTAACCTTATTTTATAATTAAAAATAAATATATATTATTATATAAATCTAGCATTCTGTATCATCATACAACATACTTCTCACCTTTAAGGCTGGAAATTAAAAAATCAGTGGTAAATTATCAAAATTGAATGAATCAGTATCTCCAGACTGTGTTGGTACCATGTTCCCCTGGACTCACCAATATGGTACTATCATTGAACACCAACAACAATGACCTAACTCAGGGGTTGGCAACCTTCAAGTCGGAAGAGTCAAAAATTACAACTTCTTGCCAACAATAAATAGTATACTCACATAAATAATATTTGTGTATGGAACTACAGTAGAACCTCCCTGTAAAGGACATCTAATTACAGAGTTAAAGTGTCCTTCAGGGAGAGGTGTTCTCTTACCGGAGAGTTGCTAAATAGTTGAAATGGTAATTTTTGCAAATGAAAACTGTCCTTTGTGGAGGTGCCCATGAAGGGAGGTTCTACTGTATATACAGAGCCACAGCTTCACATCCAAAGAGCTGCATGTGGCTAACGAGCCACAGGTTGCTGACCTAACTGAATAAAAGAAGCACTTGCCCCCTGTCACCTATCTATAGACAAGTGCCATGATAGGTACTGGAGATACAGGAAACTGATGACTCACCAGCAGGAGTGCAGAAGAGGTTCAGTAAGATGATGGAATCCTCAGGCACCCTGTGGTCCTTGAGGACTTTCACTGCCTTCACCACAGTGTTGCCTGTACCTGGACCCACCGCACATACTCAGCACAGGGTTTCATTATAACAACAGTCTTTATAGGTTATACAGTACAACCTGTAAAGGACATTTAATTACAGAGCTAAGATGTCCTTTAGGGAGAGGTGTCCTCTTACTAGAGAGTTGCTAATTTGTAAAAATGGTAATTTTGCAAATGAAAACTGTCCTTTGCGGAGAGATGTCCTCTAAAGGGAGGTTCTACTGCATAATCACCTGGAGCAAATAATGAAAAATTAAAAGCACAAAATCATGAGGCAAAAGGTTTCTTTTTATTTTGCTGAGCATCTAAGAATTTCTGCCCTTCCATAGGATAATGTTCAAAAACTCGGCTAAATAAAAAAAAACCCTTAAACCTTTGGCCTCACAATTCTGTGTTTTTTATTTTTTATTGACAGTCTTGATCATATTGCTGCGTATGTATTGTAGCAAAATATATACCCACAACAGATTATTCAATTTTAATATTTATCTTTTTCAACACAGCAAACTTCTCTCATTGTGTGCCTGTCTGCTATTTCTATATATACAATATACAGTAGAACCTCCCTGTAAAGAACAACACCTAATTGCAGAGCCAAAGTGTCCTTTAAAGAGAGGTGTCCTCTTACTGGAGAGTGAAAAAATGGTAATTTTGTAAATGAAAACTGTCCTTTAATGAGAGGGTGTCCTCTAGTGGGAGTGTCCTTTCATGGAGGTTCTACTGTATCAATTTGTTTTGCATTGAAATAAATTGCCTTGCCATGCTGAGATTTGACTTTTTCTAATTTTCTGTGACTATAATATAAAGAATGTTTTCTCACAGAGGTTCTACTGTATTTACATTTTTATAAAATTAAGAGAAAGGGACCTCTTGATTGTGCAACTAAAACTTGCTGATGGCCTGTGCCGAATGAATATCAACAATTGTTTTTTTTTTAATTATTCTTTTATTGGTCAAATACCCTCCTTTCATTAAATCAAGAAGGAGCATTTGGCCAATTCTGGAATAATTATAAATCAATGATGATAAAGCACAATTTAGATTATAGATTATAATAAAAGAAAATAAGACCTAATCCAAATAATTTATTAGTGTGTGACGTTTCGGCAACAACATTGTCACCATCATCAGACAAAAGAATAAAAAATAAAAAAATCTGAAAAAAAAATACAAAAAAAATCATTTTTTTTTAAATTCTTTTGTCTGATGATGGTGACAATGTTGTTGCCGCAACGTCACACACTATTTGGATTAGGTCTTATTTTCTTTTAATATAAATCAATGATTATTTGGTATTTATTCAGATAGATAATGCAAGCCTGTTATACAATCAGGAAATACCTTTCTCTTAATTTATCAACCTGATCCCGGTACAATTTCCCATTTTTACTATTTAATAAAAAATTGTTTTTAAAAGAGAAAGAAAAAGACTTACTCATGATGGGGTACATAAGCAGGACCCTGCGTTTGTCGATGTCGTTGGGGAACTTGGCGTAGACCACCTTGGCCTCGTGGGTGTCTTCATCGCTCTGAACCAAGATCTTGCCGATGCGGATAGAACGGCAGCAGTCCCGGAGTCCCTTCTCCATGGCCTCCCCTATACATTCAGCACCTGGGGGCCATTTGTGCAGCCGTATCTACAGTGCCATCTTGCACTATTGTTTAAAATATATTTTTATGTGCTAACAACCCCAAATCCAATACACAATGGATGAGGTAACAGCATTTTAGTATACCAGCTTCCAAAAAAAGTACTGAATTAATCTTAAAAGGCAATAACATGTCATTTATATACAGTTAAACCTGTCTATAGCACCCCCTCTAAATAGCGCCTTCCTCTCTATAGCGCCAGATTTTCAATACGTAGTACAATGCGATTTACATTAAAGGTGACCTGTCTATAGCACCCCCTCTCTATAGCACCATATTTTGGTGAGTCCCAAGAGGGGGCGACAGGTTTAACTGTATATAAAAGAAATAAAATCATTAAGCACACAAAAATTTCTTTTTTTCAAAATAAAATTACTGTTTTACACACTGTCCTTACTGCAATAAATATATATCTGAAGGGATTAGGAAAAATCAATATTTAGGCATATTGGTTTTAATTTTTATAGAAAGTACTGAATGAAACAAAACCTAAATCTTGAAGTGTGTGTGATATTTCACTCTAACAGCATTATCTTCATCCTAGGACAAAAGTACTGAAACTGAGTATTCAGCACTTACTGTCATCAGTACTTTTGTCTGAAGATGGTGAAAATGATGTTACTGGAACATCACACACACTTCATTTATTTGGATGTGACCTTATATCCTATAATCCAGCTTGTATAATATTCAGTTTGATGTGGTGGATGGTTGAAGAGAAATAAAAGGTTGCAGAAGTGATCAACTATTTATTATTGTTGTTTCTTATCCCCTTGTGTAAAGATTATACAAATTCCATGAGTTCATGCTCCTCAAGCTGTTTGATGATAATCAAAGGTCCTGTTTAGTATATCTAATATAAGCCAAAATGTGATCTGAAACTGAAGGTGCCAAGCTACATTTTGGGCAAGTAGAGTAGTGAGATAGATTTTGTTGTTATTTAAAGTGCTATCCTTCAGCACGTTTGTCTGAAGATGGTAACAACACTGTTACCGAGGTATCACACACTATTTATTTAGATTTGGTCTTATCACCTTGTGTTTCTAATCTATAATCCAGAGTATGCCTAATCAAGTAAATCAAAAGTGTGTTCAATCTTGCAAAATAACATCCTGGAGGGATAAAAACACGTAGATATTAACAAACAGTTAGTTTACCATGTGTCAAGAATTTGGATTTAAATAGCAGTACATGGTTCACACACATCAGATATTATATCAGTAATTCAAGATGTTAGGACAGGTTAGATGATAAGTTGGAGAGTTGCAGTGGAGGGTAAAAGTACAAAATCACATGAGACAAAGATATAAGTGTGTTGATTTAACCAAGATTTCGAGCTTTTCTGCCCTTCTACAGGAGGAGAACAGGAGTAAAAACTCCTGTAGAAGTGGTCCAAAGTGGTGTTTTTTTGGTGTACAGGAGTTTTTAAAGTGGTGTTTTTGGTGTACAGGAGTTTTCACTCCTGTAGAAATGGTCCAAAGTGGTGTTTTTTGGTGTACTGGAGTTTTTAAAGTGGTGTTTTTGGTGTACAGGAGTTTTTACTCCTGTAGAAATGGTCTAAAGTGGTGTTTTTGGTGTACAGGAGTTTTTAAAGTGGTGTTTTTGGTGTACAGGAGTTTTTACTCCCGTAGAAGTAGTCCAAAGTGGTGTTTTTTGGTGTACAGGAGTTTTTAAAGTGGTGTTTTTGGTATACAGGAGTTTTTAAAGTGGTGTTTTTGGTGTACAGGAGTTTTTACTCCTGTAGAAGTAGTCCAAAGTGGTGTTTTTGGTGTACAGGAGTTTTTTAAGTGGTGTTTTTGGTGTACAGGAGTTTTTAAAGTGGTGTTTTTGGTGTACAGGAGTTTTTAAAGTGGTGTTTTTGGTGTACAGGAGTTTTCACTCCTGTAGAAATGGTCCAAAGTGGTGTTTTTTGGTGTACTGGAGTTTTTAAAGTGGTGTTTTGGTGTATAGGAGTTTTTACTCCTGTAGAAATGGTCTAAAGTGGTGTTTTTGGTGTACAGGAGTTTTTAAAGTGGTGTTTTTGGTGTACAGGAGTTTTTACTCCCGTAGAAGTAGTCCAAAGTGGTGTTTTTTGGTGTACAGGAGTTTTTAAAGTGGTGTTTTTGGTATACAGGAGTTTTTAAAGTGGTGTTTTTGGTGTACAGGAGTTTTTACTCCTGTAGAAGTAGTCCAAAGTGGTGTTTTTGGTGTACAGGAGTTTTTACTCCTGTAGAAGTAGTCCAAAGTGGTGTTTTTTGGTGTACAGGAGTTTTTAAAGTGGTGTTTTTGGTGTACAGGAGTTTTTACTCCTGTAGAAGTAGTCCAAAGTGGTGTTTTTTGGTGTACAGGAGTTTTTAAAGTGGTGTTTTTGGTGTACAGGAGTTTTTAAAGTGGTGTTTTTGGTGTACAGGAGTTTTTAAAGTGGTGTTTTTGGTGTAAAGGAGTTTTTATAGTGGTGTTTTTGGTGTACAGGAGTTTTTAAAGTGGTGTTTTGGTGTACAGGAGTTTTTACTCCTGTAGAAGTGGTCCAAAGTGGTGTTTTTGGTGTACAGGAGTTTTTAAAGTGGTGTTTTTGGTGTACAGGAGTTTTTACTCCTGCAGAAGTGGTTCAAAGTAGTTTTTTTTTTTTGGTGTATAGGAGTTTTTACTTCTGTAGAAGTGGTCAAAAGTGGTGTTTTTTGATGTACAGGAGTTTTTACTTCTGTAGAAGTAGTCTAAAGTGGGGTTTTGGTGTACAGGAGTTTTTACTCCTGCAGAAGTGGTTCAAAGTGGTGTTTTGGTGTATAGGAGTTTTCACTCCTGTAGAAGTGGTCCAAAGTAGGTTTTTTTTTTGGTGTACAGCAGTTTTTACTCCTGTAGAAGGGCATAAATGCTTGAAAGCTCAGCTAAATCAAACACCTTATAAGAAACTCTTGGCCTCAAGACTTCATAATTTGTTACAATAGACAAGTTAGATGGATTAGCTGCACAGTCACTCACCACTTCGGACAATGCTGACTCCGCAGTTTCCCTTCTTGTATTCCAGTCCAACGTACGGTTGACCTGTCACATCCATCACAATCTATTGGTGGGTGGGACATAACACCAGCTACCTGGATCACAAGGCACAAATGATATTTAAGACACTTTGGCCAGAAAATTGTTTTTATTTTTTCAATGTTTCAACAAAAATCTTTTAAAATAATGCGGCTTGTGATTGTAAAACGACATTTGAAATACTATCCCGTATGTGTTTCTTTTCAACGAAAATTCAAAATTTATTTCAAGGAGAAATAACGATTATTTCTAACCTTTTGGCTGAGTGAAGAGTAATGATAAACGGAAAAATAAAAGTGTCCAGGGATGGGAATTGAACCCACAGTGTTCCGCTTACCGGGCAGATTTATTTTTCCGTTTATCATTACTCTTCACTCAGCCAAAAGGTTAGAAATAATCGTTATTTCTCCTTGAAATAAATTTTGAATTTTCGTTGAAAAGAAACACATGCGGGATAGTATTTCAAATGTCGTTTTATAAAAATCTTTTATCCTCGTTAGGAAAAATAAAAATTAAGACATTTAGCAAGACATTAAAACATTTTAATGCCTTGCTAAATGATTTAATTTTTATTTTACTTTACGAGAATAAAATTTTTTTGTCAAAACATTTAGAAAATAAAAACAATTTTCTGGCTGAAGTGTGTTTATTTTAAAGAACTATGAATGAATGCCGGCCAGGCAACCTCTATCTTCAAGATTATAAATGATGTTAAATATTTTAGTAGGAATGTTCCTTTTTTTTCTTCCAAGTAAAACACAAACGGTGTTCCCTTATTGCAGTGAGAAAACTATTGGGCCATCACAGGGGGTTCTATTTCTTAGTGCATTAGGGAATTGATTGTTCGAGTTGGAATTCAGTTGGATGCCAGTTACAAGACCTTGGGGAGGGAGAGAGAGATCTTAGGAAACAAGGAACCAAGAAGACTTCAGTCCTACCTATCAGACTAGAGTAACTCTGCCTTTGCTGGTCCCAAGCCCAGATGAAAAAGGAGGAGGGGGAGCAGTAACAAGCTCGCTAAAAAACCTGGGCTCAGCTGGCCCGGCTGATAGTACCCTGTAAGGGTTCCTGATCCAGGGATACAGGATGAGCAGAGTTTGTATTCCATGTTAGAAGCTGCTGCACATGGCATCTGATCCTTATGTCAGAAGCGGCCATTTCTTTTGGAACTAAGTCTGCCCGATACTGAGTAGTGCTCCCAGTCTTAAAGACAAAGGCATTCTACTTCACCCTTCATGATGGTTATCAAGCTTTACAAGCTAATATCATTGAGTGGAGATAAGAAAGAAGAAGAAGACTAGAGTGAACTCAGGATGATGATGATGATTATATTATGTCACCACTGTCCAGCAGTTCTTGACACTCAGCTGTATATTTACATTGGGAATGGTCACTCACTATTTAGTAATCCGGTCTTATTACCTTGGGTTTCTTATCTCTAATCCAAAGAGTACCTTATCAGCAAGCTGGTAGATTAAAATCACAGGTTGGGTTCCCCACTGATGTGAGTCAGGCTTTCCCAAAAATGTTTTCATTGCAGAAAGGACAGTAGAGTGTAATGGACAGATAAATGAACAAAAATTTCAATTTTAAATGATATTTATCCTGGTAGATCTCTAGGATCCCAAATATACAAACAAAGACTGGCCTATTTCAGACACACATTGAGAGCAAGATGATGAAGTTGGAAAAATTGAAGGAAGAAAAAAATGTTAGGAAGATCCCCAATGAACTGGCTGGAAAGTGTCAAAGAAGCTACCAGAAGGTCACTACTATATGAGCTGGGAATGATGGTCACTAACAAAACAAATTAGAGATTCATCCATTTAGTCACCAAAAAAATCTAACACAACTTAATGGACACAACAAGAATAGTAGTAAATGTTGTATATATTAGTGTATATATATATATATATGAAAAAATAGTACAAATGTAACATTGTACTGGGATAAGGTGCATAAATTAAGAAAAAGGCATCTCCTTATCGTGTATCAAATACTATTCGTTACAATTATAAATTGGCGCCATGGATGTCACTCTTGTGAAACGTCCCGTTCCAAACTGTGTGTTTTTAAAATGTTTTAATTAAAATACTATTCGTTGCAATTATAAATTGGCGCCGTGGATGTCTCTCTTGTGAAACGTCCCGCCCCAAACTGTGTGTGTCTTGAAAATATAAAAATAAAAATGTGAATTTTCATAAAGATTTCATCATGTCGATTTTTTTTTTTGCATTTCACCTACTAAATCGATAGAGATAATTACATTTGCAACATGAACTTAGGTATATTGACTGAATAGAAAACTGCATAGTAATAAAGATCATTTTTTAAAGGCACCATATCGTTTTTTTTTTTCAATAAAATCGAAACAAAAATTAACGATAAATAACAATAATTGCCTTAAAAAGAAATTGCCTTAAAAAAAAAGAAACATTCGCGGTGATTTTGTCTTGCATTCGTTTATACAATTATTATATACGAATGACCCGGGCAACGCCCGGGTTTTACCCGATTAAATGCTTTTATTCAAATACTATTCATTACAATTATAAATGAGTTTTAAAAATTGTATAAAAAAAAAAAAAATGCATCGGCTGGGAATCGAACCCGGGCCGCCCGCGTGGCAGGCGAGCATTCTACCACTGAACCACCGATGGTTATGAAAAATCCCATCCGTGAGCTTCAGACAGACAAACAGACAGAATAAGGCAAATATATAAGTAGATTTTTTTTATTAAAAAGGCATATATTGGATCAAAATATTTATTTTACCAATATTTCAGTTGGCTGACGCCAATCTTTATCTACAACAACAAAAACAAAAAGCCTTTATTTAGGGTCACTGACCCTATACAGGATTCACCAGAGGTATGCATAAGAACAAAGCAGTGAGACAAAGGAAACAACGATATAGACAGAAGAAAAAGAAAAAAAAAACAAGAAAGAGAAAGAGGGAAGCAAGAAAAACAACACAAAAAGAGTAGCAGTAAGAAAGTGAGGAGTGAGTGTCACTTGGCCTTCTTCTGAGATATGGACTTGTGGAAACCATAAAATGCCGTAGCAATATATTGATGGGAGTGAAGCACAGAGTTGCCCAGTTTTGAGCATAAGGGTTCTTCTTTCAGAGCAGAGCAATCAAAATTAAAGTGAGCGATTTCATTTTTTAGTTTTGAATTACAGAAGGTACAAATCGGGTCCTCACCGCAGAGCATCTTGATGTGGTTTTCTCTAAAAAAACTTGAAAGTATTCTAACTTGTGCGAGTGAATAGTCTTACAACCGGGAAAGGAAAATCCCCTAAAAGGTATCCCTCCGTCGTGAAAGATATGTGAATGTCTTTGTAGTGAGAGTATAGCTTAGATTTATCCATTCTTGTAAGGTCGTTTTGTATAGATTGGTCTGCCGCTGTTTTTAAGAGCCCTGTAATCGCGCTCCTCAGCGTTTCAGGATCATCACAGGAAACAAGTGCAGGGGATCCATTATTGTTAAGCAGATTGGTGAGCTTTTTAATGAAACCGATGGGTGTGCCCGAAGCATTAGACAGTTCCTGTGTTCTATTAAAACATATACGCGGCAATCTGTCACTGCTCATATTCAACACCCGCAGCGAATACTTCAGGGTTAATTTTAAAGCTGTTACACTCAAAGAGATACGACCGGTTTCTAATCTGATTATGTAGCCTGGAGTGCATCTGGGCAGATTCAGGAACCTACGGATAAATATGTCTTGTATACTGTCCAGTAAGTCTCTATGCTCTATTGCCCACAATGGAGCGGCATACATCAGGACAGCTCTCACTATTGTATCAAAGAGTTTGATTGACAAATTTATTGACTTTGCTTTGGATTTTATTAATACTGGGTGTGTGGCGTTAATTGCTGTAAGTGCTTTTCCTTTAAAGTAATTTGCCGGGTAAGTAGTTGTTATTGTTGGTGTCAGAGGGAATCCCAAGTATGTATATCTTGAAGTTATTGTTATGGGTTTATCATTCCAGAACCATCTATCCTTATTTGAGGGTTTACCTCCATTACAGAACACCATAATCTTTGACTTGGACTCATTTAGTGTCATTAAGTTCTCATCGAGATAGTCTTTTAGTATTTTGATCTTCTTTTGGAGGTTCATCCTGGACTCACCTATAATTGCTATGTCGTCGGCGTACAGCAATAAATGGATATCTCCAAATTCTGGCAAATTTACACTCGTCAGGTCTGAATTATTATAAATTTTGATTAAGTCCGTGATAAATAATATAAAGAGCAGTGGGGGAAAGTGGTTCTCCCTGGAGGACTCCCGAGTTTATCTTAATACTTTCCGTAAATGATCCCTTCCATCTGATAGCTATAGTTGCTTGTTCGTAGTAACTTCTGATCGTACTTATGAATTGGTAACTTATGCCTAGGTTGTAAAGTTTGCCAATCTTTATCAAGGTATTAATATTTTATAATACCTTAATAAAGATTGGCGTTCAGCCAACTGAAATATTGGTAAAATAAATGATATTTTGATCCGATAATTACAATTTTAATTAGATTTATTTATGGATTGCTCTATTTTCAAATATATATATAATAATTTGTAAAATAAAAAAAATAAAAATCCGTGCTCTAAATGGTATGTCATTGTAACAAAGTTGTTGTAATAAAGGAGGCTATAACCAAAGGCCTTGTTCCAGTGAGATAAAGAAACATGGCACTGAGCCAATGGCAGCTGATGGAAACTTCCATCAATTACACCACAGCCTGCCAAGCCATGACCACTAATTGGAAGTCTCTTATCTACAAGCCATGATAGAGTGTTTGAATGAATGTAGGTACTGCTAGATTTTATCCAATTTTACAAGGTACCACAAATCCAAATAAATCAAGTGTGTGATGTTTTGGTAAGTTAGATGTTTCGGGCTTCCCCATGTGCACTAGGTGCAAAACCGAAGAGGCCACTTTCCAACATATACTAAATTGTATTGGAAAGGACAAAGGATCCCTGTACAGAGAACCAAGAAGAGTTCTTGAATTTCTTTATGAGCACGACCTCCAAGATCTTGTCTAATTTAGACTAATAAAAGGATAAGCCTCAATACATTTTAGTTCGTTATAACAGCAACTTGGTGCTGTAACATCCTAAACTCTCAAGTTTTAATCATGGTTATAAGACTACAACATAAAACCTAGTGACTAATACTACCATTTATCATTTTAACACACTATGGGGTATTTTTATATTGTAGCAAAATATTTATCATTTTGTGAACATATTATTTTTGATATTTTGCTCTATACTATAAAGGTAATTTTTAAATGTTGATTTGTTCTTACATTAAATAAATTGCCATGTGTCACATCCTGTCTTTCCTAACTTTCATACATGATGCTTGCAAGGTTTCCCTACTATGAACTAAGTGTCAACCTACAACCCCAAAAACACATTATTGACTGTATTGACTCATCCATTGATGAGCTCTACTCTTCCCCGGTAGACACCATCAAAAGTCTCAAGCTTTACAAGCTTGATACCTTAATATGATTGAGTAGAAATAAGAAAGAGGATACATGATGGTGGAGATGCTGGGTAGATTAGGGAAGACAAACTGAAACTTGCCAACAAACTATGAGGCGGGTGGTGCTGTAGTCGACTTTTTGTTTGCGAGTGACTCCAGAATTCCACCATTTAACCAATGACAATTCTTTGTTGGTTCAATAGAAAATCCTAGGTGTTACAAAGTATGGGATAGAGTTTTTATACAAAGGGAAACACAATGGAAAAATTCTGTGATTTTGTAATTGGTACTACTAAACTGATTGATCCACTTAGTTGATGCCCACTTATCGGAAGTTGACAGTAAATATAAACTGTACTAGAATGCAAGAGTTTACAACAAAGGAGATACACACGAGGCTTGTTGAGGGTTGATAAGCAAGCAGCAAGGGATACTACGTACCTACTGGGGTGATCACAGAACACTTTTCATAGGGCAGGAGATTCAAACCATCCTCTATCACCAGTCTAATCTACAGCACACACCGTTGTTGTTGTTGTTGTTCTATTCTCTCAAGTAGACCACTTGATAAACAACCATCTAGTGTAACACTCACCAGTCTGTCGGCATAGAAAACAAAGTCACTTCTGGAGGTGTTCCTACACAACACACACACATTTACATACTGGCCCTACATAACACTTATTTACATTTAAAATACAATATAACGCAGCT
Organism: Cordylochernes scorpioides; assembly: GCA_030710605.1. Taxonomy (NCBI): domain Eukaryota; kingdom Metazoa; phylum Arthropoda; class Arachnida; order Pseudoscorpiones; family Chernetidae; genus Cordylochernes; species Cordylochernes scorpioides. The sequence continues at coordinate 23,650,546 of CP092869.1, forward strand.
GATGATTGTAAAACGAAAATTGAAATTATACCGCGAATGTTTCTTTTATAAAAATCGAAATTTATTTTCAAAGAGAAATAGAGACATTTCTAACTTTGAGGATGAGGTATGGAAAGGTGAAACATGAAGAGTAATGGCGAATTGGGTACGTGGTAGCCAGCGCGCGCGGCAGCACTTT
>CP092869.1:23650823-23728257 GCA_030710605.1 Cordylochernes scorpioides
CATGAAGCTAGAGAAGACTACTTTCTAATTAATAAAATATTTCACTAACTATTTTGGGAAATAACTTGGATAATTATCCAAGTTCGACTTTACTAACTTCTGACTCCTGTTTTCCTTTTCTGTGCTGCAGATATTTTCTTTTGCATTCTTTGTAATTCTTTTATTGAATAGGCTTAAATGAAGAATCCAAAATATCCTTTGTAGCCATGGAAATTATTCTTTTGTTACACACACAAGCAACAACATAATAATTATTATTATTAAAATTTTTAGTTTGATAGGAGATAAATGTGTTTAAGATTTATTTTATACAGTAGAACATACTCCATGAGAGGATACTCATGCTAGAGAACACCTCTCTACAAAGGAGTTTTCATTTTCCAAATTCCACTTTTACTATTCAGAATCTCTTTCCCTCGGCAGAGCTGACTATTACAGCAAGCATGGTGGATAGGGAATGACCTTCAGTTATGAAGGCCAGCTGCAAAACAGTCAGAATAACTCTGACGAATAAGCAGTTGGGACCAACAGCAGCATTGTTAGGAGAAAGACCTCTTTAAAAATACTGAGTTCAACTGACCCAGTTGATAGACCTCAAGCAAGGGTTCCTCTCCAGGGATACAGAGGAGCTGTGTCTGTACTCATGTTAGAGTCAGCAGCAAAGGCTTCTATGTTAGGAACAGCCTCAAAATACAGGCATAGTCAGACTTTCACCAAAGTGTGCCTGGATCATGGTGCCATGATCAACCAAAGCTGCACCCCATTCCATGAGATCATGAACTTATTTAAGCTTTACACAAGGGGGATAAGAAACAACAGAAACTCTCTGATAAGAGGATAAGAGGACACCTAATTGCAGAGCCAAAGTTTTATTTAAGGAGAGGTGTCCTAAAAGGACACTTTAGCTCTACAATTAGGTGTCCTTTACAGGGAGGTTCTACTGTATATTCAAATAATTTCTCCCCATGTTTTAAGGAAACAAAACCAACATAAGGAGTAATCCCTGTAATAGCCATTGTTCTACCTCCATAGAACCAACCATCTCATCACTGAGTTATCCACCAGATTTGTGAGTTACATTATAAATAAATAAACAGAGACAAATTGCTTTGAAAAATCATTTATAGTATAAATTCTGACAAAAATCATATATAGATACATGCAGACATTGTTTTCATACAAAAATTCAATAGTAATAATAAAAAAAAAAAAAGAAAAAGAAAGACCATTTAATACATAATTGACCCTCTATAAAGAGGAAGTAAATAACATAAGTTGGAGGGGAGATCTCAGTTGGTGCCGAAGTACCTCTGGCCAAAGTTGATGGGAGCGACAGGATGGACTTCCGAGGTGAGGATGCTCATGGAGGGGAACTGGGAGGTGACGTACTGGGCAGCTGGACATCCACATAGCTCTCACTCTGATCCTTTTTCATACCAACAGCCTGAAAACATGGGTAAAGCCAGTCTCTCCTGGAGGTAGGCTCTTATCATAGACTGTCATTTCACACCAAGTCATACGAAGAGTCTTTAAACCCTAACAGACTCTCTGTGTGTGGTGAGAGATTAATTCCAGGAAAGACAGAGCTATGTTTTTAGACTGTAGTTCCTCCTGGCTCTCATCAAAGCCTCTGTCAAGTTATGAAAAGTCTTTAAACCCTAACAGACCTTCTGGTGAGAGATTAATTCCAGGAAAGACAGAGCCATGTTTTTAGACTGTAGTTCCTCCTGGCTCTCATCAAAGCCTCTGTCAAGTCATGAAGAGTCTTTAAGCCCTAACAGACTCTCTGGTGAAAAATCAATTCTAGAGACAGAGCCAGGTTTTTAGACTGTAGTCTGTAGTCATTACTGTCATGTCAGGGGCCAAGTCAACAGACTGATGATAAATCAGGTGAAGTTTTCAGGCTGTGGTGTGTGAGACCCTCCCTTCTGTCTATTATATCATTGTAAATACATTGGCAGACTGTGATGGCAGATAATGTCTACACATGATAGATCAGAATTACCAGGGTAAACACTACTTTTTGGAAAATATATAAAGATTTAAAATATATAAATACAGAAGTAAAGAGAAAATAATGATTTTATTTGTTTTGAGTCAAATTTCATGTCTAGCTTGGATAGTGGACCAAAAATCTGAGGTGCTAGAAGAAATGCGGAGGTCAAATGGACAGATGAGGTACCAAACAAAAATTTTGGGAAACTGTTTGGGTAAACTTGTGAATGAAGTACACTCATGGACAAAACTTAAGGAAGTAGAAGTTTTTTTAAGGAGACAGATACAATTTTGTTCACACTTGGTTATCTCATGTGTCTTCAATAAAGGTCACTGTAATATCTTTCTGAGTTATTGTCTGAATCCCGATATACATGCTAAAAGGTACAATTTCCTTAAGTTTTGTCCATGAGTGTAATCAAAAGGAATTGGAATTAGCAGGTCATGTACTCTGAGAATTACTGGAGATTGACGAAACACTGGAGGACCTCTAATAGAATGGTCTGGAGGTGAATAGAACAGGGTGAAATGGTGTTTTCTATAAGGGCTAAACTCTAAACTATTAAAACAAAAGAGAAATGGCTGAACTAGGAGGTAGAGATTCTCCTGAAGATAGAGGTTGTCTGGCCAGCATTCATATTTTTATGAAAAATAAACACTTCTGCCAGTTAGTTTTTTTATTTTCTCAATGTTTTGAAAAAAATATTTTGTCTTCGTCAGGAGAAGTAAATAGAAATAAAGCATTTGGCAAGGTGTTAAAAATTGTTCTCTTTGAATTGAACGATTTCTAACACCTTGCCAAATGCTTTTTTTTTTTTATTTACTTCTGACGAAAACAAAAGATTTTTTTCGAAACGTTGAGAAAATAAAAAACTAACTGGCCGAGGTGTCTATTTTTCATAGAAATAAAAGGTAGAGATTCAAGCTATATTTGGCCAGGTTGTTGGTTTCCTGTTGTAAAATGACAACAAACACCGCCGGGGATGCCTTCCTTCATCCTCCATCATCGTATAAATATGCATATATTTCAATTTTGTATATATCTTTTATTATTTCTTAAACTGTTGTCACTACTCTCTTTGAATTTGTAATATTGTCGAGATGACACAATAAAAATGTTTTAATTGTCAATTGTCAAAAGTAGAAAAATAAACCCAACAAAGCTTATTAGAATCAAGGGAACCACCAAAACAAAATGGAATCACTAAGAATTCAATGCTAGAACGAGAAGACTGTGTGGAGGCTTTCCTTTTATCAGACAATTCTCTATCATACACAGATAGGTCTGTCTTTCAACAAGAGACATTCAATGTACAACTGCTGTGTGAACTGTAGTTTGGGAAATAAAATAAAAACACTTCAGGAAATATTTGTATGATGTTTTTTTTTTTTAAATGGTACAAACATAGGAATGAAGAATTATCCCAGTTGTGTGTGTGAGCAAGCCAATCATAGCAATTATGTAGCTCTCCTTGAAGCATACCCCTGTCACATGTCTTAACTATGGCAGATGTCAGTGGACGAGTGGTCATTGGTTTTTGACCGCTATGACCCGGGATCGAATCCTGCATTGGCCACTTTTTACTAATTAAAAAAAAATGCTTCAATGGCTCTTCCGATTCTTGCAAAAGTCCAACCTCACCAGAAAGTGCAAATAACCAAACAATTGTAAGTGCAAAAGTCGAACTGCTTTTCACATGTGTAGAAACATGTGATACACTTAACAGTAAAAGCAGTTGCCAACTTCTACCCACCATGATTATCATGGCCTGTACCACTTGCATTAGGAATAATAAAAATAAAAAACCATGGCAATATCCCCATGGAACATCAAAAGCTCTACCAACCTTTTAATATATTTGTATTTATTTATTTATTATATAATTTAAAATAATTATTTTTATTATTTTTAAAATCTCTAAATCCAACATTCTATATCATCATACAACACACTTCTCACCTCAATGCTTTGAGGCTGGAAATAAATCAGTGGTAAATTATGAAAATTGAATGAATCAGTATCTCCAGACTGACATCTGTGTTACTACCTTGTTTCCCACCAATATGGTACTCTAAGTTTATCATTGAACATCAACAACATTGACCTAACTCAGGGGTCGGCAACCTTTTAAGTCGGAAGAGTCAAAAATTACAATTTACAAAATTTAAAAGTTTTTAAAGAGCCACGCAATTTTTTCTTCTTGCCAACAATAAATAGTATACTCGCATAAATAATATTTGTGTATGGAACTACAGTAGAACCTCTCTGTAAAGGACACCTAATTACAGAGCCTAAGTGTCCTTTAGGGAGAGGTGTTCTCTTACCGGATAGTTGCTAAATAGTTAAAATGGTAATTTTGAAAATGAAAACTGTTCTTTGTGGAGAGGTGTCCATTAAAGGGAGGTTCTACTGTGTATACAGAGCGGCAGCTTCACATCCAAAGAGCCACAGGTTGCTGACCTAACTGAATAAAAGAAGCACTTGCCCCCTGGGGTTATCTAGAGACAAGTGCCATGATAGGTACTGGAGATACAGGAGACTGATGACTCACCAGCAGGAGTGCAGAAGAGGTTCAGTAAGATGATGGAATCCTCAGGCACCCTGTGGTCCTTGAGGACTTTCACTGCCTTCACCACGGTGTTGCCTGTACCTGGACCCACCGCACATCCTCAGCACAAGGTTTCATTATAACAACAGTCTTTATACGTCGTACAGTACAACCTGTAAAGGACACCTAATTACAGAGCCAAAATGTCCTTTAGGGAGAGGTTTCCTCTTACTAGAGAGTTGCTACAGTAGAACTACCTCCCTGTAAAGGACAACACCTAATTGCAGAGCCAAGGTGTCCTTTAGGGAGAGGTCCTCTTACCAGAGAGTTGCTAATTTGTAAAAATGGTAATTTTGCAAATGAAAACTGTCCTTTGTGGAGAGATGTCCTCTAAAGGGAGGTTCTGTATAATCACCTGGAGCAAATAATAAAAAATTAAAAGCACAAAATCAAGAGGCAAAAGGTTTCTTTTTTTTTTTGCTGAGCATTCAAGAATTTCTGCCCTTCCATAGGATAATGTTCAAAAACTCGGCTAAATAAAAAAAAAAAAACTTAAACCTTTGGCCTCACAATTCTGTGTTTTTTATTTTTTATTGACAGTCTTGATCATATTGCTGCGTATGAATTGTAGCAAAATATATACCTACAACAGATTATTCAATTTTAATATTTATCTTTTTCAACACAGCAAACTTCTCTCATTGTGTGCCTGTCTGCTATTTCTATATATACAGTAGTACCTCCCTGTAAAGAACAACATCTAATTGCAGAGCCAAAGTGTCCTTTAAGGAGAGGTGCCCTCTTACTGGAGAGTGAAAAAAATGGTAATTTTGTAAATGAAAACTGTCCTTTAATGAAAGGTGTCTTCTAGTGGGAGTGTCCTTTCATGGAGGTTCTACTGTATCAATTTTTTTTCCATTGAAATAAATTGCCTTGCCATCTTGAGGTTTGACTTTTTCTAATTTTCTGTGACTATAATATAAAGAATGTTCTCTCACTGAGGTTCTACTGTATTTATATTTTTATAGAATTAGGGAAAATGGATCTCTTGATCGTGCAACTAAAACTGATGTCTAATGATCAACTAATCGTTGGTTTTTTAAAAAATATTTCAGTATTGGTCAAATACCCTCCTTTCATTAAATCAAGAAGGAGCATTTGGCCAATTCTGGAATAATTATAAATCAATGAATATTTGGTATTTATTCAGATAGATAATGCAAGCCTGTTATACAATCAGGAAATACCATTCTCTTAATTGATCAACCTGATCCCGGTACAATTTCCCATTTTTACTATTTAATAAAAAGTTGTTTTTAAAAGAGAAAGAGAAAGAAGAAAGACTTACTCATGATGGGGTACATAAGCAGGACCCTGCGTTTGTCGATGTCGTTGGGGAACTTGGCGTAGACCACCTTGGCCTCGTGGGTGTCTTCATCACTCTGAACCAGGATCTTGCCGATGCGGATAGAACGGCAGCAGTCCCGGAGTCCCTTCTCCATGGCCTCCCCTATACATTCAGCACCTGGGGGCCATTTGTGCAGCCGTATCTACAGTGCCATCTTGCACTATTGTTTAAAATATATTTTTATGTGCTAACAACCCCAAATCCAATACACAATGGATGAGGTAACAGCATTTTAGTATACGAGCTTCCAAAAAAAGTACTGAATTAATCTTAAAAGGCAATAACATGTCATTTATATACAGTTAAACCTGTTATAGCACCCCCTCTAAATAGCGCCTTCCTCTCTATAGCGCCAGATTTTCAATACGTAGTACAATGCGATTTACATTAAAAGTGACCTGTCTATAGCACCCCCACTCTAAAGCACCCTATTTTGGTGAGTCCCAAGAGGGGGCGCTATAGACAGGTTTAACTGTATATAAAATTTTTTTTTTTTTTTTGCTTATCCCTAGTACACGTGATACAGGCCATGATAATCATGGTGGGTAGTTAGCGACTGCTTTTACTGTAAGTGCACCACATGTCTACACATGTGAAAAGCAGTTCGACTTTGCACTTACTAATGCCAGAGCCCCGTTTGGTTACTTGCACTCGCTGGTGGGGTTGGACTTTTGCAAGAATCAGGGCCATATTGGAGCATTTTTTTTTCTTTAAACAGAAAAAGTGTCCAATATATATATATATATATAAATATAAAAGAAATAAAATCATTAAGCACACAAAAATTTCTTTTTTTCAAAATAAAATTACTGTTTTACACACTGTCCTTACTGCAATAAATATATATCGGAAGGGATTAGGAAAAATCAATATTTAGGCATATTGGTTTTAATTTTTATAGAAAGTACTGAATGAAACAAAACCTAAATCTTGGAAGTGTGTGTGATATTTCACTCTAACAGCATTATCTTCATCCTAGGACAAAAGTACTGAAACTGAGTATTCAGCACTTACTGTCATCAGTACTTTTGTCTGAAGATGGTGAAAATGATGTTACTGGAACATCACACACACTTCATTTATTTGGATGTGACCTTATATCCTATAATCCAGCTTGTATAATATTCAGTTTGATGTGGTGGATGGTTGAAGAGAAATAAAAGGTTGCAGAAGTGATCAACTATTTATTATTGTTGTTTCTTATCCCCTTGTGTAAAGATTATACAAATTCCATGAGTTCATGCTCCTCAAGCTGTTTGATGATAATCAAAGGTCCTGTTTAGTATATCTAATATAAGCCAAAATGTGATCTGAAACTGAAGGTGCCAAGCTACATTTTGGGCAAGTAGAGTAGTGAGATAGATTTTGTTGTTATTTAAAGTGCTATCCTTCAGCACGTTTGTCTGAAGATGGTAACAACACTGTTACCGAGGTATCACACACTATTTATTTAGATTTGATCTTATCACCTTGTGTTTCTAATCTATAATCCAGAGTATGCCTAATCAAGTAAATCAAAAGTGTGTTCAATCTTGCAAAATAACATCCTGGAGGGATAAAAACACGTAGATATTAACAAACAGTTAGTTTACCATGTGTCAAGAATTTGGATTTAAATAGCAGTACATGGTTCACACACATCAGATATTATATCAGTAATTCAAGATGTTAGGACAGGTTAGATGATAAGTTGGAGAGTTGCAGTGGAGGGTAAAAGTACAAAATCACATGAGACAAAGATATAAGTGTGTTGATTTAACCAAGATTTCGAGCTTTTCTGCCCTTCTACAGGAGGAGAACAGGAGTAAAAACTCCTGTAGAAGTGGTCCAAAGTGGTGTTTTTTTGGTGTACAGGAGTTTTTAAAGTGGTGTTTTTGGTGTACAGGAGTTTTCACTCCTGTAGAAATGGTCCAAAGTGGTGTTTTTTGGGGTACTGGAGTTTTTAAAGTGGTGTTTTTGGTGTACAGGAGTTTTTAAAGTGGTGTTTTTGGTGTACAGGAGTTTTTAAAGTGGTGTTTTTGGTGTACAGGAGTTTTTACTCCCGTAGAAGTAGTCCAAAGTGGTGTTTTTTGGTGTACAGGAGTTTTTAAAGTGGTGTTTTTGGTATACAGGAGTTTTTAAAGTGGTGTTTTTGGTGTACAGGAGTTTTTACTCCTGTAGAAGTAGTCCAAAGTGGTGTTTTTGGTGTACAGGAGTTTTTACTCCTGTAGAAGTAGTCCAAAGTGGTGTTTTTTGGTGTACAGGAGTTTTTAAAGTGGTGTTTTTGGTGTACAGGAGTTTTTAAAGTGGTGTTTTTGGTGTACAGGAGTTTTTAAAGTGGTGTTTTTGGTGTAAAGGAGTTTTTATAGTGGTGTTTTTGGTGTACAGGAGTTTTTAAAGTGGTGTTTTGGTGTACAGGAGTTTTTACTCCTGTAGAAGTGGTCCAAAGTGGTGTTTTTGGTGTACAGGAGTTTTTAAAGTGGTGTTTTTGGTGTACAGGAGTTTTTACTCCTGCAGAAGTGGTTCAAAGTAGTTTTTTTTTTTTTGGTGTATAGGAGTTTTCACTCCTGTAGAAGTGGTCCAAAGTGGTGTTTTTGGTGTACAGGAGTTTTTAAAGTGGTGTTTTTGGTGTACAGGAGTTTTTACTTCTGTAGAAGTGGTCCAAAGTGGTGTTTTTTGATGTACAGGAGTTTTTACTTCTGTAGAAGTAGTCTAAAGTGGGGTTTTGGTGTACAGGAGTTTTTACTCCTGCAGAAGTGGTTCAAAGTGGTGTTTTGGTGTACAGGAGTTTTTACTCCTGTAGAAGTGGTTCAAAGTAGGTTTTTTTTTTTTTGGTGTATAGGAGTTTTCACTCCTGTAGAAGTGGTCCAAAGTAGGTTTTTTTTTTTGGTGTACAGCAGTTTTTACTCCTGTAGAAGGGCATAAATGCTTGAAAGCTCAGCTAAATCAAACACCTTATAAGAAACTCTTGGCCTCAAGACTTCATAATTTGTTACAATAGACAAGTTAGATGGATTAGCTGCACAGTCACTCACCACTTCGGACAATGCTGACTCCGCAGTTTCCCTTCTTGTACTCCAGTCCAACGTACGGTTGACCTGTCACATCCATCACAATCTATTGGTGGGTGGGACATAACACCAGCTACCTGGATCACAAGGCACAAATGATATTTAAGACACTTTGGCCAGAAAATTGTTTTTATTTTTTCAATGTTTCAACAAAAATCTTTTAAAATAATGCGGCTTGTGATTGTAAAACGACATTTGAAATAATATCCCGTATGTGTTTCTTTTCAACGAAAATTCAAAATTTATTTCAAGGAGAAATAACGATTATTTCTAACCTTTTGGCTGAGTGAAGAGTAATGATAAACGGAAAAATAAAAGTGTCCAGGGATGGGAATTGAACCCACAGTGTTCCGCTTACCGGGCAGATTTATTTTTCCGTTTATCATTACTCTTCACTCAGCCAAAAGGTTAGAAATAATCGTTATTTCTCCTTGAAATAAATTTTGAATTTTCGTTGAAAAGAAACACATGCGGGATAGTATTTCAAATGTCGTTTTATAAAAATCTTTTATCCTCGTTAGGAAAAATAAAAATTAAGACATTTAGCAAGACATTAAAACATTTTAATGCCTTGCTAAATGATTTAATTTTTATTTTACTTTACGAGAATAAAAATTTTTTGTCAAAACATTTAGAAAATAAAAACAATTTTCTGGCTGAAGTGTGTTTATTTTAAAGAACTATGAATGAATGCCGGCCAGGCAACCTCTATCTTCAAGATTATAAATGATGTTAAATATTTTAGTAGGAATGTTCCTTTTTTTTCTTCCAAGTAAAACACAAACGGTGTTCCCTTATTGCAGTGAGAAAACTATTGGGCCATCACAGGGGGTTCTATTTCTTAGTGCATTAGGGAATTGATTGTTCGAGTTGGAATTCAGTTGGATGCCAGTTACAAGACCTTCGGGAGGGAGAGAGAGCTCTTAGGAAACAAGGAACCAAGAAGACTTCAGTCCTACCTATCAGACTAGAGTAACTCCGTCTTTGCCGGTCCCAAGCCCGGATGAAAAAAGAGGAGGGGGAGCAGTAACAAGCTCGCTAAAAAACCTGGGCTCAGCTGGCCTGGCTGGTAGTACCCTGTATGGGCTCCTGATCCAGGGATACAAGATGAGCAGCGTTTGTATTCCATGTTAGGAGTGGCTGCACATGGTGTCTGTTCCTCATGTCAGAGGCAGCCATTTCTTTTAGAGCTAAGTTGGCCTGCCACTGAGTAGTGCTCCCAGTCTTAAAGACAAAGGCATTCTACTTCACCCAGTCATGATGGTTGTCAAACAAGCTTGATGCCCTAATATCATTGAGTGGAGATAAGAAAGAAGAAGAAGACTAGAGTGAACTCAGGAAGATAATGATTATGTATTATGTCACCACTGTCCAGCTGTTCTTGACACTCAGCTGTATATTTACATTGGGAATGGTCACTCACTATTTAGTAATCTGGTCTTATTACCTTGGGTTTCTTATCTCTAATCCAAAGAGTACCTTATCAGCAAGCTGGTAGATTAAAATCACAGGTTGGGTTCCCCACTGATGTGCCTTTCCCAAAAATGTTTTCATTGCAGAAAGGACAGTAGAGTGTAATGGACAGATAAATGAACAAAAATTTCAATTTTAAATGATATTTATCCTGGTAGATCTCTAGGATCCCAAATATACAAAGACTGGCCTATTTCAGACACACATTGAGAGCAAGATGATGAAGTTGGAAAAATTGAAGGAAGAAAAAAATGATAGGAAGATCCCCAATGAACTGGCTGGAAAGTGTCAAAGAAGCTACCAGAAGGTCACTACTATATGAGCTGGGAATGATGGTCACTAACAAAACAAATTAGAGATTCATCCATTTAGTCACCAAAAAACTCTAACACAACTTGATAGACACAACAAGAATAGTAGTAAATGTTGTAAATATTAGTGTATATATATATATATGAAAAAATAGTACAAATGTAACATTGTACTGGGATAAGGTGCATAAATTAAGAAAAAGGCATCTCCTTATCGTGCAACTGAAGGTTGCTGATGGCTGGCGCCATCTATCGGAATAAATATCAACTATTCTTGTTGATTTTTAATTATTCCAGAATTGGCCAAATACCCATTCTTGATTAATCAAGAAAAGCTAACCACGGACGCGTTTCGGGCTGTTGGCCCTCATCAGCGTGGTGCAAGCTGTACCTCAACGACCAAAAAATTGGTCATTAAGGCATCCTGAAAAATCATGAAACGGGTAGTTAAGGCCAGAATTGCGTGAGGACGCTACACAATGTGAAAAAATAGTACAAATGTAACATTGTACTGGGATAAGGTGCATAAATTAAGAAAAAGGCATCTCCTTATCGTGCAACTGAAGGTTGCTGATGGCTGGCGCCATCTATCGGAATAAATATCAACTATTCTCGTTGATTTTTAATTATTCCAGAATTGGCCAAATACCCATTCTTGATTAATCAAGAAAAGCTAACCACGGACGCGTTTCGGGCTGTTGGCCCTCATCAGCGTGGTGCAAGCTGTACCTCAACGACCAAAAAATTGGTCATTAAGGCATCCTGAAAAATCATGAAACGGGTAGTTAAGGCCAGAATTGCGTGAGGACGCTACACAATGTGAAAAAATAGTACAAATGTAACATTGTACTGGGATAAGGTGCATAAATTAAGAAAAAGGCATCTCCTTATCGTGTATCAAATACTATTCGTTACAATTATAAATTGGCGCCATGGATGTCACTCTTGTGAAACGTCCCGTTCCAAACTGTGTTTTTAAAATGTTTTAATTAAAATACTATTCGTTGCAATTATAAATTGGCGCCGTGGATGTCTCTCTTGTGAAACGTCCCGTTCCAAACTGTGTGTTTCTAAAATGTTTTAATTAAAATACTATTCGTTACAATTATAAATTGGCGCCATGGATGTCACTCTTGTGAAACGTCCCGTTCCAAACTGTGTGTTTTTAAAATGTTTTAATTAAAATACTATTCGTTACAATTATAAATTGGCGCCGTGGATGTCTCTCTTGTGAAACGTCCCGCCCCAAACTGTGTGTGTCTTGAAAATATAAAAATAAAAATGTGAATTTTCATAAAGATTTCATCATGTCAATTTTTTTTTTTGCATTTCACCTACTAAATCGATAGAGATAATTACATTTGCAACATGAACTTAGGTATATTGACTAAATAGAAAACTACATAGTAATAAAGATCATTTTTTAAAGGCACCCTATCGTTTTTTTTTTTCAATAAAATCGAAACAAAAATTAACGATAAATAACGATAATTGCCTTAAAAAAAAATTGCCTTAAAAAAAAAGAAACATTCGCGGTGATTTTGTCTTGCATTCGTTTATACAATTATTATATACGAATGACCCGGGCAACGCCCGGGTTTTACCCGATTAAATGCTTTTATTCAAATACTATTCGTTACAATTATAAATTGGCGCTGTGGATATCATTCTTGTATAATATATAAATGAGTTTTAAAAATTGTAAAAAAAAAAAAAAAAAAAAAATGCATCGGCCGGGAATCGAACCCGGGCCGCCCGCGTGGCAGGCGAGCATTCTACCACTGAACCACCGATGGTTATGAAAATTCCCATCCGTGAGCTTCAGGCAAACAAACAGACAGAATAAGGCAAATATATAAGTAGATACGAATGACCCGGGCAACGCCCGGGTTTTACCCGATTAAATGCTTTTATTCAAATACTATTCGTTACAATTATAAATTGGCGCCGTGGATGTCATTCTTGTATAATATATAAATGAGTTTTAAAAATTGTAAAAAAAAAAAAAAAAATGCATCGGCCGGGAATCGAACCCGGGCCGCCCGCGTGGCAGGCGAGCATTCTACCACTGAACCACCGATGGTTATGAAAAATCCCATCCGTGAGCTTCAGACAGACAAACAGACAGAATAAGGCAAATATATAAGTAGATTTTTTTTATTAAAAAGGCATATATTGGATCAAAATATTTATTTTACCAATATTTCAGTTGGCTGACGCCAATCTTTATCTACAACAACAAAAACAAAAAGCCTTTATTTAGGGTCACTGACCCTATACAGGATTCACCAGAGGTATGCATAAGAACAAAGCAGTGAGACAAAGGAAACAAAGATATAGACAGAAGAAAAAGAAAAAAAAAAACAAGAAAGAGAAAGAGGGAAGCAAGAAAAACAACACAAAAAGAGTAGCAGTAAGAAAGTGAGGAGTGAGTGTCACTTGGCCTTCTTCTGAGATATGGACTTGTGGAAACCATAAAATGCCGTAGCAATATACTTATTCTGGGTCATATTGTCAATTATTGATGGGAGTGAAGCACAGAGTTGCCCAGTTTTGAGCATAAGGGTTCTTTTTTCAGAGCAGAGCAATCAAAATTATAGTGAGCGATTTCATTTTTTAGTTTTGAATTACAGAAGGTACAAATCGGGTCCTCACCGCAGAGCATCTTGATGTGGTTTTCTCTAAAAAAACTTGAAAGTATTCTAACTTGTGCGAGTGAATAGTCTTACAACCGGGAAAGGAAAATCCCCTAAAAGGTATCCCTCCGTCGTGAAAGATATGTGAATGTCTTTGTAGTGAGAGTATAGCTTAGATTTATCCATTCTTGTAAGGTCGTTTTGTATAGATTGGTCTGCCGCTGTTTTTAAGAGCCCTGTAATCGCGCTCCTCAGCGTTTCAGGATCATCACAGGAAACAAGTGCAGGGGATCCATTATTGTTAAGCAGATTGGTGAGCTTTTTAATGAAACCGATGGGTGTGCCCGAAGCATTAGACAGTTCCCGTGTTCTATTAAAACATATACGCGGCAATCTGTCACTGCTCATATTCAACACCCGCAGCCAATACTTCAGGGTTAATTTTAAAGCTGTTACACTCAAAGAGATACGACCGGTTTCTAATCTGATTATGTAGCCTGGAGTGCATCTGGGCAGATTCAGGAACCTACGGATAAATATGTCTTGTATACTGTCCAGTAAGTCTCTATGCTCTATTGCCCACAATGGAGCGGCATACATCAGGACAGCTCTCACTATTGTATCAAAGAGTTTGATTGACAAATTTATTGACTTTGCTTTGGATTTTATTAATACTGGGTGTGTGGCGTTAATTGCTGTAAGTGCTTTTCCTTTAAAGTAATTTGCCGGGTGAGTAGTTGTTATTGTTGGTGTCAGAGGGAATCCCAAGTATGTATACCTTGAAGTTATTGTTATGGGTTTATCATTCCAGAACCATCTATCATTTGAGGGTTTACCTCCATTACAGAACACCATAATCTTTGACTTGGACTCATTTAGTGTCATTAAATTCTCATCGAGATAGTCTTTTAGTATTTTGATCTTCTTTTGGAGGTTCATCCTGGACTCACCTATAATTGCTATGTCGTCGGCGTACAGCAATAAATGGATATCTCCAAATTCTGGCAAATTTACACTCGTCAGGTCTGAATTATTATAAATTTTGATTAAGTCCGTGATAAATAATATAAAGAGCAGTGGGGAAAGTGGTTCTCCCTGGAGGACTCCCGAGTTTATCTTAATACTTTCCGTAAATGATCCCTTCCATCTGATAGCTATAGTTGCTTGTTCGTAGTAACTTCTGATCGTACTTATGAATTGGTAACTTATGCCTAGGTTGTAAAGTTTGCCAATCTTTATCAAGGTATTAATATTTTATAATACCTTAATAAAGATTGGCGTTCAGCCAACTGAAATATTGGTAAAATAAATGATATTTTGATCCGATAATTACCATTTTAATTAGATTTATTTATGGATTGCTCTATTTTCAAATATATATATAATAATTTGTAAAATAAAAAAAATAAAAATCCGTGCTCTAAATGGTATGTCATTGTAACAAAGTTGTTGTAATAAAGGAGGCTATAACCAAAGGCCTTGTTCCAGTGAGATAAAGAAACATGGCACTGAGCCAATGGCAGCTGATGGAAACTTCCATCAATTACACCACAGCCTGCCAAGCCATGACCACTAATTGGAAGTCTCTTATCTACAAGCCATGATAGAGTGTTTGAATGAATGTAGGTACTGCTAGATTTTATCCAATTTTACAAGGTACCACAAATCCAAATAAATCAAGTGTGTGATGTTTTGGTAAGTTAGATGTTTCGGGCTTCCCCATGTGCACTAGGTGCAAAACCGAAGAGGCCACTTTCCAACATATACTAAATTGTATTGGAAAGGACAAAGGATCCCTGTACAGAGAACCAAGAAGAGTTCTTGAATTTCTTTATGAGCACGACCTCCAAGATCTTGTCTAATTTAGACTAATAAAAGGATAAGCCTCAATACATTTTAGTTCGTTATAACAGCAACTTGGTGCTGTAACATCCTAAACTCTCAAGTTTTAATCATGGTTATAAGACTACAACATAAAACCTAGTGACTAATACTACCATTTATCATTTTAACACACTATGGGGTATTTTTATATTGTAGCAAAATATTTATCATTTTGTGAACATATTATTTTTGATATTTTGCTCTATACTATAAAGGTAATTTATAAATGTTGATTTGTTCTTACATTAAATAAATTGCCATGTGTCACATCCTGTCTTTCCTAACTTTCATACATGATGCTTGCAAGGTTTCCCTACTATGAACTATGTGTCAACCTACAACCCCAAAAACACATTATTGACTGTATTGACTCATCCATTGATGAGCTCTACTCTTCCCCGGTAGACACCATCAAAAGTCTCAAGCTTTACAAGCTTGATACCTTAATGTGATTGAGTAGAGATAAGAAAGAAGATATATGATGGTGGAGATGCTGGGTAGATTAGGGAAGACAAACTGAAACTTGCCAACAAACTATGAGGCGGGTGGTGCTGTAGTCGACTTTTTGTTTGCGAGTGACTCCAGAATTCCACCATTTAACCAATGACAATTCTTTGTTGGTTCAATAGAAAATCCTAGGTGTTACAAAGTATGGGATAAAGTTTTTGTACAAAGGGAAACACAATGGAAAAATTCTGTGATTTTGGAATTGGTACTACTAAACTGATTGATCCACTTAGTTGATGCCCACTTATCGGAAGTTGACAGTAAATATAAACTGTACTAGAATGCAAGAGTTTACAACAAAGGAGATACACACGAGGCTTGTTGAGGGTTGATAAGCAAGCAGCAAGGGATACTACGTACCTACTGGGGTGATCACAGAACACTTTTCATAGGGCAGGAGATTCAAACCATCCTCTATCACCAGTCTAATCTACAGCACACACCATTGTTGTTGTTGTTGTTCTATTCTCTCAAGTAGACCACTTGATAAACAACCGTCTAGTGTAACACTCACCAGTCTGTCGGCGTAGAAAACAAAGTCACTTCTGGAGGTGTTCCTACACAACACACACACACATTTACATACTGGACCTACATAACACATTTACATACTGGCCCTACATAACATACATTTATATACTGGCCCTACTACACAAAACACATATTTGCATACTGGCCCTACATAACATACATTTACATACTGGCCCTACATAACATACATTTATATACTGGCCCTACTACACAACACACATATTTGCATACTGGCCCTACATAATACATTTACATACTGGCCCTACATAATACATTTACATACTGGCCCTACATAATACATTTACATACTGGCCCTACATACCACATTTACATATTGGCCCTACATAATACATTTACATACTGGCCCTACATAATACATTTATATACTGGCCTACATAATACATTTATATACTGGCCCTACATAACATACATTTACATACTGGCCCTACATAACACATTTACATACTGGCCCTACATAACACATTTACATACTGGCCCTACATAACATACATTTATATACTGGCCCTACTACACAACACACATATTTACATACTGGCCCTACATAACACATTTACATACTGGCCCTACATAACACATTTACATACTGGCCCTACATAACACATTTACATATTGGCCCTACATAATACATTTACATACTGGCCCTACATAATACATTTATATACTGGCCCTACATAATATATTTATATACTAGCCCTACATATGTTGTTACATACATACATACGCCGACCGTGCGGCCATGCGTCGCGCGAGCTCCGCGTTTTTCGCCTCTGGCGAGCGGTGAAATGCATTTAAGCATGCCAAGTTCGGCATCGCCAGGGACCTCGGGATCTGCTGGACAAAAGCCTGGAAGGCCCAGCATCCCATCTCCAACTGGTGGAAAGAAATCACAGAAAGACGAGATTCAGAAGACAATCTTAAGAGAAAATTCTGAAAATCGTGATAATGCAAATCCGCCGGCAGGCGTTAAAGATGCAAATCTGGCCGCCGCACGCGTTGACGTCACGTCCGGCATGGCGGCTGCTTCGTCATCTAATGGCGCTGCCCTTACCATCAGGAACTGGGCAGATTGTGACGAAGTCATGAACCCCGGGACAGACGACGACTTTACCGTCGTGAAGAACAAGAAGAGGCGCCGCGTATCAAATTCGCCTACAGCGGCTGCACCATCCTCCAACATCGGAAGTGCAAGGACCAATCGCCGTCTGCAATCATCGGCGGGATCGCGAATTGAGAACGACCAGGGCCCACATCGCAGAAGGCCGGACGCGGCAGGCATCCTCGTCTGAGGAACACTGCGTATACCTGGAGCATGGCCCAGAACTACAGCCCTTCCACTATCTGAGGGCACTGGACAGAATGCTTGGAGGAACCGCCAGTGTTATCCAGATCTCCAAGGTGAATGGCCACCAACTTCTGGGATTGGCTAACAGAGGCCTGGCCGAGCGCCTCATAAACGAGGGCCTTGAGGTTGAGGGCACTCTCCTCAGGTTTTTCCTTTCCGCAAAAGAGCGGAGAGGATAACGGTGGGCAACCTCCCCTGCTTCGTGGAGGACTCAGCCATCATCAACGCCCTAAAGCCCTATGGGCGCATAACATCCATCGCGCCCAAAATGATGAAGACCGGGCCATACATCTACTGCGACGGCCGCCGTGAGGCGTTCATTGTCCTCCACGATGGAGTGACTACCAAGAGGCTCCCCACCCGCCTCGATATTCCGATCAAAGGCGAGGCCTGGCCCGCCTACCTATCATCGGGCATCAAGTGCTCCAGATGCCACGGACAAGGGCACCGGAGGGCCAACTGCCCCCTGCTTGCAGGGCGGGTCAACACCACCAGATCGGCCCCACCAGCTTCCCCTGCCGGCCTCCAACCAACAACCACCCCTGCACCGCCTCAGCGGCCTACGCCCCAGCATTCAGCACCGGCGCCTCCCTTGGAGATCTCCGGTGCCTCGCCCGCGCCCCGAGCTGCAATCCACCCAGCAGGCGCACCCCGACCATCACCAACAGCGCCCTCGGCCTCACCTACGGAGGAGACGCCTCCTGCCCCTCCACCTGTGACCCCTGATCCGTCATCGCAGGCTCCTAGTGATCCCGCATCCCAGGAGATCCTCGGGCCTGCAAACATCACTCAAGACATCGAGATTACTGCCGTGGAGGAGTCCATCCCTTCCTCCGCGTCATCAAATAAGAAGTGCACGAGAATTGACTTCGCAGCCTTCATAAAGAGAAGCCCCAGCGTGTCCTTCGCTGGAACTGACGCCCTTGGCCTTGGGCGGGAGGAGGTTCTGGACCTCCTCTCCTCAAAGACCAAGGCACATAAGCGTGGTCGCCATCTGACCCCTCCGCAGAGCAATGCCCTTGCCGGCCTAATAAACCAAATCCTCGACCTAAGGCCCGGAGGATGTAGCAACATTTATAAGGTCCTGCGACAGGTCATGTCAGAGCTGAGGACCGGTCCAGCCGCAGTGCCCCCTACATCCACATTGCCTGCGCCTCAACCATCTCATCCAACGCCACTCACTTCCAATAAGCCAAAACTGACACCTGCTATGATAACACCCCCACCGCCCACCCCGACGGAGATGGAGGAGGACATTCCGATGACGGAAGAAGAGCGATGTGTACCCCCCACTGCCTGCGCCTCGGCTCGCTGAGCCAACACCGCCCACTCCCCAGGGGCAAAAGACGACACCGGCCATGGCCACACCTCCGCCTCCACCATCTGTCCGTATGGAGGACGACTTGGAGCCGGACTGTTGGACGGACCTGGTGGATTTAATAGATGAACTGATCCATGGTCCCGGCTTGGAGCCCATTCTCCGAGCGTTTGACGCGGACGAATTCGTGGACGTGGTCCGAGACCCTGAGATGTGGGAGTGCGTGGTCGCAGAGCTCTCAAGGCAGCAGAAGAAGATGGTCGCCCAATTCCTAGATGGGCTCATCGAGCGCACTCGGGACTCGGTTCCCTTGATCCGTAGGAGACTATTGGAGTTCAGGGCTGCTTTGCCATCCTATGATCCAGACCCTCCCTGAGGACACCCTATTGAAAAAAATTCCAAAAGGAATTGTCCGTGCTCAGGCCTGGGCTCCTGACAGTCAGGATAATTGTAATTAATTAATTGTAAATTTTTTCCCATTGACTCTTTGAGTGTAACCATTGACTGAACGGTCAATAAATGCTTTTCAATTGTCATTGTCTGGCCCTACATAACATACATTTATATACGGGCCCTACATAACCCTATTACATACTGGCCCTACATAACACATTTACATATTGGCCCTACATAATACATTTACATACTGACCCTACATAACATACATTTATATACGGGTCCTACATAATACATTTACATACTGGCCCTACATAATACATTTACATACTGGCCCTACATAATACATTTACATACTGACCCTACATAACATACATTTATATACTGGCCCTAC
This sequence comes from Cordylochernes scorpioides, assembly GCA_030710605.1. Lineage (NCBI taxonomy): Eukaryota > Metazoa > Arthropoda > Arachnida > Pseudoscorpiones > Chernetidae > Cordylochernes > Cordylochernes scorpioides. Next base: position 23,670,639 of record CP092869.1, read on the forward strand.
ATAATGTAATTATGTACATAATTGAATAAAAAATATACTGTGTAGTTAATTCCATCTTCTTTATTTACATATTAGCAATTTTTATTTTTAATAAATTAATATATATTGAGAAAATTTATTTTTATTCTTAAATTTTTCTGCTTATAAAACCCAATACAGCAGAACCTCCATGAGAGGTTTTATTTACAAAACACTACTAATCCATCGTGTAAATATTAATCATATATATGTAAATAATACTAGCACAGCACAATAGTCCTTTGGACTTCGTGCTTTTGTAACAATAAATAAATAAATAATGAGAGGACACCTCTCTATAAAAGACAGTTTTCATTTGCAAAATTACTATTTTTACAATTTAGCAACTCTCCAAAAATAGAACATCTCTCCCTAAAGGACATTTTGGCTCTGCAATTAGGTGTTGTCCTTTACAGGGAGGTAGTTCTACTGTACCTTTATTTTTTAATGATCAATTTAAAGTTATTCAAATGTAGAAAATTGGGAAGATTTTGTCAGATAGAAAATTAAAGGTAAGACATGCGCGATGCAAATTTCCAACATTTTAAAATATGTGAAAAATATATTTTGAATATTCCAAAAATATCAAAAAGTCTTGAATTGTGATGGAAAATGATCAATTGAATAAAAATTTGAAAATGGTTTTGCAATGTGCATGTGTCAAGCTCAATTGCTGATTACTATTGTTCTTTTGATGATACCAAAAATGATTTATGTGTGAAAAGAAACTTTCATGCTTAAATGGTTTACTTTACTAAATGTTAAACAAGGATAAAAAATGCTATAAAAGTAAATAAATATATTATGCTCATAATACATTTTTTAAAAATGTTTATACAATGTTGAGACCAAGAACTAATGCTTGATATTTAAGGTTCGCAAGCAAAAAAAAGTCAAAAATAAACTACTACAATAAATTTTGATATAGCTATATAAGAGAGTAACAATATATATATATATTTTTTTAAGGGCTATTTGATTTTACGCACAAGATTGTTCATACAAAAAAGTATTTTGCCTTTAGAAAAATTAAACTATATTGACAAGAGAATTAGCAATTGATTTTTGTGGTGTTTGAATTATTATGTTTGAAGAAAAATACTTTATTTTTGTAAAATAATTTTTAAATTGTTTATTACGAAACAGAAGTTTGCATTTTTTGGTATAAATAATGGATCTTTTGGTCAACGGTATAGGGCTGAAGGAGCACGTTTTAATTATATTTATATTAATTCGTCCAGTCCCAAGTTTATTATGCAGTCTTCTTGTATAAATTCCATATCTAATTTTTTTATAATTTTATGTACTTACTTGTCTCTAATAATAGTTTGTAAAGCCGCAATAGGATTCGTTCTTTTGAGAATCTTAAAATGCGGGCCATATTCTTCATTAATTTGAGAAAGACTGATGGAGGCAGATTTCAAAACATCGGGTGTATCTCCTGGCATTTTAAAAAATGTATAAATTTACAAATATAAGATGTAAAAAAATTATCTTGAGAGCTAGAGAAAGAGACAAAACATAAAGAGTTTGTCTACTTGTTTACTAAATTTCCACTCGGTGTTGTGAAACTTGCTTATTTGACCTCACAGATTTTAGTTTTTTATTTTAACTTTTTAAATATAATTTTAGATAATTAATGAATAAAAAATACCTTTCTGAAAAAAATAGTTTATTTGAATGCGATAAAAAGTATAAAATAAAATATTTTATCTTCTGCCATTGAGCAATTAGATGTATAGGTTTTTAACGTTTAATTAGATATTTTTAATTTATATTTAGACATTTTTCATTTCAATTTAGACATTTTTCATTTTAATTTAGACACATGGACTTTTTAATATAATCTTTATTTAAGACACTTTAAAACACAACTATGACAACACTAAATAAAATATTAAAATATTGTCATCTAAGTTCTGCTAATTTTAAAATGAATAGAAGCTCTTATAAAGCAATATCAAAAAGAAAACAGGAAACTTTAATCAAGTTGGTATGCTTACAAGAAGAAACTATGCAAAAGCTTCAAAGTTATAGAACATTAATTATAGTTGATGTGTGTGTGTGTGTGATTTCACCGCTACTCTGTGTTGTGGCAACGATCTAAGTTATATAGAGGGAGTCGCTCACCTCACTATTCTTGGTCGGCGGGATTGAAGGTTCAGAATTGAGGTGTCGCTGCTTATACCACTTTTAAAATATATAACGAAAACAGGAAGGAAAATTATATTCATTATAAATTAAGAAAAATAGTAAAGGATTATATATATTAATTATATATTTAAATATATTTACACTAAAAGAATCGGGGATCAGGGCAAATCTTCCCATTCGAAAGTTGTTTACAGGTTCTTCTGTTTTTGTTTATCTGATTCCAGCCGCTGCATCCCGTCGCCCCCTCCGTTGGCCTCCCTTTGGCTGCTTCGAACTCCTTCTTTTCCAACATTTCTCCCACGGACAGGGACACAGGAGAGCCAGCTGCCCCCTGCTCTATGGGCAGTCCACCACCTCCAGACGAGCTTAACCGCCCTCTACCACCGGCTTTCCGCCATCGACCGCGCCTAGGCTGCCTAGGCAGTCTTCGGCCGCGCCTCCTGCGCCAGCACCTCCCAGTCCATCTAACAGGGCTTCCGGCGCCTCATCCGATTCCTGCGCGGCGCCTCTACCATTTGCGGTGCCAGGGCCATCCACACCAGCGCCGCCGGCCTCACCCACGCAGGCGGTGACTACAGCTCCCCCACCAATGACCCCTTCACCTGTGGATCCCATGGGCCTTCGCTCGGCGGCGTCGCGTCCTGAGCTGACGCCTCCTACTCAGCCGGATCTCGTCGCCCCGCCTTGCCCCCTACCCACCCAGGAGACCCTCGGGCCTGCATCCTCCACACCCGCGGATAAGAACACCGCATCCTCTGGATCATCTAAAAAGAAAAGCACTAGGGACGACCTTGTGGTCTACCTCAGAAAAAACCCCGGCGTGTCCTTCGCTAGGACGGACGCCCTTGGTCTTGGGCGGGAGAAGGTCTTGGACCTCCTCTCCTCGAAGACCAAGGCGCAACAGCAAGGACCCCTCCTGTCGCCTCTGCAGAGCAATGCTCTTTCTGGTCTAATTGACAACATCTTAGACCTGAGGCCCGGAGGCCAGAGTAATTTATACAAAATATTAAGGCAGGTCAAGGCGGAGCTTAGGACCGGTCCAGCCGCAGTTTCAACACCCCCACTGCCTGCGCCTCAGCCTGCTAAACCGACGCCGCCTGTTCCCCACAGCAAAGAATCAGCCCCAACTAAAGTGGCCTCTCTGCCTGCACTGCCTATCAAGATCGATGAAGACCGTAAGAAATGGCTCCTTGACACTTTCAAGGAATTGGACCACAGAAACATCTTGAGACCCATACTCGAGTGGATCGATGAGGATTCTATCATTAATTCGGTCCTGTGCTAAGAGGACGCTTGGAATTATTTTCACAACATACCGCGAGACCAAAGGAATATTCTTGCGGGCTTCTTAGACACCGTCATCGGGCGCGCCCGGGGCGGTGACCAGACTACTCTCAACGGATTGTTCGAATTCAGGGCAGCTCTGTAGCTACCGACTTAGACCAAAACGTCCCCTCGGGGAGGGCTCCGCCTGATGTGAATCAGAAGACTGTAAATATTTCTTAACTCTTGATGGAGTGTAAATAATGACTAGTATGTCAATAAAGTCTGTTTTATTTGTCAAATTGTCACTTTTGAGTTGGCGCCTCGACGACTCAAACATGGAAAGGAAAAGTTCAGTAGATCCAATCAGAGTTCAGTAGATCCAACGGTTGGGTCTCTTGATGTGTCTTCTGTAACTTGAAACATACATTCGGGTTTCAATGTGATGTTGCTCTTGCTGTGAAATCAAAGGGTCCTCTTCAGGTTTCAATCGAACTTCTTGTGTGGGTGATCGCTCCTTCAGAGGGTCTCGACATCCTATCTCGAGCGTTATCTATAAATTGTAGAGTTTTTGAATAGGTCGTATTTTATCACCTGATGAAGTTTTCACTTTCGCAACCCTCACAAGTCCATCTTTTCCTGGATAGAGTTGGATTATTCTGGCTAACGGCCAGTGCAGTCTCTTTAAACTCTCTTGTCCAATGAGTACCATGTCTCACACCTTGAATGGTATGGTAGTCTTTAGGCGTCTCGTTTCTTGTCTCAGAAATCCAAAATATTCGATACGAAATCGTTCTCTAAGATCGTCTCTTATACGTTTGATATATTGATATTTGCGGGAGAGGGTATGGTTATCAATCAAGTCCAGGTCTGGTACGCCAACCTCTCTGACCTCATGTAAGAACAACGAAGGTGTCAAAGGAACGAGATCCTCACTTTCCTCAGTTAGGTAGGTCAGGGGGCGTGTGTTCATCAAGCTTTCGACGTCACCGTAGACAGTTCTTCATATCCCAAGGAGGTTTGACCGAGAATCCTAAAAAGCATTTGTTTCATCATTCCAATCAAACGCTCCCACCATCCACCCCACCAAGGAGCACCAGGCGGTATGAATTTCCAGATGATGTTTTTCAATGTGGGATCACATTTTAATCTCGAAAAATCAATCTTCTTTAAAGTATTAGCCATGCCTCTGAAATTAGTATCCGAATACACAATCAATGGTCGGCCTCTTCGAGCAATAAATCGGCGGAAAGCTTGGAGGAAGGCTTCCATAGACAAAGATGTCACAAGTTCCAGATGAACTCCTCTATACACTGCGCATGTGAAGATGACAATCCATGCTTTCTTCTTATTCTTAAAGATAAGATGCCCAGTTAGATCAACTCCTACTATTTCGAAAACTGCAGCATCTCGTACCCTGTCTTCTGGTAATGATGTTGATTTGACGGTAGCTGGTGTCGCGGTGAATCGTTTACAGCGAGTGCACTGATTGATGATCTTCTTGACGGTTTTCCTGGATCTTAGTATCCAATAGTTTTCTCTCAGAATACCAGGAGTGTTTGTAGACCAGCGTGCCCGTGGGTTTCATGGTTCCACCTGATGAGAAAAGAGACCAAGAAGTGATCTGAGGACAATAAAATGGGCATTCTAAAATTAGCGAAATCTTCTTTTCTGCAAATTTTAGTTTTATTCTTAAAATCCCTGAAGAATCTAATAGCAACTTAAAGCCTTGTAGTTTCTTATCTTCATGCCCTGAAAACGATTCTCTCTGGATAAGTCTCATTAGTATTATTTCTGACTTAGTGATTTCTTCTGTACTGAGATTTTCTGAAATTAACTTTCTTCTATCAATTTTGGCGCTGTTGAAGAATCTGTATATCCAGGCGGTAATTTGTACTATTCTCAAACAATTTGAATAACGTTCAAATAAATTTTCATTTTCTCTTGTCGTACAAAGTGTTCAGGATGGTCTTGCGCCTTTCAGAAAAAACAATCTCCAAATCAGGGATAATGCTTGATTTGGGCAACTCTTCTTGAGGTACCTTCAACCATGCAGGTCCCCCCCACCATCTTGTCTCCTTAAGTGTTTCTGCTGAACATCCCCGAGATGGGAAGTCTGCCAGGTATTAATCGGTCTGGTATGTGGCACCAGGATTCGGGGGAGCTAAGATTATAAATTTCTTTAACACGGTTCATCACAAAGGCTGCCCAGTTGTCTTCCCTTTGGATCCAACAGAGAGCATTGGTCGAATCGGTCCAATAAAATATTGGATAGTGAGTTTCTTCAGTGGAGCTACTCGTGCTCGAGGCTGTATTAATTGGATGTCCACTCTATCTTCCTTTTCAATATGGAGGAAAATACAGGTTGCGGAGGCAAACTGACTGGCGTCGAAAAATATGTGGAGAGTGGTTTTCCCAGTCCTTAAAACAGAGCCATCTAGGAATTTCTACGTTAGGCAAGTGTTTCAGTTTGCTAAACCACTTCCAAAATCTTTGTACTAAACATCTAGATAGGACTTCGTCCCATGTCAACTTCTGTGTCCAAGTTTCCTGTAATATCAGCTTGGGAATTAAAGACACAGGACAAGCAACTCCTAATGGATCAAATATCTTGCTCGCAATTGAAAGTACTTTTCTCTTGATGGTTGGTCCAATTAATTCAAAATCTTCCAAACAAATTGTCAGTGTGTCTCTATCAGCATTCCATGTTATTCCTAAAATGTTCACTTCCTTATTCAGTGGGTTCATAAAAGAAAAGTCTGTAACGTTGCTCACCCAATCTCGGAGATTGAAACAAGCTGTAGAGAGCAGTTCAGTAGATTATTTCACGAATTTCACCGTTTCTTCAACATTCTGAAAACTGGCTAAAAAATTGTCAACATAAAAGGATGATCTCAACTGTTCATCTGTAATTTTTAAATGTTCAGGAGCCTTTTATCTAAGTGGAGAGATAAGGTAGCCTTTAAAAAATACGGACTAGTCGTAATTCCAAAAACAACCCTTTTATGTCGATACGTGTCTTCTGTGAGCCACAGGAATCGTAAATAATCTCGGTCTTCTTCCTTTATTCCAATTCGTAAAAATGCTTTCTCAATATCGGAAGAGACACCTACTTCATATTTCCGGAATTTATTTAAAAGTCTTGGTATAATTTCTATCAAATTGGGTCTCTTATCCAGACAGTCATTCAGGGAAAGTTTACCTCTCTTCCAGGCCGACGCATTGAATACTGGCTGGCCATATTCTAGAAGTTTGACTGTTCCTTTTATACACTGGTCGATGTGGCAGGTAGTGTACACCATCTAGTTTATCCTCTCTGGCATACTCGATTATCCTCTGATTCATCCATTATTAAAAGATTTGTCCATACTCTTCCATGTCTCCAACTTCTTCAAGTTTTCTTCTTACAGAACTTAGTTGGTTTTCGGCTAGGTCTCTATTCGTAGGAATCCTTTCCTTGTCTTGCACCCAGGGTAGAGCTACCTCATAGCGCCCCTCAATATCTCTCGTCGTGGTGTGGGCGAAATGTTCCTCCACTTCAGCTTGTAATGACTCCAATTCAGAGACTCCAATTGCATCTAATTTCCACAAGTTTTCTAGATCCAAAGATAGAAGTGTGGTCACGCAAAGGGAGCTGGTGTCATCTCTCAGCTCCGTTGGAGGAATCTTTCCCATCACATTCCATCCTAGTTTGGTACGGATTGCCACAAGTCCAGATAAGATTCTCCTCTGATCATCAGTTAGCAATCTCCCGGCGATGTCCGCACCTATTAGGAATTATATAGGTCTCTCATCAAATCAGACACGTCGAGTTCTTCACTCCCCTCTAAAAATGATCTAGGACACACCGGAGGTATGCTTCCACAGATAAGGGGTTTACCTAGTGCTTCAAACTCACAGCGAAAGGAATTATTGATGTCAGATAAATGAATGGTATATACCTCATGTTCAACTACGTCGGTACTCGATCCTTCAAACAAGGAATGCCGGAAGAACTCTCTCCTAGATTGTTCCATTTCCATTGCTGTGCTATGTAAAATATATGATCTTTGGAATCAGGTGTCTATTATAGCCCGTGCCGTCTTATCCGTTCTGTTCTCTTTGAGGGTCACTCTCAAAGTAGGTAACAAGACGTCTGAGGAGGTTGATAAGTTGGCGAGAGTTTCATCTTGCACCGTTGGAGACTTATAAGATCTACCTCTATTTAAAATCTGTTTTGTGCACATGACATACAGGTGAGAAGACAGGTTGCAGATCGAACAATGGACTACGTTTATGAAAAAATTACTTAAATGAGAAGGCCTAAGACATTTATAAAAAACACATTTTTTTTTCCTCATGAGTGATCTTTTTTCTTTTAAACTCAAATTAGCGGCAAAGTCACACTTAGGGCTTCCATGATTGTCTTTACCACAAAATACACATTCATTCGATTTGTGAACTGAATAAAAAAGTTCTGAAGCTGTCGTAATTGGTTTTTCATTGTAGAATCTGGTCTTTGGATGTTTGTTTACTAAATTAGGTTTAGAAGTTTATTCATTCCCGGTACCGATTTCGTTTCAAAAACTCTTCTCCCGTGCAGTTAATTGTCTTTCTAGAAAAGTAATCAAGTTATTAATTACGTAACCTGTCGGTAGTTCTTTGTTCAACTCCAAATTAAGGTCAGCAGGTAGAAGCTTTATTATTATCAGACTCACTCTGTAAACTGGCGAATCCTTTATAGGACAAGAGGTCCTCAATAAAGGCTTTTGTTGTTGTATTATTATCAGACACAACAGTTGTCCGTAAACATCAATGGACACGTATAGTGATTCTGACAAAAGTTACTACTTTTGCGGGTTATCATAAAAAAAAAAACAATATACTAGGGCCTACCGTAGGAGTAACTTATTACACAGAAAAATGCACACTCAAGAGTATAACACTAACAACAAAAAGGGGATAGAAACAACTCACGATTTGTTAAATAAAATAAAACAGTACTTAACTTTATTGTAGCGTTGGTAAGGATCGGACTCGGGTGACACAGGGGTGCGAAGAGAACAGCCAGACACGGAAAAACCCCGTAGAAAAACACTTTAAGAGTCTCCACACCAATTCTCTACGCTCTGGGCCCCCCTCGCATTCCCTTAGTCCCCTCTTATATACAGACATGGCCACATTCGTCCAATGAGAAGGCGTGAGAGATTGGTTCACTAACAAACGAAGACAACATTCTTCCCGCTAAAAACTGATCTGACAAAAAAAAAAAAAAACTGAAAATGTTTGTCAATATAATTTGACAACTCGAGACTTCTTATTTGAACAGAAAGGTTGTCAAAAAGTTCGCGGAAGGTTCTTACATCACTTGACATTTTGAGTGGTCTCATTGACAACAAATTGTTCATATGTCGGCTAATCAAAATGTCTTCTCTCCCAAATCTGTCTTTAAGAAATTTTATAGCTTTCTCATAATTGTCATTTCTCAAAATTATATTTATCATAAATTCAGAAAAATAGTAAAGGATTATCTAATGAATTATATATTTAAATTTAATTTACACTAAAAGAATCGGGGATCAGGGCAAATCTTCCCGTTCGAAATTTGTTTACAGGTTCTTCTGTTTTTGTTTTTCTCATTCCCGCCGCTGCATCCCCGTCGCCCCCTCCTTCGGCCTCCCATTGCTGTTTCGAACTCCTTCTTTTCCAACAATAGTTATGCTATGCCAAATTATAAAAAATAAGGCTAATCAAAATTAATAAGGAAAGGAGGATTTAGACAAAAAAAAAAATCACCAAGCGATTTAGATTTTATTTTGAAAAGTATATGCAAAATAATTCTAGTATAACTTTTTTAAAAATTAAGAGATAAATTGAAAACTATTTCAAATCTAGAAGTGTCGCAAACAACAATAACACAGGTCTACAAAAAAAACCTTTTTTTTTTTGCACAAGAGAACCTGATGGTGTTTCTAGTGTAACTTTTCATGCTGAACTCAAAAATCTAATCAGAAATTTCCCATCACCCATAGTTTTTGCCTGACGATCTTTTTTTAGTATTGGGATAAATACATGCATCCAACATGAAAGAGACTTACGAAAACATGAAACTGCTTTTGAAAAAGATAGAATATGAAAGATACGGTTGGAAAATATGCAGCGATTTGAAAGTCGTTGCTCTCTTGCGGGGATTACAGCTTGGATATACAAAATTTTGTTGTTTTCTGTGTGAGTGGGATAGCAGAGATAGGGAAAGGCATTACATAAAAAAAATCTGGTCAAACCGTAAAATCTTTACTCCAGTATATAAAAATATTGCAAATCTACCCCTGATCGATTCAGAAAATATTTACTTACGACCATTACATATTAAACTGGGATTAATGAAGAACTTTGCCAAGGTAATGGATCGAAATGCCAGTGGATTTGCCTACCTAAAACAAAAAATTTCTAGTATAAGTGAAGCGAAGATTAAAGAAGGCATTTTCGTTGGACCTCAGATTCGAGAATTGCAGCAGGATGGAAATTTTCAAAATAGTTTGAATGAAGTTGAAGCAGCAGCATGGAATTCCTTTAGAAACGTTTGCAAAAACTTCTTAGGAAGTGTCAAGGTTGAAAATTACCGAGACATAGTTAATGATCTGTTGCTTTCCTACAAGGCACTGGGATGTAACATGTCCCTCAAGATCCATTTCCTGCATTCACATCTAGATTTCTTTCCAGACAATCTTGGCGCAGTTAGCGATGAGCATGGTGAGAGGTTTCATCAAGCTATATCAAGCATGGAGAAGCGGTACCAAGGTAAATGGAGTCCCGCTATGCTTGCCGACGACTGCTGGGCACTCAAGAGGGATCTACCACAAGCAACGTATAGAAGAAAATCCACTGTCACTGCTTTTCAATAATAAATATGTTTCGTTCATATATGCCTATATATTAACAATATTTCCAAATTCAAGTAGGTGTATCTCAGAAATATTGTGTAATAGAAAAAAACTTATGGTATATTTGGATTCAGGACATGTAGATAAGATGCTATTTCTTTGTGGGAAAGAAAAATATTTTTGATAAACCAGTTACGTGACATTGTTTGCAATTTTTAGTGTATTTATCCCAATACTAAAAAAAGACCGTCACGCAAAAACCATACGTGATGGGAAATTTCTGATTAGATTTTTGAGTTCGGCATGAAAAGTTACACTAGAAACATAATCAGGTTCTCTTGTGCAAAAATCTTGTTGACCAGTGTAATCAAGTCAATAAAAGAGTTTTAAAAAACTCTGAAAAGTCATCTATTGAGTTTATCAACATAAAATCAGATGAAACTAAGCGAAAAAACAAAAAAAAAAAAAGATGCGGAATTGTTTATTAATAGTTCAGCTGATTTAAAAATAATGTCAAACATCGCTATTTCCATTTCAAAAAAGACCTTCTTTCTTAAAATAAAATCTATATTCAATATTTTTTAGTTGTTTCAAAATGCTCCTAAATAAGAAATATATGGAGAAGTCCATGTGTCTAAATTAAAATGAAAAATGTCTAATTAAAAGTTAAAAACCTATATCTCTATATTAATAAAATGGAAATTTCATAAGTGGTGTTCGCTAAAAACTTTCGTTACAATGCATCAATTTCGACCAAATTTTCAACATTTATGTAAAACGAGATGGAGCAGGTTTTGCTTAACATCAAAATATTTTTCCTAACATTAACATGCGTAACTTCGCTGTTATCGATTAAATACAAAAAAAAAAAAAAATCAACAGAGTTAATTTTATTTATATATAAATACAAAAAAAAAATTCAACAGAGTTAATTTTTTTACATACTAGCTAATAATCTCAATCTAAAAAAATATTCAAAACAAGCAATTTTAAGATAACACCATATGTAAAACAGTCGGCCAAGAAAACAACAACGATATTACATCTTTCTCACATATTCACACACAATTTTGATTAATAATTAAAACTAATCTTTAACATTGTTTATTATACTTCATAATATATAATATTCGTTAGGCAAACTTTCACTCGGATAAAACCCGGGCGAAGCCGGGTACACATCCGCTAGTATGAATTATAATAAAAGCGGTCGGGGACGATCATCATGAATTTCTACCCAAATATGATTCATTATGAAGCAACTGTTTTGCGATTTTAAGTGTTTACTAAATATGCACCTCTTCTCTAAATATTATCGTCCCCCGCCGCTTTCAATTTTACTCATATACATTTAATTACTCTATGGAAGAAATTAAAATTGAAGGGACGGGATTTTTACTGTATTTTATTGCCTGGCTGTCCCTTTTCTTAGACTGCAGAAAGCCAACTTATGAAGCTAGTTGCCACAATACCTATTACATTTTTGTACACATTAGGTGTCAAGGTTGTCCATTGAATAGGTTATTATTTTTTATCTAATAAAATTTATTAATAAAATTGATGCGAGAGAGAAAAAGCGAATAATTTCAAAATACATATATTCAATTTAAAAAAATGAATAATATATATATAAATGAAAAAACAATAGAAAAAAAATAAAAGATAAGTTTGTCAGATGTTGATATTAAAAATAAAGAAGGCATTTCCTGACCACGAGCACATGTGCTTTTTAGATGGCAGAGCGCCATCTAGTGGAGCAAAAATAAACTAAACGTTTATTTAGCTTGCTCCGTGATATTTGGCCAACCCAATTTCTTGATAAATCAAGAAAAGTCATCCACGAACGCGTTTCGCGCTCGTCAGCGTGGAGTAGACTGTAACCACTGCGACCAAAAATATTTTTGGTCCCAATGGCTTCTTGAGAAATCAAGATATGGGTATTTAAGGCCAAATTTGCGTAAAGACGCTTAACACATGAAAAAACAATAGAAAAAATAAAAGATAAGTGGGTCAGGTGTTGATATTAAAAATAAAGAAGGCATTTCATGACCACGAGCACATGTGCTTTTTAGATGGCAGAGCGCCATCTAGTGGAGCAAAAATAAACTCAACGTTTATTTAGCCTGCTCCGTAATATTTGGCCAACCCAAAGCGCCAACAGCGCGAAACGCGTTCGTGGATGACTTTTCTTGATTTATCAAGAAATTGGGTTGCCAAATATCACGGAGCAAGCTAAATAAACGTTTAGTTTATTTTTGCTCCACTAGATGGCGCTCTGCCATCTAAAAAGCACATGTGCTCGTGGTCAGGAAATGCCTTCTCTATTTTTAATATATATATAATATAACCTTCGATGGACTATTGCTTATGGCCAAAAATTAATTTAAAGGCAGTACAGTCAGCTGCTCTCTCTCTGCCTGCTAAGTTGCAACTGTCTCTTTTTTTAAATTTGGCGCCATCTACTGGTTCAAACCATGCTGCGCCCCCTACGAGCGAACTCTGAGAGCCTTTTAATTTTAAAAATGCTTAATAATATCAAGGTTTTATATTAAATATTTATATATATTTATTATGTTCCCTTTCTTTTTTTTTTTTTCAAAGAAATTATAAATGTTTAATTAAAAAAAAAAAACGGAAAGAGCAAAAGACAATTTCATGCCTGTTTCTTTATGGCTGATGGGTTCTGGGCCTTCATCTCAGTTGAAGGTTGAGGCTGCTGATGGTGGTTATTGTGATGGGGGTTCAGGCCTTTCTATTGCCTGGTCATCTCCAGGCCGTCAAGCCTCACAGGTCTCCTCCATCAATGAGGGACTCTTGGCGTCGGCGTGTAGCACGTCACATGGGGTGGGTAGTCCGTAAGACGGCCAGGGAGGTCTATAGGCCTTTCTTTAAAACAATTCTTTGGCCACACTTTCCAGCTCCCACACCAGGCTTGGTGTAATCCCTCACACACACTTCCTGGTCAGTGGTGAGCTCTTGTAGCATGCCATCTCCTTGAAGATGTCCATGGGGTTCTGGACCTGGAGTAGGTTTGCCTTGGTTTGAAGTCCAGGCTGCATGCTACAGCAGTCAGTTGGCAGTCAGAATTGGTCCTCGGTCACTGGAGACTCATGCCTCCCCTGCCACAACACTCTCACATACAGGTGAGCTCTTCTTTTTAAATTATTATTAACATTGTTCCCCCTACAGCAGACATCCTTTCATTCCATTTAAATTTATTTAGACCACCAGCTAGCTATTTACAATCAATTACGTTATATTTGTTTTCCGCATCCTCAACAAAATTCTATTTTTCCTTTTTAGTGCATATAAATAGAAGCTTTTTTAAAAGGTATTTTTAATTTATTAAAAATTCAGTTAATTTTTAGTCATGAATTTATAAAACTTAGAATCAAAAGTTAAAATATATATGATATATCATCAAAATATATAAATATACATATCAATATTAAACAGCACACCTTCCCTGTATTATTATCTACTTGTAAAACCATTCACACACTATGATATTAGAATGTATATGTAATTACTCCAGGTTCCTTAGGCCTTCAAAATAACTCTTTAATCACTCTTGTTATCAGTCAAGTAGACTTCAGTCCTTTTGACTTTATTTACAATGACTGTGTAAGTCCAAGGTATTAATAGTGTCAAGCAGATTTATTTTAAGGGATATTTTTCATTGATGCCAGGTTGAGATTTATAATTCTTAGGAGAGTGGCGTTTGATTTCTTTGTTTTCAGAAAGCTGAGCAGATGAAGAGAAGATGACCCCCTGTTTTGTCTTCATTCTATCTGTATAATTCTTCTCAATGTATAATTTTCTTACAACATAAACCTTAGATTATTAAAACATTGAATCAGTAAACATGAGGGCAACCATTTCATTCAATTACATTACTTTATTTTTCATATAACATTTTTGTAAACAAAAGAGGTGGTGATGATGATAAATTCAATGAATATTTACACAATCATAGAAAAATTATATTAAACCTTTATACAAACATAAACATTCTCCCGCCACCAACTTGATGGGGGACCATCAAAAACATTATATAGGTAACAAACTTAATTTTACAATAGGTCTTCTGTAAGTCCCATTAGCAGTCTTGACTTCTACCACTCTGATTCTAGCGTCATCTCCTGGGTTGGGGCTTACACCATTTGGATCTTTGTTGAAGTTGTGACACAAATTCTTGGGACCATCTTGTCCAAAAATGATTCATTGATTTTTGAATTAATTGCCATCTATTTGGCAAACTCATTGCTATGATGTCATCTTCATCGGGAAGCGCTGTTAAAGAACCACCTATTAAGAAGTGACCAGGAGTCAATGCCTGTAGATCTTCAGGGTCCTCAGAAAGAGGACAAAGAGGTCGCGAATTCAGGCAAGCTTCAATTTGTGCTAACAATGTTGTTAGTTCTTCAAAATTTAGCAAAGCACTGCCCATTGTTCTTCTAAAAGATGATATTTCATGTACTTAACTCCGGCTTCCCAAAGTCCACCAAAATGTGGAGCTGATGGTGGAATAAATGTCCACTGAATTCCCTCTGAATTCGTAAGAACTTTACTGGCATTGTGACATAGTTTCCCAATAATCTTATGCGCAGCAACAAAATTAGTGGCGTTGTCACTATGAATTGTTGCTGGTTTACCTCTTCGAGCAATGAACCTTCTTATTGTGGATATGAGAGCATCTGTGGTCAGACTACTGATTAATTGTAGATGAATGGCCCGAGTGCTGAAACATATGAACAAGGCAACGTAAGCATTCATGGTTGAATTTGTACGTCCCATGTTCCGTTTAATCAGAAAAGGTCCTGCAAAATCTATTCCAGTTACCAAAAACGGCCTTGATCTGTTGATCCTTGCAAAAGGTAGATTTCCCATTAATTGAAAAGGAGCTTCTTTACGAAATCTAGCGCATTTCATGCATGTTCTTAAAATTTTCCGTACAACATTTCTTCCAGAGGGAATCCAGAATATATTTCTTATTGCTGCAAGCGTAGCTTGAGTTGATGAGTGAAGATTATGGACATGAACATTGTTTACAATAAGAGTGGTAAGATGATGTGATCTTGGAAGTAAAACCTGATTAATCCGATCACCATAAACATTTGCATTTTTTAATCGTCCCTTGAATCCAAAAAGGTACATAGATTGTATATTCTACTCTTATTCGGGATTGGCTTGTTGCTTAACAGGCAATGCTTTTCTTTGGAAAATTCAATAGATTGAACACACTTTACAACTGTCAACAGGGCATCATTCAACTCTATTAATGTTAAGGGCTCCCTGTTCCTTGAATGTGAAGGCATTCGACTGTTGTTGACAAATCTTAAGCACCAAGCTATGATACATTTCAGTTTGGTTAATGATGAGCAGTTTATCACAATGGATGGAATTTCACACTCAATTGTACCAAAATACGTCTTGATTTTTTCTTCTTCTTTAAATTCTTCCTTGGAGCTATTAATGAATTTCTTAATTTCAAGGGCAGGTTCAATTATCCATGGTGGCCCATTCCACCATAGTGGATGTTCTACTAAGTCGGATGGAAATATTCCTCGTGATGCACAGTCTGCTGGATTCTGCCATCCATCAACATGGCACCAAACCCCGGAGACAAGCCGGTGTATCTCAGCAACTCGATTTGCCACAAATGTCTTCCATCGGCACGCCTCGGAATTGATCCAGCATAAGGCTATAGTAGAATCAGACCATAAATAAATTTCATTGATAGTAAGAGGAAGGTTATCATATACAGTTTTCACTAATCTTGCCAAAAGTAGAGCAGAACATAATTCTAACTTTGGAAGTGAAACCACCTTCATAGGTGCGACTCTTGTTTTTTGCCACTAAGAGAAATGTCTTAGCGCTTGTGTTTGAGAGGATCACCTTTAGATACAGAGATGCAGCATATGCCTTCTGTGATGCATCACAACATCCATGAAATTCTACCTTCATAAAATTACCTGGTACCACGCATCTTGGGATCTGAATGTGCTCTAGCGATGGAAGATCCTGGTTTATCAAAGTCAGCTTCCTTCTTAGTTCCTCTGGAATTGGGTCATCCCATTCCAAACCAGTCTTCCAAAGTTCTTGCAAAATCAGTTTAATAGTGGTCGTAAATGGCGAGATCCAACCCAGTGGATCAAATATTTTAGCAACCTGTGATAGTATTCCTCGTTTTGTCATAGAGTTCAGTGGCAGAGCTATTCCCTTAAATGTGAAACCATCAGTTCTTGGTTGCCATTGAAGGCCTAAAACGTTGACAAATTCCTTGGATTCCTCAAACCCAATATTTGTGTTGGTGAATCTTAAATGATTTGGTAAAAGTGACAGAACATCAGGAACATTGGAGTTCCACTTACGAAGTTCGAAGCCTCCTGCACTTAGTAAACCATAGAGTTCTTGCACCAAATTCTTGCCTTCATCTACTGAAAAGTTCCAGTTACTAGATCATCAACATAAAAATCTGTCAATGCTATTTTGCTAGCTTTTGGAAACTTACTCTGCTCATCCAAAGCCAACTGTTTGATGATACGAGTGGTCAAAAATGGTGCACAACTAGTCCCATAAGTGACAGTTTCTAGCCGATAGTTCTTTATTTTATCATGATGATCATTCCGCCATACAATTCTTTGGAATTCCGAGTCTTCTTGTGATATTCTAATTTGCCTATACATCTTGGCGATATCAGCATTTATAGCAACAGGATGAATTATGAATCTCAGAATGATGTGAAACAAATCCTGTTGAATTTTGGGCCCTGGAATTAAAGCATCATTCAAGGACAAACCTGAATCAGTCTTTGCTGATGCATCAAATACTACTCGCAATTTGGTGGTGCAACTTTTTTCCTTTATTACAGGATGATGAGGCAGATAGTACCTTCCCTTAATGATATCTTCCTTTGGTACTAAGCTCATATGTCCCAATTCAAGATATTCCTTAATGAAGCTTCTATATTGGTCATAAACTTCAGGTCGTGGAATCAAAGATCTTGGGTTATCATATCTTGTTAATAAAGTTTGCCAAACCTCAACATAATTATCGGCTGTAATTGGAAATGCGTTGACCAGTCTTAGGGCTTCGCCTCTCAGTTGGCCTTTCAAATATTGTAACTTTTCAATATCAGGTATTTGTGAGTTAGAACCAATTGCAGAAAAAAAGATCTTTAAATGAAAGCCATGATTCTAATCTGCCATTGAAAGTTGGCAACTCAAGTTTAGGCATTTTAACATGTATATTAACATCTTTTTTTTTTCAGATGGTTCTTGCCCATTATGCTTTAAATCTAATTCACACTTTAATCTTATACACTTATCTATACAAATTTCCACTTCGTCAATCAAATCATCATCCTCAAGTTGCTGCAAGAAAACATCCCTCATTTTCATCAAATCATTATTTGCATAATCTAGTTTGCATTCCGTTGCATTAATATCTACCATAGACACAATGGATTCGATATTTTCCTCTATGCCTTTTATAGTTTTTTTAATCCTTTTTAATTTTTTAATTAAAGTTTCTACATCCATAATTGCTATTAAATTATCTTCCCAAATACTTTTAGTTGAAATATATGGTTACAAAATACTTATATGTTGCCCTTTTTTTTCGATCAATTTTAACTTGACTTTTACTTACGTTCAATCCGGCTCGAGTTGACCAATGTATAATTCTTCTCAATGTATAATTTTCTTACAACATAAACCTTAGATTATTAAAACATTGGATCAGTAAAAATGAGGGCAACCATTTCGTTCAATTACATTACTTTATTTTTCATATAATATTTTTGTAAACAAAACAGGTGATGATGATAAATTCAATGAATATTTACACAATCATAGAAAAATTATATTAAACCTTTATATAAACATAAATATTCTAACTAAATTAAACACTATCACTTGGGGTAAATCGATCCTTTTTCAAAATTTCGCGGCGGATACTTGTGCTTAACCATGGCCAGATTGGATGGTTGTTGAAGTGCACTCATGTTAGATTCTTGGAAGCATGGAGATCAAAATTTTTGGCTTAAGTCTTCTGAGATTGCTGGTTGTATAATCCATAATGTATAAGTCTCTCGATAGATTCTGTGTGAAACAAGTTTTTTCATAGTGGGCAATGCTTTATGGAAAGATTTTGAAAGACAGTGTATAAAATAGAAGGTGCAGCGAGCCTGGCTCGATGGTCTGCTAGTTCATTTTTCAGAATACCACTGTGATCTTTGTCACAGCAGAGTTGAATATTGGGTGTATAGTGGGGTGAACTGCATATGGCAGAAAAATCAATTAGCAGTCTGGGGCAAATCGAAAGTTTATATATGGGAAAATCTGGCTAGCTTTAGTCATCTAAAGAACCAGGGTTTATTCTTGGGATGTTGAATATTCGTGATATCAACCGTTCATTGAGCTACAGAAACTGCTGCGTTTATTTTCTTCATTTCAAATAAAATATAAAAATTCTATGTTATGTCTTTTACCTAGCCACCACAGTTAGCTAAAAGTTTGATTTTATTTATTTTGCTTTGTACGCTGTTTTAAGTGAGTATACCAAATTTTATACTTCTATGTGTGTGTGTGTGTGGTCTGGGTTAATATCAAAAATCGATCACAAAAATTGTAAAGAAGCATAGAGATTAGTCCATTCCCTGACACATTTTTATATATTCTGGCCATACTTTACATTACAGAAGTAGCTTCATTTAAAAGGAATATACAATTTCTATTCTCTAATCTATTCCATGCCATACACAACTTCACCTAGAAGTCTAATATTTTGTAAACTTACATTGCTAGCAGTAATGAAATAGCAAATAAAATACTAGACTTCTATATGGTCTAGATGTATTATTTATTAAGAATCAAGAAAAAAGCACATGTGCTCGTGGTCAGGAGAGATGTCTTCTTTATTTTTAATTAAGAATTATATCATTATCCCTTTCTATGAATTTAGAATGATAGTCATTTGGAAACCTCCCTTGTTAATTTTTTTATCCATATATATTAACTAGCCGAATGACCCGGGCAACGCCCGTGTTTTACCCGATTGAATGTTTTTATTCAAATACTATTTGTTACAATTATAAATTGGCGCCTTAAATAAATGCATATATTAGTTAATAACTATAGCCAATGTGCTTTATCTGTCTATGTACTGTTGGCTTCCGTAGGCGTCTCTTACTGGGAAAAAGAAAGAGAGGATTCCATTTAGTTATTAACTAATATATGCATTTATTTAAGGAGCGACCCGCTCCAACACAATAGTTACAAAAACCAAAAAGCGAGTGGGGGGGGGGGCAAAGTGAAAAACAAAGTGTCTCGCGTAGTGGTGGCGTGATCGTAGCCAACCAATAGGAGAGCGCCATTCCAAAAAAAAAAAAAAAGCAAACGGTGACAGAGATGAAGACATGACGCATGACGCTCGTAACTGTATATAGAATACTTGTGACATATATAGGTATTAAAAACAAAATTGGCATTTTCAGACCGCTCACATGAGCATTTTAGATGGCAGAGCGCCATTTTGTTTTTAATATCAACCACTGACAATTTTTCTACTTTTTTTTTTGTTTTTTTCCACATATAAACATATCTACATTAATAAAATGGAAATTTAATAAGTGTTGTTCACTAAAAACTTTCTTTACAATGCATCAATTTCGACCAAATTTTCAACATTTATGTAAAACGAGATGGAGCAGGTTTTGCTTAACATCAAAATATTTTTCCTAACTTTAACATGCGTAACTTCGCTGTTATCGATTAAATACAAAAAAAATCAACAGAGTTAATTTAATTTATATATAAATACAAAAAAAAAAATCAGCAATTCATTCAACTCAATCTAAAAAAATATTCAAAACAAGCAATTTTAAGATAACACCATATGTAAAACAGTCGGCCAAGAAAACAACAACGATATTACATCTTTCTCACATATTCACACACAATCTTGATTAATAATTAAAACTAATCTTTAACATTGTTTATTATACTTCATAATATATAATATTCGTTAGGCAAACTTTCACTCGGATAAAACCCGGGCGAAGCCGGGTACACATCCGCTAGTATTTAATATAAACGTGTGAACGTGATGATATTGTAAACGAATAGTTAATTATGTGGAATGGTTGCGTGCGTGTTGGTGTAGTTTGTGGAAAGGCCGCTGATAAAATTATAATTATTTTTTTATAAAATAAATTTATTTATTAAAAGCCCCTAAATATATAGAGAGAAAAGAAGTAACGGCCGCAGGAAGCAAGCCTTGTTGTTCGAACGACGCGCGTGGCAAGAGTCCCGGATGTCGCCCGCGCATGCGTAGTGAGGCCGCCACACTTCTGCCCGTATGTGTAGTGAAGTTTTGTCCCAGTTTGCGCTCGCTGAAGCAAAGTGTGGTCGCTATAATTATAACAGAATTATATATATATATATATTAAAAAACGAAATAAAAAATAAAAGATAAAAAGATCAGGTGTTGCAATCAATATTAAAAAATGGCATATCCTGACCATTTATATATATTAATATATATATATATATATATAACAGATATTTGCTTTTAATATTCCAAAACGTTCTCCTATAATAACCTAAGTATATATCCTTCTTTGAATTCTTGAATATTCACTAAAGAATTCAAGTTGCTACTTCCAACAGTTTTCCCACCAGCCAGATGCCAGAAAATTTGTACAACTGCAATGGTATTTGAACTGAGCGAGTGTTCGAAATTTAAAGCTTCCATGTGTTCTGAAATATCAAATTTGAAAGGCAATTCTTGGACCACTCTGACCATCCAAAAATCTGAAAGTTTGTGAACCTGAATTGCCATCAGGTTGAATAAATGTAGAAAATTTTTGACTTCTATGTGCTAATTGATTACAAAATTTTTCAACAGATAGAAATAAATCAAGTTAAATAAAATCTTTTTCAAAAATCTGTATCTCTGGGAATTGAAAGAACGTTAAACATTTTTATTGCCTGGCTATCCCTTTTCTTAGTCTACATGAAGCCAAACTTTGAGGCTGGTTGCCTTAATACCTATTACATTTTACTACATATTTGGTATCAAGGTTGTGCATTGAATAGGCTAGTATTTTCTGACTGATAATTTATTCTTCATACCACAAAGTTGAAGATGAAGAAGGGGGGGGATAATATTGATTCACACCTATATTCAATTAATATATCTTCTCTATATATATAAAAGTCAATTCCTGTCTGTCTGTCTGTTTCGCGATAAACTCAAAAACTACTGAACCAATTGATTCCAAATTTTGCATGTCACTTTTTATAAACCTGAGGAAAATTTTTGGCTACATTTTGCTTATTATTTTTGGCTATTTCTTTTTTTCATTTGAAGAACTTTTTTTTACGCGGAGTAATCCGGAATGGAATGAATACCCAAATATGGCCATTTTGTATACGCATCGGTGGCTCAGTGGTAGAATGCTCGCCTGCCACGCGGGCGGCCCGGGTTCGATTCCCGGCCGATGCATTTTTTTAAAACAATTTTTAAAACTCATTTATATTATATCTTCTTCTTCTATATATATAAAAATATGAATGTTTGTATGTTTGTTTGTTGGTTTGTATGTCCGGTATACAAATTCGCAGTAGTTCACTAATTCAAACCAAAATTTCCATACATAGGTAAAAAAATTCGAGGAAAACGATAGGCTATTTTAAATTATATATAAATTAAATATTAAAACTATATATTCAAATTATTCTACTTAGCTCACGAACAGCGCCCTCTATCAAGGTTATAAATACGTTTAAAATCGAAATCTTCTCATAATTTTATTAATAATAGTGTGTTCGCTTAATAATTAGAATACTTGATCTAAATCGAAATATTTATAGACGCTCGCTCGATTTGAAGATTTATATCGTAACTAATCTGACTGTAAAGTTTGGAGCGGGACGTTTCACAAGAGTGACATCCACGGGCCAATTTATAATTGTAACGAATAGTGTTTGAATAAAACATTTAATCGGGTAAACCCGGGCGTTGCCCGGGTCATTCGTCTAGTATATTTATATATCTATCTCTATCTCTCTATATATAAAAGTCAATGTCTGTCTGTTTCGCGATAAACTCAAAAACTACTGAACCAATTGGTACCAAATTTTGCATGTCGCTTTTTATAAACCTGAGGGATATTTTCGTCTAAATTTGATTAGTATTTTAGGCTATTTCTTTTTTTCATTTGAAGAACTTTTTTACGCGGAGTAATCCGGAATGGAATGAATACCCAAATAAGGCCATTTTTTTATAAGCATCGGTGGTTCAGTGGTAGAATGCTCGCCTGCCACGCGAGCGGCCCGGGTTCGATTCCCGGCCGATGCATTTTTTTTACAATTTTTAAAACTCATTTATATTATACTAGCCGAATGACCCGGGCAACGCCCGGGGTTTACCCGATTGAATGCTTTTATTCAAATACTATTCGTTACAATTATAAATTGGCGCCGTGGATGTCATTCTTGTATAATATATGAATGAGTTTTAAAAATTGTAAAAAAAAATGCATCGGCCGGGAATCGAACCCGGGGCGCCCGCGTGGCAGGCGAGCATTCTACCACTGAACCAAAAGCAAACGGTGACAGAATTAAGAACGCATGACGATGATAACTGTATATTATCCGTGACAGAGGCCACGACAGACGGTCGTGACTATATATATTAATACTAGACGTATGACCCGGCTTGGCCCGAGATTTCCCCCGATTGCAATTTTCTTCAAACTAAAAGTACATCAATAATAAATATTAGAAGTGCCATAGAATAGCAATACAGAAGTAACACATAAACTACAAGAAAAAAGTGTGTGTGATGGCAAAAATTGTATTATATTAGTGTTTAGGTATTTGATTTAATTAATATAGTTGATATAATAATATATATTTATATTATATTCTGGCGGATGTACCCGGCTTCGCCCGGGTTTTACCCGATAAAAGGTCTAATGAACATTTGTTAAAACAATTCTCTATAAACTTATAAAAATAATAGATATATTTTGATAATTTGAAACTCGTAAATTTGATTCTCTCGATAAAGTAAACATTTTTCCCGGTCCCTGTGTGCCGTGTCATCCTGAATTTTGTCTTTCCTAATTTTCTACATTTCAAAATCATTGTTTTATCTAGTGAACATTTTTCCCAGTTCCTTGAAAAATACTCGATAAGTTGAATAAAATCAATATTAATTGGTTCCCTCGGTAATTGGAAGTTAAAGGAATAGTATCTTTGCCTTGGAATTGTATCATTATTCTTGTCTCAAATAAATTGCCGTGTCATCCTGAATTTTATCTTTCCTAATTTTCTACATTACAAAATCATCGTTTTATCTAGTGAACATTTTTTCCCGGTTCCTTGAAAAATACTCGATAACTAACTTTGACTTGTGCGCAATTAATAGGTAGAAAATCTAACTTTTGATAAATAATCTTCAAGATAATAAACTTATTGATAATAAAACTTATAGATAAAAAAACTTGTTATCATCGTCGCAATGGTGGCGCTGCTTGTGAGTTAAATCTGCAAATAACTCTAAGGATATTCAAGAAATTATTTTTCAGAAACCTTCCCAGTACTATTATAAATAACTTCCCAAAGTTTAATGGCGTTCCAATGAGTGGTTTGGTCAGGAATAAAGGACACACACACACACATACATTCATTTTTATATATATAGACTAGCAGATGTACCCGGCTTCGCCCGGGTTATACCCGAGTAAAGGTTTGTCTAACGAACATTTTTTAAAAACAATTCTCTATGAACTTATAAAAAAATAGATATATTTTGATAATTTGAAACTCGTAAATTTTAATCTCTCGATAAAGTGAAAATTTTTTCCCGGTCCCTTGAAAAATACTCGATAAGTTGAATAAAATCAATATTAATTTGTTCCCTCGGTAATTGGAAGTTAAAGGAATAGTATCTTGCCTTGGAATTGTATCATCATTCTTGTCTCAAATAAATTGCCGTGTCATCCTGAATTTTGTCTTTCCCAATTTTCTACATTACAAAATCATCATTTTATCTATTCTCCCAATATATATGTTGTATATAAATGATAAAACTAACTTTGACTTGTGCGCAATTAATAGGTAGATTATCTTACTTTTGATAAATAATCTTTAAGATAATAAACTTAGTGATAATTAAACTTATAGATAAAAAAACTTGTTATCATCGTCGCAATGCGAGTTATATCTACAAATCTGCAAATAACTCTAAGGATATTCAAGATATTCAAGAAATTATTTTTCATAAACCTTCCCGGGGATATACCTAATAATATCCCAAAATTTCACGGCAATTGGATGTATGGTTTTTGAATCTATAGAGTACAGACAGACAGACATTCAATTATATATATATAGAGACTAGCGGATGTACCCGGCTTCGCCCGGGTTTTACCCGAGTAAAGGTTTGTCTAACGAATCTCTCGATAAAGTGAACATTTTTTCCCGATCCCTTCAAAAATACTTGATAAGTTGAATAAAATCAATATTAATTGGTTCCCTCGGTAATTGGAAGTTAAAGGAATAGTATCTTGCCTTGGAATTGTATCATTATTCTTGTCTCAAATAAATTGCCATGTCATCCTGAATTTTGTCTTTCCTAATTTTCTACATTACAAAATCATCGTATCATCATGATAATATTTAGAGCAGATTGTTGAATTATAACAGATAAATTAAAATATTTATCTTGATTATTTTTAGGCGAAAAGTTATTTCAAAAAATTTATTTGCTAGAAACCTTCCCAGTACTATACTAAATAACTTCCCAAAGTTTCATGGCGTTCCAATGAGTGGTTTGGTCAGGCATAAAGGACAGACAGACACACACACATACATTCATTTTTATATATATAGAATAGAATATAAATGAGTTTTAAAAATTGCAAAAAATAAATGCATCGGCCGGGAATCGAACCGGGTCGCCCGAGTGGCAGGCGAGCATTCTACCACTGAACCACCGATGCTTATAAAAAATGGCCATATTTTGGTATTCATTCCATTCCGGATTACTCCGCGTAAAAAAGTTCTTCAAATGAAAAAAAGAAAGAGCCAAAAATACTAATCAAAATGTAGCCGAAAATCTTCCTCAGGTTTATAAAAAGCGACATGCAAAATTTGGTACCAATTGGTTCAGTAGTTTTTGAGTTTATCGCGAAACAGACAGACATTGACTTTTATATATATAGAGATAATATAAATATATATTATTATATCAACTATATTAATTAAATCAAATACCTAAACACTAATATAATGCAATTTTTGCCATCACACACACTTTTTTCCTGTAGTTTATGTGTTACTTCTGTATTGCTATTCTATGGCACTTCTAATATTTATTATTGATGTACTTTCAGTATGAAGGAAATTGCAATCGGGGGAATTCTCGGGCGAATCCGGGTCATACGTCTAGTATATATATATAAATGAATGTATGTGTGTCTGTCTGTCCTTTATGCCTGACCAAACCACTCATTGGAACGCCATGAAACTTTGGGAAGTTATTTAGTATAGTACTGGGAAGGTTTCTAGCAAATAAAATTTTTGAAATGACTTTTCGTCTAAAAATAATCAAGATAAATATTTTAATTTATCTGTTATAATTCAACAATCTGCTCTAAATATTATCATGATGATACAATGATTTTTTAATGTAGAAAATTAGGAAAGACAAAATTCAGGATGACACGGCAATTTATTTGAGACAAGAATAATGATACAAGTCCAAGGCAAGATACTATTCCTTTAACTTCCAATTTTCGAGGGAACCAATTGATATTGATTTTATTCAACTTATCGAGTATTTTTAAAGGGACCGGGAAAAATGTTCACTTTATCGAGAGATTCGTTAGACAAACCTTTACTCGGGTAAAACCCGGGCGAAGCCGGGTACATCCATACAAGAATAATGATACAATTCCAAGGCAAGATACTTTTCCTTTAACTTCCAATTACCGAGGGAACCAATTAATATTGATTTTATTCAACTTATCGAGTATTTTTCAAGGGACCGGGAAAAAATGTTCACTTTATCGAGAGATTCAAATTTAAGAGTTTCAAATTATCAAAATAAATCTATTTTTTAAAATAAGTTTATAGAGAATTGTTTCAACAAATGTTCGTTAGACAAACCTTTACTCGGGTAAAACCCGGGCGAAGCCGGGTACATCCGCTAGTATAATCATGAAATTAACCATTAATTAGAGAGAGAAAGAGTTCAAAAAATTCAATAAAACAATCCCTTCAATCAATATTGAGTAAAAAATCAGGCCTCAATGGGAAAAGTATATTTTATAAAACCTTTTAATCTCTAGCTTTCATGCCATGTTTTCTTCTGTAGAAAGGCATTCTTGCCTAAAAGTTAGAGATTAAAAGGTTTTTTTTTTTAAATATAATTTTCCCTTGAGACCTGATATTTTTACACAACAGTTCAAAAATAGTTTTATTCTAATTCTTCCGTAAATGATATTTGTGTGTGTGATTGATTATGTTTATTTTTCTTTGTCGTCTGTTTTTTTGCACAAGTTGAATCTGGTTAGAACGATGTATGTAAATTAGATGATTCTTTTGTCGCCTTAAATACGAGGTAATTAACTCGTTTCTCTCTCTATATCTAAAAATGTTTAAAGTTTGAAAAACTAATTTTATAAATCTGAGAGTTGTTTTCAAAAACGAACCAACAGATTATTACTACTTCAATTTAATGATGTTGGAAGCATTTTAGAAACACTATTAAATGCATTCATTGTATATCGGAAAGGTACAATCTTCTAAAATACATATAGTTAATGACCAAAACGGCTTCCATAAATGAGTTTCTTGTTTTATTTTTATATTCTTCTTAAGCTTTCGGGTATTACAAACCTTTATCAATATTAAAATAAAAACATAAAGCCTCCAGGGAAAAGATTCTTTTAATTCAAATTTATGGCCTTAAAAATAATGGCCATTTGAAGAAAAACATCTTTCCCATATTTTTTTGAGAGAAAGAAAACACTAAGCAAATCCCTTTATATATTTTATGACAAATTTAATTCCTTTTCAAATAAAACACTCCAATTTCAGTCACAGTTGAAAAATATTTTCGTTTTAAAAGTTCTCAGTTTGTCAAACACAAGTAGTACAAAAAGTAGAAAAAAATTGGTAAAATTAAAATGAAATTTCGTGCTAAATACTTTCGACTTTCATTCACAGAATGTGCATGCTATATATATACATAGAACAAATGGAAAAATTAAGACGCGTATGTTTCATTCACTAATCAATCAAACTCTACTGTCCTTTTTGCGATGAAAAATATTGGGAGGGCTTGGCTCATTAGTGCTGAACCCTCCTAGCAATTTCGCCGGTTTAAACTACCAGACTGCTTCTTAGAGCTCTAATACTGTATTAGATAATTCTGCTTATATATGCTACACTGAATGGTTAAATCTTAGAAATGGTATTTAAGCAAACTATATGGACATAAGCTTTAAGGATCTTAATGTTTTCATTTGCTGTATATATATATGGCGCGTTATTGTCTTGTATATATACATGTTGTTTTTTAATCAACCTTAAATTATTTAAATGAAATACATAACTACTTTAACTTTGTGAAATACTAATTTAAATAAGACGACATGTTTATTGAGATGAGTTTCTTTGAATTGCGTAGTGATAGATTTGCTGGTTTATTTAACTTTCCAGTTGGTCTCGAGGATCACGCCATCTCCTCAGCGGCGAAGTACGCGATCAACGTATTCTTCGTAGATCGCGAAATACGTGGTGTCGCTGGAGACCCGCCAGATTTGTTTTGTCCTTATAGGTGGGAGGTAGCCTAGAGTGAGGTGTCGCTTGACTGAGGCAAACGGACTCCAGTAATCTCTTTTATTACATAAATTGACTGACTACCGGTAGCTAAAAACTGTTGCTATTTATATACAAAATTATATCAAAAGCATTATGCAAAACAGGACATTTGCATATCCATAATTAATATGCAAATACACTACATCCACCAAACTCTACAGCGCTGGCAGAGGCGCCATTTTCATTTTACATAGTGTATATAATGTATATATATATATTTTTTTTAATAGTGCAGACTGTGCACTTTGAATGTATTGACAAGATGACAATAAAATTATTTAATTTTCTTTAATGTTCTAGTTATTATAATAACTTTTCTTTTTGTTCTGATTGTTTAACGGGTGTCAAGGTAACTGAGAAGCACGAGTTAAACTTAATCAAACTAATAGAATTGGTCTATTCCATCAATCAATAGTTACCTCAGACAAAGATATAATGTTGAAGTTGTTAAAGATGAAGGGTAATGTAAAATGTCCCAAAATTTCTATTATAATATTTATAATTCCTTTAATTCAAATATTTATGATGAATAAGAAATTTTATTCCATGTTTGACAATTCGTTTGAAGATCTAAACATTGCTACTATCTCAATGACAAGAAAAATATTTCTAATAATATTATTAAACTTCCTTGTTCTTATAACTTTTTTTATTATTGTTTACTTTTACAATATAAAAAATAAGATCATCAAACTTAAATCTCTATTTGCATATCATTATAATTATAAAAAAGGAAAGTATAAAGTGAGGTTATACTTATATATGTGTTTTCTTAATGTAATCTATTTATGGTGTCCATTTATTCACGTAACAGGTAAATTTTTTCAAACTTTTTTTCCTAATATTGATATGGATTTTGAAGATTATATTTTTTTGTTTAGTTGCGACTTTATAATTTGGATTGATTTATTAAAATTTCATTTCTTTTGTTTTCAAATTAGAACAGAAATCCAAGAATTAATGGCAAATTTGCATCTGTTAGAAACAGATATTTTGATTAATAAGTTTATTTTATTAACTAGAATAATCAAAAAGTTGAATGGATTATATTCAATACCAAATTTATTCTTATTGGTAAATTTAATGTTAGTTATATTTGATTTATTATCATCTCGTGGTTTTAATATGGGAAATACAAGCTTTTTGCTCACTGGTTCTTGGATATTTCACAACTGCTTCATCTTTGTTTCTGTTGCCTTCTCAGCAAGCCAAGTCAACAGCGGATACCTGGAAGTCACCAGCGCTGCTCTGGACCAAGTCTCCTCACCTGACATCAGTCCCAACGACATCTTCAGACTGATGTTCCTCAGGTTTCAAGCTGAGAACAACCTACTGACCTGTGGTGGAGTGTATGACCTGGATGTCAGTTTTATTCTCTCTTCTCTGGGTCTCTTCATCACCTACTTCTCTATCCCATTCCAGATGGGTCTAAACATATTTGAGTAAGATTCCATTAGAAGAGAAATTTTCTATAAAGTATAAATTAAGAATATAAACAATAGCAATGCGTTTCTTTATTCGTTCAAAGTACAAGCTTTCGGATCTTTATAATCTTTCTACATGCATGGCTATAAGTTGAAAAAAAGAGGATATATAAATTTATATATATATATATCCTCATTATCTCAACTTATAGCTATGCCTGTAGAAGGATTATAAAGATCCAAAAGCTTGTACTTTGCACAAATAAAGAAACGCATTCGTACTGTTTTATATTACTACTTTATATTTGAGTAACTAGTTTTGTATATTTTCAGATGAAATAAATCTAAATAGGATGGTGTGATATATCTATTATAACTTTGATGCCAACCACGCTCTTCATCATTTTCTTTATGCATTTTGATCATTTATGTATTTCTAGATGTGTAAATATAAAGATGCAAGCCTATATTGAGTCTAAATAGATACAAAGATATAAGAGATATGAAATATTCAAGTGTGTAGTTAAGTATTTGCATATATGTTAATATTTATATCCTCTCTTATAAGTTATATAGAGATTCTTCAAACTTATTACCAAAAATAATCTGTTCAACACTGTTTTTATTTTAAAAATGAAAAGAGAGATAAATAGATTGTAATAAATATAAAAAGCACGTGTGCTCGTGGTCAGGATATGCCTCCTCTATTTTTAATGTATAAATATGTGTTTTGAAAATAGAGCAATCCATAAATAGATCTTTAATTGATTGATATTTAATCTGTTGTTGACACACATTAATATGTTATAACCCCTTGATAAAGGTTGGCGTTCAGCCAACTGAAATATTTGTAAATTAAATGATATTTTAATTTAATATATGCCTTTTCGATTAAAAATATATGTGTCTATATCTCTTATACCGCTTATCTGATAATATATCAGACACTGTAAGGTTGATTCTTGGCAATGGTATCTAATCAAACTGCGAAAATAAGCTAATTTCTTCAGCGGGAATATTTGGGAAGATGGCTATGGGGATGGAAATTTTATCTTACATGCATATCATAATGATTTTATTATGATACCCAGTACAAAGGGAGATGATCAGCCAGGACAATGCATTGCTTGATGGTTTGCATAACTTTTGATATTTAGCTTAGATGGTTAATACAAAGAGGTAAAATACATTATTGCGCCAGATATTCTTTGAGATTTATTTTGGATAAACAGGTAGGAACACATGAACTTCATATAATTGATCTGATTACATTGGAGAACTTGCCAATCAAAGAGAAATAATTCCCTTTTCATTTTATTAATCAACCAAGCGCGATATTGAAATATTTTCACCTATTACAGAGGTAAAAAAAAATAAATTAAAAATTTACAAATTTACTTGTATCAATCGTTAGAGTACATAAAATGTATATAGACAAAGTGTAGTCTAAGTTAGTTATCTTAAATATTATTTATCAAAAGTAAGATTATCTCAGGATGACACGGCAATGTGACACGGGAAAAATGTTCACTAGATAAAACTATGATTTTCTATATGATATAAAAAGCCAACAATGAAGAGTGAATGTAATATAAAAAGCCAACAATGAAGAATGAATGTAAGATAAAAAGCCAACAATGAAGAGTGAATGTAAGATAAAAAGCCAACAATGAAGAATGAATGTAAGATAAAAAGCCAACAATGAAGAGTGAATGTAAGATAAAAAGCCAACAATGAATAGTAAATGTAATATAAAAAGCCAACAATGAAGAATGAATGTAAGATAAAAAGTCAACAATGAAGAGTAAATATAATATAAAAAGCCAACAATGAAAAATGAATGTAAGATAAAAAGCCAACAATGAAGAGTAAATATAATATAAAAAGCCAACAATGAAGAGTGAATGTAAGATAAAAAGCCAACAATGAGGAGTAAATGTAATATAAAAAGCCAACAGAGTGAATGTAAGATAAAAAGCCAACAATGAAGAGTGAATGTAATATAAAAAGCCAACAATGAAGAATGAATGTAAGATAAAAAGCCAACAATGAAGAGTGAATGTAATATAAAAAGCCAACAATGAAGAATGAATGTAAGATAAAAATCCAACAAAGAAGAGTAAATATAATATAAAAAGCCAACAATGAAGAGTGAATGTAAGATAAAAAGCCAACAATGAAGAGTAAATGTAATATAAAAAGCCAACAGAGTGAATGTAAGATAAAAAGCCAACAATGAAGAGTGAATGTAATATAAAAAGCCAACAGTGAAGAATGAATGTAAGATAAAAAGCCAACAATGAAGAGTGAATGTAATATAAAAAGCCAACAATGAAGAATGAATGTAAGATAAAAAGCCAACAATGAAGAGTGAATGTAATATAAAAAGCCAACAATGAAGAATGAATATAAGATAAAAAGCCAACAATGAAGAGTGAATGTAAGATTAAAAGCCAACAATAAGAGTAAATGTAATATAAAAAGCCAACAATGAAGAATGAATGTAAGATAAAAAGCCAACAATGAAGAGTAAATATAATATAAAAAGCCAACAATGAAGAGTGAATGTAAGATAAAAAGCCAACAATGAAGAGTAAATGTAATATAAAAAGCCAACAGAGTGAATGTAAGATAAAAAGCCAACAATGAAGAGTGAATGTAATATAAAAAGCCGATAATGAAGAATGAATGTAAGTTAAAAAGCCAACAATGAAGAGTAAATCTCTCTATATACACTGCGTGACATTGAAAATGGAACACCAAGAAATAGTGGCCAGAAAATTATGCAAATTTCACGGTAGACGCGCCTAACCGAGTTATGCAAATGATGTAAAATGCGCAGCTCTCGTGCGCACATGGAGTAAGATATAAGGGAAGGAACTTGCAGAAAGGACAGTATTCGTGTCGTTATTTCTTCAAGGAAAATCATTGTAGAAATTTTGTTCTTGTGTCAAAAGACACGTGTAATAACAGAGAATGCCAGGTCATCGTAAACGGAGGCAGTTCAAGCAGACAGATGCTTTTACGAGGGGCATGGTGATCGGACTGAAAAGGGTAGGTTGGTCCATACGTCAAATCGCAGCTGATACACACCTTGGTGCGTCCACGGTGCACCGACTGTGGAGAAGATGGTTGGAACAAGGAAATGTGGCAATTTATAGGAATGTCGGTGCAACCAGAGTGACGTCAGCACGTGTGGATCGGCGTATCCTTCGACAAGCAGTGGCGGCCCCACATGCCACTTGTACCGCCATCCTGCAACATGTGCAAGACACCCTAGATCATTCCATCTCGACCAGAACCATTTCCCGTCGATTGGTTGCTAATGGCTTGCACTCATGCCGTCCGCTAAGAAGACTGCCATTGACCCCACCGAATAGGTGCCAACGTTTGGAATGGTGCCGGGCTAGATCGACGTGGATGACGGAATGGCACAGTGTCGTGTTCTCAGATGAGTCGCGTTTCTGCTTGTCCAGTGATAGTCGCCGTGTACGCGTGTGGCGTCGACGTGGAGAAAGGTCCAATCCGGCAGCAATTGTGGAACGCCCCACCGTGCGACAACGTGGAATCATGGTTTGGGGCGCAATCGCGTATGATTCCAGGTCACCTTTACTTCGTATTCAGGGCACTATGACGGCCCAACGATACCTTGATGATGTGCTGAGACCGGTGACACTCCCCTACCTTCAGGGGGGTACCCAATGCCCTTTATAAGCAGGATAACGCCCGACCGCACACTGCTCGCATTAGCCAACAAGCTCTGCAAGATGTACAGATGCTTCCCTGGCCACCGTACTCTCCTGATCTCTCACCAATCGAGCACGTCTGGGACATCATTGGACGCCGTTTGCATGCCTTGCCACAGCCGCGTTCAGAAGACGAACTGTGGCAAATGGTTGAGAGGGAATGGAGAGCCATCCCTCAGGACGCCATCCGTACTCTGATTGACTCTCTACCTAGACGTGTTGCTGCGTGCATCGCCGTCCGCGGTGGTCCTACTTGCTACTAAGCCGACGCCGTTCTCGCTCTGTATTATGACTATCATTTTGAAATAAAGATCACTTATTGTTCGTCCCTGTCTCTCTCTGTCTGCCGAGTTTCATCACTTTCTGGCCACTATTTCTTGGTGTTCCATTTTCAATGTCACGCAGTGTATATAAAAGCCAATTTCTGTCTGTCTGTCTGTTTCGCGATAAATTCAAAAACTACTGAACCAATTGGTACCAAATTTTGCATGTCGCTTTTTATAAACCTGAGGAAAATTTTCGGCTGCATTTTGATTAGTATTTTTGGCTATTTCTTTTTTTTTCATTCGAAGAACTTTTTTTTACGCGGACTAATCCGGAATGGAATGAATACCTAAATATGGCCATTTTTTTAAGCATCGGTGGTTCAGTGGTAGAATGCTCGCCTGCCACGCGGGCGGCCCGGGTTCGATTCCCGGCCGATGCATTTTTTTTTTTACAATTTTTAAAACTCATTTATATTATCTTATATATATAAAATTGAATGTCTGTCTGTCTGTACTCTATAGATTCAAAACCATACATCCAATCGCCGTGAAATTTTGGGATATTATTAGGTATATCACCGGGAAGGTTTTTGAAAAATAATTTCATGAATATCTTGAATATCCTTAGAGTTATTTGCAGATTTGTAGATTTAACTCGCAAGCAGCGCCCCCATTGTGACGATGATAACAAGTTTTCTTATCACTAAGTTTGTTATCTTAAATATTATTTATTAAAAGTAAGATTATCTCAGGATGACACGGCAATTTATTTGCGACAAGAATAATGATACAATTCCAAGGCGAAGATACTATTCCTTTAACTTCCAATTACCGAGGGAACCAATTAATATTGATTTTATTCAACTTATCGAGTATTTCTCAAGGGACCAGGAAAAAATGTTCACTAGATAAAACTATGATTTTCTAATGTAGAAAATTAGGAAAGACAAAATTCAGGATGACAAGGCACACAGGGACCGGGAAAAAATGTTCACTTTATCGAGAGATTCAAATTTACGAGTTTCAAATTATCAAAATATATCTTTTTTATTTTTTAATAAGTTTTTTAGAGAATTGTTTTAACAAATGTTCGCTAGACAAACCTTTACTCGGGTAAAACCCCGGGCGAAGCCGAGTATGTTTTATAAGTTTAAAGAGAATTGTTTTAACAAATGTTCGTTAGACAAACATTCACTCGGGTAATAATCTATATATATAAAATTGAATGTCTGTTTGTTTTTTTTGTACTCTATAGATTCAAAAACCATACATCCAATCGCCGTGAAATTTTGGGATATTATTAGGTATATCACCGGGAAGGTTTTTGAAAAATAATTTCATGAATATCTTGAATATCCTTAGAGTTACTTGCAGATTTGTAGATTTAACTCGCAAGCAGCGCTCCCATTGTGACGATGATAACAAGTTTTCTTATCACTAAGTTTGTTATCTTAAATATTATTTATCAAAAGTAAGGTTATCTCAGGATGACACGGCAATGTGACACGGGAAAAAATGTTCACTATATAAAACTATGATTTTCTATATGATATAAAAAGCCAACAATGAAGAGTGAATGTAAAATAAAAATTATTTGCATATTTATCGTCGGGCGGACGTGTTTTTGCATCGGCGAACCATTTGGATGCTCATACATTCTTCACCATACACTGGCACTAAATTGCGATGAATATTGACCGCAGTTTCATTTTTCGCCGTGAAAAAACGAATTACAGAACGGAGTTCGCAAGTGGACACGTTCACCAATGGTAGCTCCATGGAAACTGAAGCGCTACGGATTTGCGCGTACGAGTAGCGTGATTTTGAAGGTCACCAGCTTCCAACGCATTCTAGTGACCATTTATTCCATACTAACTAATTTTTACAACGTTTCGTTTGCAGAAAAAAATAGGGAAACTTATTTATTGGATAGCCCTCTTATTATTGACTTTAGAGAATAAGTACTTTTATATTTACATCTTTTTCCCAAAGGTTCAACCGAGAGAGTAATTTAATGAGGCGTCTTTCCTTACTTTGTGGTCAGTAGTGGGTAAAGTCTGTGATGGGCTCCATAGAAGGGTGTCAGTCCTGTCCAGTGGAATCGGCATAGGTCGGGGTGATGCGTACTCTCTTTCAAATGGACGAATGCCAGTGTTTATGTTTCATTATGATAGCTCATGGACGAAGTTTGAACTTCTCGCCCACCCTGAACAGGTCCCAAAAGGGCTGATTACATCGTAAAATTCTATCTTGAAATCTCACTGCATATGATCTAGGGCTTAATTGTTTGACTACAGTTACCGGAGTCCTCGCTCTTTAAAGAAAACAGATTTATTTTCAGAGAGTTGCTATGTGAATATGATGATGTGAATAGAATGCATATCACCATAAGATTTTTGTCTTAAACGAGCGTCCCTAAGAGAGAATTCTACTAGTTTTCTTCAGCAAAGATGGTTCCGAAAGTTCTTCTCTGATTGGCAATAAGTTTCTGGTTCTGTGACTGCCAATTCGTTGCACAGGTGAACCTAATACTCCACTTGTGTTGTTTAGATGGTTTTATTTTTGAATATCATATTTCATTCTTTCACATTTTAGAAGATTTTGTTTTCTGTTTAAACAACACTTTCTGCTTAACCATTGGACCCAGGGTGTAAAGGATTAGAGGGTTGGTGAATAAATGACCATTTATATGAAAATTGTTTAAATTCTATTGAACAGGTTTTAGAAATTTGGTGTAATTCAAGTTGATCTTTAAGTATTTTAGAGATATTGAAAGCAGCGGGCTCCAGTACCCAATCTCAAATCAACTGTTTTATTTCCTTTGAAAGTAACCTTTTCCAACTAATCATGTCCATGTCGAGTTTTAACTTCATTTATTGAAAGGGTAAATTCACTTGATTCGTCTTCGGTGTCTTCAACAAGATTTTTTCATTTATTTTTTGGAAAATTTCACATAATTTTTAAAAATGATCAGCCTTTTTTGGCTTCATTACGGTTACCTCTAATAAAGCTGAAATGGGGGTGTCATTCAAGACCCGTTCATTGAACGGGCCATTTGTCATGTATAATAACCGATTGCATATCAATTTTATCGTATCTAAGAGAGAGAGAGAGAGACCAAATAGGATTCAAGATTTATATTATCAAGTCCCCAGTTCAATTTTATTTAAGATATTGATTAAGACCTAAATACCAAAAGGGTAATAAATAATTTTAATAATCACTTTATTGTCTCAGAAAAAGTGCTTAATTTCATTTTCATTTTAGAATGATTTAGACTGGAATTTTGGGGAGCTTTTGATAATAATATAATTTAATATTGATAAGATATAAAGAACCGAATCGAATTTAAAGCAAAGAATCTCTGATCCTCTAGCTTGGTCAGGAATAAAAAACAAACAGCTAAATTGAAAGAGCCTTATAGCAGGAAATAAGTACATGATGATAATTCTGAAATTATTTAAAAATTCGTATTTTCTTTATGTCCACATCGCTTAATTCAGTTATAGCTTTGAAGCATTGAATATCTGGGGATGGTTCTCTATGAGATATTATGGGAATAAACCCATATAAAACCTAGAAACTAAAGTACAATATAATAGCTATTTAAAACATGAAGTAGCGTCATTTAAAATATGATATAACGCCTATCCAGCTTTTATTTCTTTATGGTGGAAGGATGGAAATAGGAAAAGTCATATATTCCTAAATTATACCTATATCACGGAGAATCACATGTGTGTGTGTGATCTATATGAATGCTTCATTTCATTACTCGAGTGAAGAAGGAATTTGTAATTGGTACAGATTGTCTGCTACACTGAGACATGACCTCTTCCCCAGGATCTTTTTAGAAATTGCCCTTGTGTGATGTATGTTGCGGAAACAAAGTAAATATGATAATATTAACCAAATATATATAATATAATTTTTATTATAGGGGAATAAATAAATTATTTGAATGGTACTGTAAAGAGAAATATTTTATGTAAATATGATCCTATGGCTTCGGGGATTGGAAAATTTGGAAATGGTCACGAAATTCTTCGGCGTCCTTTATAATCTCTTGTGAAGAGGTCTGAATCTATATTTGGATGCTTTGATGATTGCAAAACCTTTCTTGATTTCCAGATTCCATTTCTTCATCTTCGCCGCTTGAGGCGCATCAAGATCCTTTTTACTAAATCCTTGATCCTCATATTCAACAGTGATATAGGCTTAGCAAATTATGGTTATTCTTTTTGAGGATTTCTGGTTGTTTTTGTACTCACGTATGTTGTAGTTACGAGGACATCCCTTTAGATAAAAACAAATATATATTTATTTAAGGAACGACTTGTTCCATTACATATATTGTTAAGACAAGTTAGCGGTAAACAATAACAGCAAGGTTGAAGGTAGTTGTTGGAAGTAGTTACGTCATAGTCGTGACGTAGCATCGATGATGATTAAAGTCAAAGTCTGTGTAACAATTCCCTCCTTACTTTGACTTTATTCCCACGATGCTGAGGCTCTCCAGGTGTTTCTTCATCTGGTCTCGGGATAGGTCCTTTGTGAAGATATCCGCCTCCAGGTCCTGGGATGGCTTGTACAGAAGGCAGATGTCTCTGGATTCATAACAGTCTCTCAAGAAGTGGTACTTTCTGTTGATATGTCTACAGCGACTGCTTTGTTTAGGGCTGGAGATCCAGTTGATCAATGACTGACTGTCTGTATAGATCGCAGTTGGTTTTTCCATGAAATTCCATTCTCCCAGCTCTCGTAGCAGGTTTATTATCCACTTGATTTGACAGCAGCTTTCACAAGCAGCTATCATTTCCGCTTCCATTGTGGAGAGGGCGACGAGTGGTTGTTTACTACTTTTCCAGTCTATAGTTGCTTCGCCGAGCTTCAATACATATCCGCCGTAGGATTTTCCGTCATGAGTGGTCGACCAGCTGGCATCGGCGTAGGACTTCAGGATTCCAGTCTTCCCTCTTTCAAATTTCACTCCTAGGTCAATTGTTCCTCGTAGGTATCTCATCACTCTTTTGATTGCTGTCCAGTGCATCTGTTTTGGTTGTCTGGAGTACTGTGAAAGTTTGCTAGTGATGTAAGCAATGTCGGGTCTGGTGTTAACAGCTAGAAACATTAGCATTCCAAGGGCTTCCTGGTAAGTGTGCTGTTCACAATTGTCATCTTCAATATGATTATCCAAATTGATTTCTTTGGAACCTGGTGTTGAAACTTCCTTACAAGTTTCCATTCCATATTTCTGCAATATTTGTTGTACATAGTGGCTTTGCTGTAGCGAAATTCCCTCCTTGTCTTGTATGATCTTGATTCCCAAAAACATGCCTTTACATGTTACATCCTTTATTTCCAGGTGATGTCTCAATTTATTGATGAATCTGTTCGAGGTGTCTTCAGAATCTGAGACAGTGATAAAGTCATCAACATATATCCCTACATAGAAGTATTTGTCTTCATTCTTCCATTTGAATACGCAAGGATCAGATTTAAGTTTTTCCAGTCCACAGTCATGAAGTACTTGACTGAATTTCTCGTACCACGATCTTCCGGATTGAGGTAGACCGTAAATACTTTTGCTGAGTTTGCAAACTTTGTTTCTGTCTTGGACAAATCCAGCAGGTTGTTCCATTAATATTGTGTTTTCAATGTTTCCATTTAGATAGGCTGCTTTTACATCAAATAGTTTAATGACTGAATCTTTTGTGGCTGCCATTGACAAAATAGTCCTGAGGGTGGCATTTTTAATTACAGGGCTGAAACTTTCGTTGTAATCTCTTCCTGGGATTTGGTTGTATCCCATTGCAACAAGTCTAGCTTTGTAAGTTTTGTTTTCTTGGTCTTTAGATATTTTGAACACCCATTTACTTTTGACAACTTTAGCGTTTACAGGTCTAGGTACCAGTTCCCATACTTGATGCGAGTACATGTTCTGTATTTCCTCAAGCATTGCGTTCTCCCAATGTTTCTTGTCTTCGCATGCGATGGCTTCTTCATAGTCTTTCGGAATGGTTTCATTCGTAGTAGC
Source organism: Cordylochernes scorpioides (assembly GCA_030710605.1). NCBI lineage: Eukaryota > Metazoa > Arthropoda > Arachnida > Pseudoscorpiones > Chernetidae > Cordylochernes > Cordylochernes scorpioides. Next base: position 23,710,313 of record CP092869.1, read on the forward strand.
CAGAACGTAGTCATCGAATCTTTTAGGTATTGTTCGAGTTCTTTGTGGTCTGTCTGATACACTTGACTCTGTCTGTCTGTTGACCATGGTATCTGGTGCTGGCTCTTCAATATCAACATCTGATAGAACATGATTGTTCAGTTGTTCATCCTCCTGAATGAAGAAATATGTGTCAGTGTCTGTATTATTATCACTTTGTTTTTCTTCCGAGATGACATTATTGTTCTCTCTGAAGTGAATGTCTGCGGTTTCAAGAATGACTCTCGCTGTGATATCAAATACTCGATAAGCTTTTCTGCATCTTGAATAGCCTACAAATATTCCTCTCTTAGATTTAGCTTCTAGTTTGTGTCTTTGATGATTCTCGAGTTTATAGAAGACTTTACAACCAAATCTCATGATGTGAGAGACGGATGGCTTTTTACCTTTCCATTTTTCCATAGGGGTAGTGTCTGGGTCATTAGTTGTGGGAGTTAGATTGTACAGATATGCAGCTGTATTCACAGCTTCTGCCCAGAAGTGTAGGGGTAATTGGGAGTCTGCCAGAAGTGTTCGGCCTTTGTCTAATAGTGTTCTGTTAGCTCTTTCAACTCTCCCATTGCTTCTTGGGGTGTACGGTGTAGTTAGTTCATGTTTAATTCCTTTAGATTCTATGAAGGTTTCAAGGTTTTTATTGATAAATTCTGTTCCGTTATCTGTTCTAAGTCGTTTTAGTTTTGAGTTTAGCTCGTTTTCTCTCTTTACAATAAACTTCTTCAAAACTTCTGCTGCTGAGAGTTTATCTTTGAGAAATTCTACAAATATTCTCCTAGAGAATCCATCTACGATGGTCAAGAAATATTTACTTCCGCCCAAGGAGTTTATTCTCATTGGACCACAGAGATCGACATAAATGGCTTCAAAGGGGTAGTTTTCCTGATTGCCATCTGTGTGAACATAGGGTACTTTGGTCATTTTTCCCAATGAGCAAGCATCACATTGATCAAGAGTACCATTTATAGAGTCCAAGCCTTTTAGAAGATTGTTCTTCAAAATCAGGTCTAATTTGTTGTCGCTAGGATGTCCTAACCTTCTGTGCCATGCAGTCCTAGAATTGTCCTTTGAAATCAAGCAATGTTCATTTGGAACATGAGTTGCTTCAGATAAACGTGATAGGTTCAATGTGTACATGTTACCATCAAAGTTTCCTGTTCCTATTAGCTTGTCATCAGAAGAGTATATGTATGCTCCTTCAGAATTCAAAAGAACAGAGTTCCCTCTTCTTACTACGCTTGGAATGGACATTAGATTTCCTTTCAGGTGTGGTACATGGAGGACATTATGCAGGGTTACAGCGTTGTTAAGTTTGTCCTTACCTTGTACAGTAGCTTGGATTAATCCCGATGAGGTAGATTCGATGTGCCTCCCTTCTTCTGCCACTTGTATGCTTCTTCTCTCCTCCGTCTTGTGCTCGATCCAATCACCATGGGAAGTCATGTGGCTTGTGCACGCAGAATCAATTATCCACACGTCCTGAGTTGTCGGGCGTTCCTCCCTTGTGCTTGCATGTAGTGCGTATTCTGAAGTGGAGTCTCTTCGTTGGGATGGTTCCTCCGTTCGTTCTTGGATTGCTGATCTGGCCGTGTCTTTGTTTTGTTTTGGTCCTTTATGGTAGTTCCTTGTACTGGCCATGTTATTTTTGTTTGTTGTATTATTTTGATTTCCTTTGTTGTCAGGGTTGAACCAACAGTCTTTCTTGAAATGCCCTTTTCTTTTGCAAATGAAGCATGACTTTTCTTTGAATTGGTTGCCTGATGATCTGAAAGCATTTTCAGGATTTTTGCTTCTGTCCTGTCTTTTCTTCTCGAAATCCAGTAGAGCTTGTCTCAAGTCTGGTAAGGAGATTTCTCTGTTTATTGACAGTGCTGCTGTGATCGTGTCAAAGTTAGGTGTGAGTCCTTCAACAATGTATCGTACAAGTTCTCTTTCTGTTACAGTCTTTCCTAGCTGGGTGATCTCTTGTGCCAGTTTCTGTGCTCGTACAATATACATGTTGACATTTTCATTTGGGTTCAATTTTAGTCTGGCTAGATCCAACATTAGGTCTATCCTTTTATTTTCTAGAGATCCTTCAAACCTTTTCTTTATGTCGTACCAAATTCTTTTGGCTCTTTTATCGCCTCGAAAGATGATTGTTAAGTCATCCGAAAGTGACAATATTATTAGGCTGTATGCTTCCCGATTCTTTTTCTTCCAAGTATCATACTCTAGTTTATTATTTGTAAAATCTGGCTCGTCATTAACAATTACGTCCTCGAAGAGATCTTTTGAATCTAGAATTGCTTCCATTTTCATGGACCACGTGGTATAGTTGTTTTCTGTTAACTGTTCGATTTTTGTTAAGTTATTGGTATCCATTTTTTATTCAACTTTTTCTTTTCTAAATTGGCGGTTAGTCCAATTATTTAATTTCTTTATGATTTAAATGGATCAATTGGCGGTTAGTCCAATTCGCGCGCCCAAACAACGCTCAGCTACCAAATTGATATAGGCTTAGCAAATTATGGTTATTCTTTTTGAGGATTTCTGGTTGTTTTTGTACTCACGTATGTTGTAGTTACGAGGACATCCCTTTAGATAAAAACAAATATATATTTATTTAAGGAACGACTTGTTCCATTACATATATTGTTAAGACAAGTTAGCGGTAAACAATAACAGCAAGGTTGAAGGTAGTTGTTGGAAGTAGTTACGTCATAGTCGTGACGTAGCATCGATGATGATTAAAGTCAAAGTCTGTGTAACAAACAGCATACTGTAGATTATGTCCTGTATTAACTGGTATCAAGGTTTTCTTGAGACATTCTGAACTACTATCATCATCTGAACGTTCAAGGTTTTTAATCTTGAACCGAAGTTCTTTCGCTTTTTTCCCCTCGTTTTTCTTATTTTGCATTAGGAAGATCAGTCCTACCAGATAAACTATCAGAATAAGGGATAGTAAAAGGATAACTATCGCCATCATTGGGGAAACATCGGTATGTTCGCTATGTATTGACGATTTTAATTGCTGGCAGATAGCTGGAGGGCGATTGTATTTACTGCACATGTACTGTAAAAAAGAATAAGTTGATACTCCATATTCAAGGCGCCTATTTGGTTTATACTTAGTATTTTCATTCGTATAATATAATTTGTTCAGATCCTTTTTATGGTTATTTTTAGGATATAATTTGTGATACACTTTCTTGAAAGGTTTTGGATTAGTATATTCCAATTCGGATAGTATTCTGGATTCATCCAGACGTTGGCTTGGTGCTTGAAGTTGCTTGTAAAAAGGTTGGATGTTTTCGTAAACTGCTTGTTTAAGGCCTTCAACCTCTTTTTTATGATAGTTTATGAAATCCGTTTTCTTAGTTTTCTCTGGTAGTTTATAAATAACCATTTGATCAGTTCCCCTTTCTGTATTCATATTGGATTTAGTTTTGCTGATATCCTTGAATAGGTTTAATATATCTTTAAGAACTTGGATATTTGCGTTATTTGAAAAAATTTGTCGATTCGGCTGAACAGCTATTGGCGAATTCTGATTATGAGCCATTGGTCGATTTTCTGGATTTATTATTAGCGACATCTTTGTCTTCGGTTGATGGAAGAAAACTATTTTTTTCTTGCTGTCTACATTTTCTCGAGGTAGCATGGTGATTTTTACTTTTCGGATGTCAGGAATCCATTCCTCTTGCGTGGTCCCATCGAAACCTTCCGAAAAGCAAATCATATTCATCATCGAATTCAATGTGTTTTAACGTCCATCTAACCGAATTAAAAACAACAATTGACTCACCCGTGCAGCCGAGGTCACGCTCCGCTGCGTCACGTGGGAAAACATACGTAGATGCTTTCTTACATGTTCTCAGCACATCCCCCTTTTTAAGACTTGAAATATATATATACATTACAAACTTTAAATGCATAATATAATTAATAATGAAGGCGATCCACAGGTTTAACAATTCGTCCACTCCGGGTTCTTATCTGGCCGTCTTCTGAGTCGTTAGAGGGATAATCCACAACTGGGGTGTTTTCATTTTCAACCAGTTCCTCCCCCGAAAAGGTCGGCGTCGATGGGTCGGCTGGATATTGCACTGTAACTCCTTTTCGTAGATGGAACCTGTTTCGACGTAAAGTCCCAACTGGAGTATCAACCATATACGACCTTGGTGTCGATGCTTTCTTCTTTACAATCCCCCAGGTTCGCATATCTGTAATCCAAACAGTGTCACCTTCGGATAGCTCCTCCATGTCCGTAGCTCCGCAGCGTCGATCATATCTGGATTTCATATCCTTTCTCCTTCTCCCCTCCTTTCTTTTCAGGGCCTGAGAGTCCACCAACTTTGGATTAAGATTCTCTGGTGCAATTGGCAAGGTCGTTCGGAGTTTACGTCCCATGAGAAGCTCAGCAGGGCTGTAACCGTTCTCCAAAGGGGTCGATCGATACTCCAGGAGTCCAAGCGATGGGTCTTGATTTTTCTTGAGGATCAACTTAGCAATTTTCACACCTGCTTCTGCCATCCCATTGCTCTGCGGGAATCGAGGACTTGAAGTGACATGTGTGAATCCGTACTGCCTTGCGAAATTTGCAAATTCACGAGCAGCTCCAAATTGCGTCCCATTATCGCTTACAACAGTTTCTGGTACTCCATGTCGGGCAAATATGGATTTGCAACTACGCACCACCACACTGGCTGTGAGCCGATCCAGCTGAACCATTTCAGGATATCGAGAATAATAGTCATTTACGACTAGATACCACTTATTCTCGAACTTGAACAAATCCATTCCAATCTTTTGCCACGGTCGTGTAGGAAAGTTGGTTGGTATCAAAGGTTCATGTTTTGAGACGGCTTCCTGGATACAGACACTGCACTTTCTGACCGTTTCCGCGATCTCTTCCGAAATTCCAGGCCACCATACCGTCTCACGTGCGCGAAGTCTTGTTTTTGTAATCCCGAAGTGCCCAGCGTGCAACTTATCTAGGATCTCCAGTTTCATACTTGCTGGAATAACAAGACGACAGCTACGCATCAGTAGTCCATTTTGAACGCCGAGTTCATCCTTGACATGCCAATAAGAGAGCAGAGCCTGTGACATTTTCTTCTTATCTGGCCAGCCTTTCTCAAGGTAGTTGACTACTGCTTTCAGGGTCGTATCTTCTTGTTGAGCTTCAAATATCTTCGTCAACATCTCGTCTTTGTCGGTTATACTCGAGAGAACTGCATTTATATGCGCTGAGGTTTGCCGTTCGTTTTCACCTCCCTCGGTTGTAAGAAGTGGTTGTCTGGATAATGCATCGGCGTCGAGCAGCTCCTTTCCAGGGATATGCACTATTTCGAATCCAAACCTCATCATACGCATTCGGAAACGTTGCAGTCTTGGGGTCAGCGAACTCAATTCTTTCGTCGAAAATAGAGGAATGAGAGGCTTATGGTCGGTCTCAATTCGGAAACGCTTTCCAAGCAGGAAATCTTGAAAACGTTCGCAGGCCCATGTAATTGCGAGAGCCTCTTTCTCGATCTGAGCATATCGTTTTTCGGTAGGTGTCATAGTTCTAGAAGAATAAGCAACAGGTCGCCAGATTCCATTCTTACCTTCTTGCTTCAGTACCGCTCCCAAGCCGTATGAAGATGCGTCGGATGACACCATAGTTGGTTTCCTGACGTCGTATGCTGCCAAGATGGGTTGAGTCGTGAGCAATTCTTTCAACTTTCGGAATGCTCGCTCCTGGCTGCAATCCCAAACGAAGTCTTGACCTTTCACCAACAACTGGTTCAGTGGAGCCACAATTTCAGATAAATTTTCCACAAAGCGTCCCAGATGGTTCACCAAGCCAAGAAATCTTACGCCATGAACATCGGTCGGAGCAGGCATCCTCGCCACTGCTTCGATTTTCGCTGGATCTGGTCGAATACCGTCTTCATCCAGTATGTGCCCAAGAATGAATGTAAGATAAAAAGCCAACAACGAAGAGTGAATGTAATATAAAAATTATTTGCATATTTATCGTCGGGCGGACGTGTTCTTGCAGCGCTCCGCGAATTCCGGTAAATATTACTTCAATTTGTTTTTAGAGTTGTTTTTGAAATTTAAAATCTTTTATACCTTACTTTTTTATATTATTATAAATATAATAACCAACTCTTAAGTATACTTAAACATTTTATATACAGCTGATTTGCATATCAGCAGACGGCGCGGCGCGACCGCTTGCCGCTTGTTAGAACAATATGGTCGATAAAATTGAAAAACGTACTGAGGAATGTAGGATTCAGCATAAGATCATCTCGGAACAAATTGCTGACACATTAAAATCAAAGTACTCATCTACAAATAAAAGCATAAATCAAAATGATCTTACAATTGTACAGGGTTTGCTAAAGCAATTAAATATATTGATGGATACAATGGGAGATATCGCTGTAATCAATGGCTCTATTTGTGATAGACTTGGAAATCTGGACGAATCAATAAAGAAAATATCTCCTTCAAGTCAATTTTATAATAGGTCATATGCTCAAGCTACGAGAGTTACTAGTGAAGACGATAAAATAGTTATGCAAAATCAAAACGTAACGGATAAAACAATAATATTTAAATCCAAGTTAAATGTTTCCCCGGCTGAAGTATTAGGCGAAGTAAATAATGGTATTAAAAAGATGAGAAATGATAGATCTAAAGTCAAAATAAATAAAATAATAAAATCAAAATCTGGCGTAATACTTAAAGTTGATTCAGGTGAAGATTTGAATACATTGATTGAAGAGTTTAAAAAGATTGATGAGGTAAATCAAAAAGCATTAATTTATGCACCAAAACCACTAGATCCTACAATTGTTCTTAAGTCAATTACTAAATCTACAGATATTAAGGAATTGCCTTCGATTTTATGCAATATGAACCCAGAGTTAGAAGGTCGAGAGAAGAAGATAAAGGTTCTGTTCGCTATGAGATCAAATACTGATGTACAGGATGTTGTTCTCCGCATTTCCCCGGCTACATACCAAATTATGAAGAAATTACAACGTATATATACAGACATACAGGTTACATATATGAAGGATAAGGTGCTTGTACGTCAATGTCAAAACTGTTTTAGTTATGGTCATAGAAAAAATTCATGTAACATCATAAAATGTAAAAATTGCGGAGACAATGACCAACATGTTAACTGTCAATCCTTGCCCAAGTGCATAAATTGCTCTACACATCCTAAATATAGGAATAGCAATAATCATCGTTCTAATGACAAATTATGTCCTGTGTTCCTTCAACAAATGAAATATGAGATACAAAGAACATGTTATGCAGATTTAGATCATGATATTGTTACTTTGGATTAGAATAGACTTATTCTTGTTTTTTTTTTTTTTTGTCAATGTTCAAATTAAAAATTCTACAACAAAACACGCGGAAAAGCAATTTGGTTAATAATGAAATAAGGGAATTTATTTCTAAAGAAAAATATGATATGATTATAGTTCAAGAACCATATAGTATAAATAATGAAGTAATCTTTAATATGCGTTCAAAAATATATTATGCAAATATACCGGGAGTTCCAATATATACCGCAACAATCGTTACAAACCCTTTCTTATCATGTAAATTAATTAAAGAGTTTTCAAATTCATTTGCAACCACTATATCAGTACAAACTACTAAACGGCAAATTATTCTTTCAAATATTTATATACACCCTAATAAAATGGATACCTGTCATGTTCAATTCCTTGATAAATTAATTAAAAATTTTAACACAAATCCATTGATTTTAGCTGGAGATTTTAATGCTCGAAGTCAGATGTGGTTTGATAATATTATTAATCAAAACGGTAGAAGACTTCAACCTATAATTGATTTTCACAATATGCTCATACATAACAATCGAAACAAAACATGTCGAGGATTAAGTATAATAGACCTTACTATTACTAATAGTCATGCTCATGTACTTGTTAATGGATGGAAAACGTTAAATCTTTCGCAAATCACAGACCATCACGCAATCTCATTCGACATTAGTCTGGAAACAGAAAGTTTATTACATGAAAATAATTCTACATGGTATTTTCAAGAAAAAAGAGCCAATTGGCAAAAATATGAGCAGGCAATCAATGTGTCTAGGATAAATGAGGCAATGATGAAATTAGGTAAAATAGTAAATATAAACGATATAAACTGTGTAGTTTCTCTCATAACTGACATATTAATTGAAGCTGCATATGCATCTCTACGATTAAAACCAAAATATTTAAATAATAATCCATTTAATTGGTGGACGGATGAACTGGAACTTTTTAAAAATCATTTTAAATATGTTCGAAATCTATATTATCGGGGTAAACGGTCTAATAGACAGCTAGTTGATGAAAAAATGTATAAAGAAATACGAAATAAGTATATGAATATTATTGAAAAAACAAGAAATGTAAGCTGGAGGGTATTCCTGGAGGAAGTTGAAAATACATCTCCTTTTGGTAATACTTACAAAACTTTTAAACAAAAAATTTCTCCTAGGTCTTTTGATTTACCAATTCTAGATGTATCTCAAGATGTTCTCGAATCAGAAATGAAAAATCTTTTATCTTCTCTATTTCCGAATGACTGTCAATCTTCTGACACAAACTATCATAAATTAATCAGAGACAAGAGTTATACTTTTTCTAATGATAAAATCATTTATTTTGATAATATTCAAATCTGTTCAATAATTAAAAAACTTAAAAATGGCAAGGCTCCAGGAATAGATCATATAAGCAATCAGATGATCAAAACGGCAGTTCATCATATATCTCCTGTGTTAACAAAATTGTTCAATGCTTGTATGGGACTTAATTATTATCCGGAGGCCTGGAGAAAGTCAGCAGTAATGATTATAAAAAAACCTAATAAAGAAAATTATAAAGATCCGAAAGCCTACCGCCCTATAAGCTTGTCTTCTAATTTAGGTAAAATTTTTGAAAGTCTAATTCATATTGAACTTTTAAATCATATTAATAGTAATAATGTTATGCATCCTGCTCAACATGGATTTACACAAGAAAAATCAACAATCTCTGCTTTACAAGAAATAACTAAATTAAGTCTTTTGAAAAGAGAAACAGAAAATACGGCAATAGTAACAGTGGACATCAGCGGAGCTTTCGACAACGCATGGCATCCGGCAATTCTCCAACAATTAGACAAGGCAAATTTTCCAGCGGTACTTATAAAAATAATTAATTCTTACTTTGAAGACCGGAGTGTAGAGTTTAAATATACTAGTGTAAAGTGTATAAAAAAGATAAATAAGGGATGTCCCCAGGGTGGTATTATTTCTCCTATTCTTTGGAATATATTACTTAATGATTTCAACTTATCTTTTAACGAAAGTTTTGCTAGAGTGATTGCTTTCGCGGACGATGTGACATTTGTGGTATGGAGTTCAAACATCTATGATCTTCAGTATAATATTACCAAATGTTTAATAAAAATCAAAGCATGGTGTGAAAAGGTAAAACTTTCACTAAGTCCAAACAAAACAGGTATACTCTATCTACATAACTATGAAAAATTGCCCATTAATTTTGATGGAAAAATAATTCAACCATCAGAAACTGTTAAAATTTTGGGAGTTATTTTTAAAAATCATAGACAAAGGAATAAGATTAATTTTGGAACACATGTTGACAATATAATTATGAAAGCTACGAAACTTAAGAATATATTATTCTCATTATGTGGACGTACTTGGGGCATTGATACTCGACGTAGATTGATCTTATATAAAGCTATGATACGCTCTACAATAAGCTATGCATCAAATATTTGGTTTCCTTTTATCACTGCAGCAAAAAGATCCAAGTTGAATTCTATACAATATCAAATTCTTATTAGATGCATTCATGCTTATAGGACTTCATCTTCTTACATCACACATATACTAGCGAAAACCCCTTTACTGTCCGATTATCTTGAATTATTACAAACAAAGTATAATATGACAAATTCTCTCACAGATCGAACACTCAAAAAACCCCTTCAAAAAGAATTAAACAAACTATATCTGGATCTAAAATTTAAGTTTTATCTTTCTCAATCTAATGAACTGTTCAAGAAATTCTTTCCAATTGCTGTCCCAAATTTCATTTCTTCTGATAAATTCACTACTTTATTCTTAACTGGCAAAGGACCCTTCTTAAGTTTCTTATTCAAACTGAATGCTATCAATGATCCAACATGTGAATGCCGCTTAGATGTTGAATCACCAGAGCATCTTCTTTTATCTTGCCCTCTGACTAATCAAATTGTATGTAGATACTTTGAAACATTACCAAATTCTCTTTGTGTATATACTCTATCTTATGAGAACTTTGTTAAGTTTAGAACTATTTGTACAATAATTTACAAAACAATACTAATCCATCGTGTAAATAATTAATCATATATATATATATAAAATAAAAGGATTTAAAAGCGAGAATGTTTCCTTTATACATGAAACGAACTTCTACTGTCCTTACTGCGATGAAAAAATATATTGGGAGGGCTTGGCTCATCAGTGGTGAACCCTCCCAGCGGTTTCGCCAATTTAATCCACCAGACCGCTTCTCAGAGCTCTAATACTGTATTAGATCATTCTGCTTTTATATGCTCCACTGAAGGATGGAATCTTAGAAATGGTTTTCAAGTAAACTATGGACATAAGCTTATAGGACAGTAGAATTACATTCAAATATTTGCTTCGAGCAATGCTCTTCAGCAAACTATAAAGACAAGGCCAGTTAGGAATAAATTAACACAAAGCAATAACGCGCCATCTATACATATAAAATAAAAGGATTTAAAAGCGAGAATGTTTCCTTTTTTCGTTTCATGTATAAAGGAAACATTCTCGCTTTTAAATCCTTTTATTTTATATGTATAGATGGCGCGTTATTGCTTTGTGTTAATCATATATATATATATATATAGTGTAGAAACTATATAACAAAATTATAACAGTGATTCTAATTTTAAAAAATTTAAGGAGCAAACTGATAATAATGATAACTTATATCAGTTAGATTTGATTAGATTAGCAAGCTAAATCTAAATTAATTATAATAATAAATAGTTATTTAATTTTATAGTCCAGTTTTGTATTAAAATTATCTTCACTATTATGATCATTTAAATACAAATTATAAAATTTGTAAAATGTTATTAATTTGTAGATAGAGAGAGAAAAAAAAAATCCTTTACTTTTTCTCTCTCTATCTACAAATTAATAACATTTTACAAATTTTATAATTTGTATTTAAATGATCATAATAGTGAAGATAATTTTAATACAAAACTGGACTATAAAATTAAATAACTATTTATTATTATATATATATATATATATATATATATATAATACTAGCACAGCACAATAGTCCTTTGGACTTCGTGCTTTTGTAACAATAAATAAATAAATAAATAAATAAAAGCTATTAAATGTGAAAATTCACTTTTATTTAATTTCCATTTTCCTTCCCAGAAATTGAAGATTAAACAAAATGAATTCTATACAATATTACTTTAAACATCTTGTGAAAAAATCTTCAAATCAGCTATTTAATTTAAGTTTAACTAATTGTTAAAGAATATAAATTTGTATTATTTATTATTGAGAGAAATTATAGAAAGTTGATTTAATAAATCGATATTTCCATTTATTTTTTTAAAAGTATTTTATAATAGATATACTGTTGAAATATTTTACTTGTCTGATACTAAATTTGTTTTTAATAAATTCCATGTTTAAATTTTTAACATCTTCTATGAAATTTTCTAATATATTATTTATTATATAAAATCTTATAAACTGTCCAAAGTATATACCTTTACAACAATTTAATGATATATTAGAATTCATATTACAGTATTTTATAATATTGAAATTATAATTACTTTTTTTATTATAAATTTTAATAGCATTGTTTGTAAGGTCTATATTTAGGTCTAAAAAGTTAACTTTTTTGTTTCTATAAATTTTTTCATTTAATACGATTAATCCTTTTAATATATTGTAATACGCATAGAATCAAAAAGGATGAGTTTCTTTTATTGGGAAAAACGTTTCTAGCTTTCGGGCGTAAGCGGCCCTTCCACAGGTTTCATTATTTCCTGTGGAAGGGCCGCTTACGCCCGAAAGCTAGAAACGTTTTTCCCAATAAAAGAAACTCATCCTTTTTGATTCTATGCGTATTACAATTTTTTTCATTGTTCTTAAGTTTCAAGTATTTAGGATAAATTTTAGGTATTAAGTTTTTGAACTGTGGATTATTAAATATTATAATGTCATCTACATAACGGAACATTTGCCAGTTAACATTATTTTGTAGAAAGTATTCTCTTTCGTACCAGAATAATATTAAATTTGCTAATAAAGGACTAGAAGATGTTCCCATGGGAACGCCTTCTGATTGAATATATATTTTATTTTTAAATTCTATATAGTTAAAATTTAAAAATGTTTCCAGTAGAGTTTTTGCTGTTTTAAGATCTAATTTAATTGTTTTATATCTGTTATGAATAATTTTAATGTGGAAAATTTTGTCATTGATGATTTCGTTAAATAAATTGGTTATTTTATTATTTAGATCTCTTAAATTTATTTTAGAATATAGGTCCTCAAAGTCAAATGTGTGTACTGTTTCAATGTTTGTCCAATTGTTCATTAAATAGTTAATGATTTTTTTTATTTGAGTCGATAAATTTATAATTATATGTAATATAATCCAAAGTTATTACACGGCAATATTTGATGTATTACACTGTTGTAGAATCCTGTCGACTTAACCGTTCTGTGACAATATCGTTGCGGAATTTCTTGTTGTTCGATGAGAATGGTGAGATTTGGTTGAAACGCAGTCGTTGAGTGGCAAGTGAAGCATACAGTTTAGGAATAATCAGGACACGTGATGGGGTTTGAAAATAAAAGGCAACTGGGTTGGAGGAAAGAAAGCTTGAGAAGAGCGGAGCGGGTTTTGATTGTTCCTTATCTGATCACATGGTGGTGATTGACTTAGCTATGAGCTGAGCTGAGAGAGAGATCTCTAGAACAGATGTTACCTTGGTGGGAGCAAGTCGAAGGCTGATCCGAACTCGGTGGGAGCCAAGTCGCTACTGATCTGAACTCGGTGGGAGCCAAGTCGCTACTGATCTGAACTCGGTGGGAGCCAAGTCGCTACTGATCTGAACTCGGTGGGAGCCAAGTCGCTACTGATCTGAACTCGGTGGGAGCCAAGTCGCTACTGACAATTCTTGTCTTTCGATTTAACACCACGAGTTGTCTTCCTTCCCATTGGTCGAAGGATGGAACGTGCCCGTTTTTCTATTGGTTGACCTATTTAGTTATTCCTTCCTAATTGGACCGGCGGCTTTCTTTGGTGAAAGATATGCCCGGCCTGATAGGAAGTATCGGGTGTTAGTTCGACTCTATTTTACTTCCGCGGTATCAAATACGTCCGGTTTTGTCCGGGAATATTGGGCGTCTCTATACTAATATAACTTCTGCGGATACTAGATACGTCCGGGTTTTGCCAGGAAGTATTGACTGTACAAGTTATTTATACTTGTGCCCGCTTTTAGCCTGCTTCCTGTGTCTTGTTGCCACTTCCTTTCCTCCAGTTACCTTATTCTTTATTAAATCTTTGAAAATCATACATTGTACATGCATAGTGGGTCGGGGGGGCATACAATTATATACAAATTATGACATATTTATTAGTTAATTTATTTATAATAAATTGTAGTGTTGAAGCTAATTGTATATCAATGTTTTTTATAACTGAATTTATACCAGATATGATTGTTCTGAAAGAAATAGGTTTTTTGTGTAGTTTAGGAATTATATAGAACTTTGGTATGTTTGGATTTTTGTAGTGATTATAAATTTTTAGTGAATTTTCAACGTTTTTGATGTCTTTTTTGATTTTTGTGGCTGTAGTTCTAGCAAAAGTGTATTTATGATTATTATCAATTTCCTTTTTTAGTATATCGTGGTATAGATTTTTACAAATTATAGATAAGTTATTGGAACATTTATCTATAGGAGTGATAATAAAGTCCTTCTGTAATTTAATTATATTTTCTTTAAAAGAAGGAATATCTGAATTAGGTTTTGTGTATTTAAGTGTATTATTATAATAATTTATAATTTCCTTTTTAATATTATGTTTCCATTCCAGAAAAGTAAATTCTGGAATACTGTATTTTATACTAGTTTTATTTATGAAAATATCTATATCTTTTAATATAGATTTAATTGTATTATTATAATTGTGTTTAATTTGAGGTATATATTTATACCCTTTATTTAAAATATCCTGATATTCTGGATTTAAAAAAGAAAAATTGCTAGTTAATATATGACCTGAGAACTTATATCTATCAATATAGTTGTTGCAATTACATTTAATTTTTTTAAAATTTGCTAAATTATCAATAAATTGGTTATAATTGCAAACTAAATTACCTATATTTTTGTTGTATCTCCAGATTGTTTTGAAATTTAAATTTTTTAGAGGGAAAAGATTATTAATGTTTTGGTTATTAAAAATATCATTAAACTTAATATGATTAAATAAATTGTTATTAAATTTAATGATAATATTAATGTTATTAGTAGATTGTTTAATTTTTGTATTTAAAGATGTCGTGTGTGATATCTATTAATCTGTTAGTCAGATTATGAATTTTAATATATTCTATGAGTTTGATAAATTTATTATTATTTAGTTTGAATAATGTTTTAATAAATTTATCGACGAAGTTGTTAGTATACATTTGTTTTGGGTCCAGTAATTCTTCAAATTCAATGTAACCTAATTTTTTGGTAGTTTTACCTCTAGTTTTATTAGGTTTAGTTTTAAATTCATTTTTTTTGTATTTGCAGCTGATTTCATAAGTTGAAATTTCTTCTGTTTGTGGTTTGTATGTGTAGTTTAATTCGTCATTAAGTCCATAGGGGAATAATGTGTTGTGTTTATAAATGTAGTTGTTTTCTAATAATAGTCGTTGTTTTTTGTTTTGACATATGTCTAGTATTTCTATCTTAAAGTTGTTAAAAGTATGTAATTGATTGTGTTCTTTCATATATATATTACCAATTGATTTTTTAGCGTGGTTTCTATGTAGGTTTATTCGTATATTTAATGGATTACACGTTTGTCCTATATATGATAATTGACAAATTTGGCATGTTAATTTATAAATAGTATTTACTAATTTACAACTAGTCGTTTGAAATGTGTCATGGTTCTTAAGAGAGGGACAAGTTTGACAATTCTTTCTTAGGCAATTCTTAGCGAGTTTAAATTAACATAAAAGAGGTGCTAACCCTAATATGCTGGTAGTTTTTTTTAGTTTTTTAGTTTGTTATTCAATTGAGAAAAATTTTTTTTAAAAATATATTTATCTTAATTGTTTTTGTGGTGATAAAATTTGTAATAAAATGAATAATTAATCTATAAAAATATAGATATTACTGTTTGTTATCTGTTATATTTTTAAGAATAACTAATAAAAAACATCTTTAAACTATCTAAACACTGAAAAAACAAAAGTTCTGAAGTTATTTTTTCTAAAATTACTTTTATAATTTACTTTTTCATAATCAAACAATAAAAGATAATTATAATCTGTATGGAGTTTTATTTATATTAGAATATCTAATATATAATTAAATTTGTATATTATATTATATATAAAAATATATCATAGAGCAAGCTCATATGAATTAATATAGTGTAAAAACTATATAATAAAAATATAACAGTGATTCTACATTTAAAGCTTAAGGAGCAAACTGATAAGAATGATAAATCATATCAAGTAGATTTGGTTAGATTAGCAAGCTAAATCTAAATTAATTATAAAAATAAATAGTTGTATAGTTTTATAGTTAAGTATTTTATTAAATTATCTTCATTATTTTGATTACTTAAATTCAAATTATAAAATTTGTAAAATGTTATTATTTAGTATAGATAGAGAGAAAAAAAAAATCCTTTACTTCTAAACATCATCTAGTTAATTATATATTTATAATTAATAACAATAAAATTTAACAACGTAACGTCTTTTGTATCGGCTTTTACACGTCATTTAGACATACTCTAATCCTATATATAGAATAATAGAAGTGAGAATATATATGATAGTTAGAAAAAAGAGAGAAAGACAGAACCATGCACTTTTAATCAAACTAATAATAAGAAAACAAAAAGTTTTGTAAAGAAGGTAGATAAGATTGTTAGTATATATATATATATTTTTATAATTTTATATTTTATCCTTTTTTTTTTAAATGATTTTTCAAATTTTTTTATTTTAAAATATGAATATAAATAGTTGTATTTAGTAATATATCTATATTATTAATTAACTTTTGTTATAAGTTTGGTTATTATGTTTTGAAACCCTAATGGTAGACCAGACATATACAAAAAAAATTAAAATTGGAGTAATTATTGAAAAATGGCATATCCTGACCAGGAAGGAGCACATGTGCTTTACAGAAGGCAGAGCGCCATCTGGTGGAACAGAAATCAACTAAACACTGATTTAGCCTGTTCCCTGATATTTGGCCAACCCAATTTCTTGATAAATCAAGAAAAAGCCATCCACGAACGCGTTTCGCGCTTTTGGCGCTCGTCAGCGTGGAGTAGGCTGAGCCACTGCGACCAAAAAATATTTTTTGGTCCCAATGGCTTCCCGAAAAACCAAGAAATGGGTATTTAAGGCAAAACTTGCGTAAATACGCTTAGCACATTAAAAAACGAAAGAAAAAAATAAAAGATAAAAAGATCAGGTGTTGAAATCAATATTAAAAATGGCATATCCTGACCAGGAGCACATGTGCTTTACAGAAGGCAGAGCGCCATCTGGTGGAACAGAAATCAACTAAACATTGATTTAGCCTGTTCCTTGATATTTGGCCAACCCAATTTCTTGATAAATCAAGAAAAAGCCATCCACGAACACGTTTCGCGCTTTTGGCGCTCGTCAGCGTGGAGTAGGCTGAGCCACTGCGACCAAAAAATATTTTTTGGTCCCAATGGCTTCCCGAAAAACCAAGAAATGGGTATTTAAGGCCAAACTTGCGTAAATACGCTTAGCACATTAAAAAACGAAAGAAAAAAATAAAAGATGAAAAGATCAGGTGTTGAAATCAATATTAAAAATGGCATATCCTGACCAAGAGCACATGTGCGTATTTACGCAAGTTTGGCCACAAATACCCATTTCTTGTTTTTTCGGGAAGCCATTGGGACCAAAAAATATTTTTTGGTCGCAGTGGTTCAGCCTACTCCACGCTGACGAGCGCCAAAAGCGCGAAACGCGTTCGTGGATGGCTTTTTCTTTATTTATCAAGAAATTGGGTTGGCCAAATATCAGGGAACAGGCTAAATCAATGTTTAGTTGATTTCTGTTCCACCAGATGGCGCTCTGCCTTCTGTAAAGCACATGTGCTCCTGGTCAGGATATGCCATTTTTAATATTGATTTCAACACCTGATATTTTTATCTTTTATTTTTTGCTTTCGTTTTTTAATATATATAAGTGAATCAATATTGCCCAACATTTTAGATAAATAAATATTTGCACTGTGCTAAATTGGCGAAAGTTTCAATTATTTCATATACATATTGCTATATATTTGGAGTCTGTATTAACAATATCAAAATACATTATTGAATTTGTTTACCATATATATATAGTATATTTTAAACTGCATAAAAATGACACTTTTAGTATATGTCACATATCTTCCAATTCTTTAGAGCCGATACCTTAAAATATCCTACCCTTCTTTTAAAATGTACACCGTTTCTATTTGCTACCACCCCATATTTTTTATATAAACTATTTGTATTTAAACCCCCTATTTGTATGTA
>CP092869.1:23728357-23757956 GCA_030710605.1 Cordylochernes scorpioides
GATCGCGCTCCTAGTTTTTGTTTTCCTTTCCTTTTCAAATATTTTTCTATTAAACTTAAATTACTGATTGATATTTAATTCCTAAAACAATAAGCGAGCTCCGCCGTTTTCGCCTCTGGCGAGCGGGAAAATGTCACGAATAGCGACGAATTCGGTACGGGCTGAGAGCCCTTCAAAAGCTGCACAAAAGCCTGTAAGGCACAGCACACAAGCTCTAACTTGCGCTGAATTATCTGCGAATGAAGATCTGCAGAGGAATATTTCAAATAATCTAAGCGCAAAGCAAAGCTATGCAAATCCGCCGACAGGCGTTAAAGATGCAAATCTGGCCGCCGTGCGCGGTGACGTCACGACCGGCTCGGCAGCAGCCACGTCATCTAATGGCGCTGCCCGTGTCCTGGGAAACTGGGCGGACTACACTGAGGACCAAGGCCCTGGAGAGGACGACGACTTCACCGTCGTCAAGAGTAAGAAAAGGCGCCGCGACTCGCCGGGTTCTCCTGCAGCGGCTGCACCTTCCTCTGGCACCAGAGGCGCAGGGGCCACTCGCCGGCCACGTTCGTCCACTGGATGGGCACCGCGGGTGGAGGAGGTCAGGACCACTAGGGCGCATATCGCGGAGGCCAGGGCGCGGCAGGCATCTTCAACCGAAGACCACTGCGTCTTCGTAGAGCGCAGCCCTGAACTGGAGCCCTACCATTACCTGAGGGCCATTGATCGAATGTTCGGGAGCACCAGGGAGGTCTTTCAGGTGACCAAAATGAATGGCCACCTCCTGGTGGGACTGGCAAACAGAGGCATGGCCGAGCGCCTCGTCAACGAGGGCCTCGAGGTGGAGGGAACCCTCCACAGGGCCTTCCCATTCCGCAAGAGGGCGGAGCGAATTACAGTGGGCAACCTCCCCTTCTTCGTGGGGGATGCAGCCGTCATCAGCGCCCTTTCATCTTTTGGGCAGGTCACATCTATCGCCCCCAAGCTGATGAAGGCTGGCCCATACGTCTACAACGACGGCCGCCGAGAGGCGTTCATCATCCTCCGCGAGGGAATGACCATCGAGAGGCTGCCCACCCGCCTCGACATCTCAATCAAGGGCGAGGCCTGGCCCGCATACCTGTCCTCAGGGATTAGGTGTTCCAGGTGCCGTGGCCAAGGACATCGCAGGGCCAACTGCCCCCTGCTTGCAGGGCAAGCCACCGCTCCTGGACCGGCCACACCAACCTCTCCCACCAGCGTCCCACCAGTGGCCGCTCCTGGGCTGCCTCAGCAGCCATCTGCCCATCCTCCACCTCCGGCGTCACCCAGTCCAACCATGGAGACCCCCAGCGCTTCTCCTGCGGCCCGAGCTCTGACCCCACATGCAGCACCTCGGCCAACTACACCAGTGGCCCCTGTACCTACGGAGATGGCGCCTCCTGCCCCTCCACCTGTGACCCCTGTTCCGTCCCTGCGGGCACCTGGGAGTCACGAGCCTGCAGTCCCTACACTGGACATTGAGATGTCTGTCATCGAGGAGACATCAACATCCTCCACATCCTCGTCAAAAACATCAACGAGAGAAAGCCTCGTGACGTTCATAGAGAGGAACCCAGGCGTCTCCTTTGCCCAGACGGACGCCCTCGGCCTCGGGCGGGAGGAGGTCTTGGACCTCCTCTCCTCAAAGACCAAGGCACATAAGCGTGGTCGCCATCTGACCCCTCCGCAGAGCAATGCTCTTGCCGGCCTAATAAACCAAATTCTCGACCTAAGGCCCGGAGGAAGTAGCAACATTTATAAGGTCCTGCGACAGGTCATTTCAGAGCTGAGGACCGGTCCAGCCGCAGTCACTTCCAACAAGACAAAACTGACACCTGCTATGATAACACCCCCGCCGCCCGCCCCGACGGAGATGGAGGAGGACGTTCCGATGACGGAGGAAGAGCGATGTGCACCCCCACTGCCTGAGCCTCGGCGCACTGAGCCAACACCGCCCACTTCCCAGGGGCAAAAGACGACACCGGCCATGGCCACACCTCCGCCTCCACCCTCTGTCCTTATGGAGGACGACTCGGACTGTTGGACGGACTTGGTTGATTTAATAGATGAACTGATCCATGGTCCCGGCTTGGAGCCCATTCTCCGAGCGTTCGACGCGGACGAATTCGTGGACGTGGTCCGAGACCCTGAGATGTGGGAGTGCGTGGTCGCAGAGCTCTCAGGGCAGCAGAAGAAGATGGTCGCCCAATTGCTAGATGGGCTCATCGAGCGCACTCGGGACTCGGCTCCCTTGATCCGTAGGAGACTTTCGGAGTTCAGGGCTGCTTTGCCATCCTATGATCCAGACCCTCCCTGAGGACACCCTATTGAAAAAAAAACTCCATCAAGAATTGTCCGTGCTCAGGCCTGGGCTCCTGACAGAGTCAGGATATTTGTAATTAATTAATTGTAAATTTTTCCCATTGACTCTTTAAGTGTAGCCATTGACTGAACGGTCAATAAAGTCTGTTTCATTGTCATTGTCCTACATAATACATTTACATACTGGCCCTACATAATACATTTATATACTGGCCCTACATAATACATTTACATACTGGCCCTACATAATACATTTACATACTGGCCCTACATAATACATTTATATACTGGCCCTACATAATACATTTATATACTGGCCCTACATAATACATTTATATACTGGCCCTACATAATACATTTACATACTGGCCCTACATAATACATTTATATACTGGCCCTACATTATACATTTATATACTGGCCCTACATAACACATTTACATATTGGCCCTACATAATACATTTACATACTGGCCCTACATAACACATATTTACATACTGGCCCTACATAATACATTTACATACTGGCCCTACATAACACATTTACATATTGGCCCTACATAATACATTTACATACTGACCCTACATAACATACATTTATATACGGGCCCTACATAATACATTTACATACTGGCCCTACATAATACATTTACATACGGGCCCTACATAACATACATTTATATACTGGCCCTACATAATACATTTACATACTGACCCTACATAACATACATTTACATACTGGCCCTACATAACACATTTACATATTGGCCCTACATAATACATTTACATACTGACCCTACATAACATACATTTATATACGGGCCCTACATAATACATTTACATACTGGCCCTACATAATACATTTACATACTGGCCCTACATAACATACATTTATATACTGGCCCTACATAATACATTTACATACTGGCCCTACATAACATACATTTATATACTGGCCCTACATAATACATTTACATACTGGCCCTACATAACACATTTACATATTGGCCCTACATAACATACATTTATATACTGGCCCTACATAATACATTTACATACTGGCCCTACATAACATACATTTATATACTGGCCCTACATAATACATTTACATACTGGCCCTACATAACATACATTTATATACTGGCCCTACATAATGTAATTATGTACATAATTGAATAAAAAATATACTGTGTAGTTAATTCCATCTTCTTTATTTACATATTAGCAATTTTTATTTTTAATAAATTAATATATATTGAGAAAATTTATTTTTATTCTTAATTTTTTCTGCTTATAAAACCCAATACAGCAGAACCTCCATGAGAGGTTTTATTTACAAAACACTACTAATCCATCGTGTAAATATTAATCATATATATGTAAATAATACTAGCACAGCACAATAGTCCTTTGGACTTCGTGCTTTTGTAACAATAAATAAATAAATAATGAGAGGACACCTCTCTATAAAAGACAGTTTTCATTTGCAAAATTACTATTTTTACAATTTAGCAACTCTCCAAAATAGAACATCTCTCCCTAAAGGACATTTTGGCTCTGCAATTAGGTGTTGTCCTTTACAGGGAGGTAGTTCTACTGTACCTTTATTTTTTAATGATCAATTTAAAGTTATTCAAATGTAGAAAATTGGGAAGATTTTGTCAGATAGAAAATTAAAGGTAAGACATGCGCGATGCAAATTTCCAACATTTTAAAATATGTGAAAAATATATTTTGAATATTCCAAAAATATCAAAAAGTCTTGAATTGTGATGGAAAATGATCAATTGAATAAAAATTTGAAAATGGTTTTGCAATGTGCATGTGTCAAGCTCAATTGCTGATTACTATTGTTCTTTTGATGATACCAAAAATGATTTATGTGTGAAAAGAAACTTTCATGCTTAAATGGTTTACTTTACTAAATGTTAAACAAGGATAAAAAATGTTATAAAAGTAAATAAATATATTATGCTCATAATACATTTTTTAAAAATGTTTATACAATGTTGAGACCAAGAACTAATGCTTGATATTTAAGGTTCGCAAGCAAAAAAAAGTCAAAAATAAACTACTACAATAAATTTTGATATAGCTATATAAGAGAGTAACAATATATATATATATTTTTAAGGGCTATTTGATTTTACGCAAAAGATTGTTCATACAAAAAAGTATTTTGCCTTTAGAAAAATTAAACTATATTGACAAGAGAATTAGCAATTGATTTTTGTGGTGTTTGAATTATTATGTTTGAAGAAAAATACTTTATTTTTGTAAAATAATTTTTAAATTGTTTATTACGAAACAGAAGTTTGCATTTTTTGGTATAAATAATGGATCTTTTGGTCAACGGTATAGGGCTGAAGGAGCACGTTTTAATTATATTTATATTAATTCGTCCAGTCCCAAGTTTATTATGCAGTCTTCTTGTATAAATTCCATATCTAATGGCTTTATAATTTTATGTACTTACTTGTCTCTAATAATAGTTTGTAAAGCCGCAATAGGATTCGTTCTTTTGAGAATCTTAAAATGCGGGCCATATTCTTCATTAATTTGAGAAAGACTGATGGAGGCAGATTTCAAAACATCGGGTGTATCTCCTGGCATTTTAAAAAATGTATAAATTTACAAATATAAGATGTAAAAAAATTATCTTGAGAGCTAGAGAAAGAGACAAAACATAAAGAGTTTGTCTACTTGTTTACTAAATTTCCACTCGGTGTTGTGAAACTTGCTTATTTGACCTCACAGATTTTAGTTTTTTATTTTAACTTTTTAAATATAATTTTAGATAATTAATGAATAAAAAATACCTTTCTGAAAAAAATAGTTTATTTGAATGCGATAAAAAGTATAAAATAAAATATTTTATCTTCTGCCATTGAGCAATTAGATGTATAGGTTTTTAACGTTTAATTAGATATTTTTAATTTATATTTAGATATTTTTCATTTCAATTTAGACATTTTTCATTTTAATTTAGACACATGGACTTTTTAATATAATCTTTATTTAAGACACTTTAAAACACAACTATGACAACACTAAATAAAATATTAAAATATTGTCATCTAAGTTCTGCTAATTTTAAAATGAATAGAAGCTCTTATAAAGCAATATCAAAAAGAAAACAGGAAACTTTAATCAAGTTGGTATGCTTACAAGAAGAAACTATGCAAAAGCTTCAAAGTTATAGAACATTAATTATAGTTGATGTGTGTGTGTGTGTGTGTGATTTCACCGCTACTCTGTGTTGTGGCAACGATCTAAGTTATATAGAGGGAGTCGCTCACCTCACTATTCTTGGTCGGCGGGATTGAAGGTTCAGAATTGAGGTGTCGCTGCTTATACCACTTTTAAAATATATAACGAAAACAGGAAGGAAAATTATATTCATTATAAATTAAGAAAAATAGTAAAGGATTATATATATTAATTATATATTTAAATATATTTACACTAAAAGAATTGGGGATCAGGGCAAATCTTCCCATTCGAAAGTTGTTTACAGGTTCTTCTGTTTTTGTTTATCTGATTCCAGCCGCTGCATCCCGTCGCCCCCCTCCGTTGGCCTCCCTTTGGCTGCTTCGAACTCCTTCTTTTCCAACATTTCTCCCACGGACAGGGACACAGGAGAGCCAGCTGCCCCCTGCTCTATGGGCAGTCCACCACCTCCAGACGAGCTTAACCGCCCTCTACCACCGGCTTTCCGCCATCGACCGCGCCTAGGCTGCCTAGGCAGTCTTCGGCCGCGCCTCCTGCGCCAGCACCTCCCAGTCCATCTAACAGGGCTTCCGGCGCCTCATCCGATTCCTGCGCGGCGCCTCTACCATCTGCGGTGCCAGGGCCATCCACACCAGCGCCGCCGGCCTCACCCACGCAGGCGGTGACTACAGCTCCCCCACCAATGACCCCTTCACCTGTGGATCCCATGGGCCTTCGCTCGGCGGCGTCGCGTCCTGAGCTGACGCCTCCTACTCAGCCCCGGATCTCGTCGCCCCGCCTTGCCCCCTACCCACCCAGGAGACCCTCGGGCCTGCATCCTCCACACCCGCGGATAAGAACACCGCATCCTCTGGATCATCTAAAAAGAAAAGCACTAGGGACGACCTTGTGGTCTACCTCAGAAAAAACCCCGGCGTGTCCTTCGCTAGGACGGACGCCCTTGGTCTTGGGCGGGAGAAGGTCTTGGACCTCCTCTCCTCGAAGACCAAGGCGCAACAGCAAGGACCCCTCCTGTCGCCTCTGCAGAGCAATGCTCTTTCCGGTCTAATTGACAACATCTTAGACCTGAGGCCCGGAGGCCAGAGTAATTTATACAAAATATTAAGGCAGGTCAAGGCGGAGCTTAGGACCGGTCCAGCCGCAGTTTCAACACCCCCACTGCCTGCGCCTCAGCCTGCTAAACCGACGCCGCCTGTTCCCCACAGCAAAGAATCAGCCCCAACTAAAGTGGCCTCTCTGCCTGCACTGCCTATCAAGATCGATGAAGACCGTAAGAAATGGCTCCTTGACACTTTCAAGGAATTGGACCACAGAAACATCTTGAGACCCATACTCGAGTGGATCGATGAGGATTCTATCATTAATTCGGTCCTGTGCTAAGAGGACGCTTGGAATTATTTTCACAACACACCGCGAGACCAAAGGAATATTCTTGCGGGCTTCTTAGACACCGTCATCGGGCGCGCCCGGGGCGGTGACCAGACTACTCTCAATGGATTGTTCGAATTCAGGGCAGCTCTGTAGCTACCGACTTAGACCAAAACGTCCCCTCGGGGAGGGCTCCGCCTGATGTGAATCAGAAGACTGTAAATATTTCTTAACTCTTGATGGAGTGTAAATATTGACTAGTATGTCAATAAAGTCTGTTTTATTTGTCAAATTGTCACTTTTGAGTTGGCGCCTCGACGACTCAAACATGGAAAGGAAAAGTTCAGTAGATCCAATCAGAGTTCAGTAGATCCAACGGTTGGGTCTCTTGATGTGTCTTCTGTAACTTGAAACATACATTCGGGTTTCAATGTGATGTTGCTCTTGCTGTGAAATCAAAGGGTCCTCTTCAGGTTTCAATCGAACTTCTTGTGTGGGTGATTGCTCCTTCAGAGGGTCTCGACATCCTATCTCGAGCGTTATCTATAAATTGTAGAGTTTTTGAATAGGTCGTATTTTATCACCTGATGAAGTTTTCACTTTCGCAACCCTCACAAGTCCATCTTTTCCTGGATAGAGTTGGATTATTCTGGCTAACGGCCAGTGCAGTCTCTTTAAACTCTCTTGTCCAATGAGTACCATGTCTCACACCTTGAATGGTATGGTAGTCTTTAGGCGTCTCGTTTCTTGTCTCAGAAATCCAAAATATTCGATACGAAATCGTTCTCTAAGATCGTCTCTTATACGTTTGATATATTGATATTTGCGGGAGAGGGTATGGTTATCAATCAAGTCCAGGTCTGGTACGCCAACCTCTCTGACCTCATGTAAGAACAACGAAGGTGTCAAAGGAACGAGATCCTCACTTTCCTCAGTTAGGTAGGTCAGGGGGCGTGTGTTCATCAAGCTTTCGACGTCACCGTAGACAGTTCTTCATATCCCAAGGAGGTTTGACCGAGAATCCTAAAAAGCATTTGTTTCATCATTCCAATCAAACGCTCCCACCATCCACCCCACCAAGGAGCACCAGGCGGTATGAATTTCCAGATGATGTTTTTCAATGTGGGATCACATTTTAATCTCGAAAAATCAATCTTCTTTAAAGTATTAGCCATGCCTCTGAAATTAGTATCCGTATACACAATCAATGGTCGGCCTCTTCGAGCAATAAATCGGCGGAAAGCTTGGAGGAAGGCTTCCATAGACAAAGATGTCACAAGTTCCAGATGAACTCCTCTATACACTGCGCATGTGAAGATGACAATCCATGCTTTCTTCTTATTCTTAAAGATAAGATGCCCAGTTAGATCAACTCCTACTATTTCGAAAACTGCAGCATCTCGTACCCTGTCTTCTGGTAATGATGTTGATTTGACGGTAGCTGGTGTCGCGGTGAATCGTTTACAGCGAGTGCACTGATTGATGATCTTCTTGACGGTTTTCCTGGATCTTAGTATCCAATAGTTTTCTCTCAGAATACCAGGAGTGTTTGTAGACCAGCGTGCCCGTGGGTTTCATGGTTCCACCTGATGAGAAAAGAGACCAAGAAGTGATCTGAGGACAATAAAATGGGCATTCTAAAATTAGCGAAATCTTCTTTTCTGCAAATTTTAGTTTTATTCTTAAAATCCCTGAAGAATCTAATAGCAACTTAAAGCCTTGTAGTTTCTTATCTTCATGCCCTGAAAACGATTCTCTCTGGATAAGTCTCATTAGTATTATTTCTGACTTAGTGATTTCTTCTGTACTGAGATTTTCTGAAATTATCTTTCTTCTATCAATTTTGGCGCTGTTGAAGAATCTGTATATCCAGGCGGTAATTTGTACTATTCTCAAACAATTTGAATAACGTTCAAATAAATTTTCATTTTCTCTTGTCGTACAAAGTGTTCAGGATGGTCTTGCGCCTTTCAGAAAAAAACAATCTCCAAATCAGGGATAATGCTTGATTTGGGCAACTCTTCTTGAGGTACCTTCAACCATGCAGGTCCCTCCCACCATCTTGTCTCCTTAAGTGTTTCTGCTGAACATCCCCGAGATGGGAAGTCTGCCAGGTATTAATCGGTCTGGTATGTGGCACCAGGATTCGGGGGAGCTAAGATTATAAATTTCTTTAACACAGTTCATCACAAAGGCTGCCCAGTTGTCTTCCCTTTGGATCCAACAGAGAGCATTGGTCGAATCGGTCCAATAAAATATTGGATAGTGAGTTTCTTCAGTGGAGCTACTCGTGCTCGAGGCTGTATTAATTGGATGTCCACTCTATCTTCCTTTTCAATATGGAGGAAAATACAGGTTGCGGAGGCAAACTGACTGGCGTCGAAAAATATGTGGAGAGTGGTTTTCCCAGTCCTTAAAACAGAGCCATCTAGGAATTTCTACGTTAGGCAAGTGTTTCAGTTTGCTAAACCACTTCCAAAATCTTTGTACTAAACATCTAGATAGGACTTCGTCCCATGTCAACTTCTGTGTCCAAGTTTCCTGTAATATCAGCTTGGGAATTAAAGTCACAGGACAAGCAACTCCTAATGGATCAAATATCTTGCTCGCAATTGAAAGTACTTTTCTCTTGATGGTTGGTCCAATTAATTCAAAATCTTCCAAACAAATTGTCAGTGTGTCTCTATCAGCATTCCATGTTATTCCTAAAATGTTCACTTCCTTATTCAGTGGGTTCATAAAAGAAAAGTCTGTAACGTTGCTCACCCAATCTCGGAGATTGAAACAAGCTGTAGAGAGCAGTTCAGTAGATTATTTCACGAATTTCACCGTTTCTTCAACATTCTGAAAACTGGCTAAAAAATTGTCAACATAAAAGGATGATCTCAACTGTTCATCTGTAATTTTTAAATGTTCAGGAGCCTTTTATCTAAGTGGAGAGATAAGGTAGCCTTTAAAAACTACGGACTAGTCGTAATTCCAAAAACAACCCTTTTATGTCGATACGTGTCTTCTGTGAGCCACAGGAATCGTAAATAATCTCGGTCTTCTTCCTTTATTCCAATTCGTAAAAATGCTTTCTCAATATCGGAAGAGACACCTACTTCATATTTCCGGAATTTATTTAAAAGTCTTGGTATAATTTCTATCAAATTGGGTCTCTTATCCAGACAGTCATTCAGGGAAAGTTTACCTCTCTTCCAGGCCGACGCATTGAATACTGGCTGGCCATATTCTAGAAGTTTGACTGTTCCTTTTATACACTGGTCGATGTGGCAGGTAGTGTACACCATCTAGTTTATCCTCTCTGGCATACTCGATTATCCTCTGATTCATCCATTATTAAAAGATTTGTCCATACTCTTCCATGTCTCCAACTTCTTCAAGTTTTCTTCTTACAGAACTTAGTTGGTTTTCGGCTAGGTCTCTATTCGTAGGAATCCTTTCCTTGTCTTGCACCCAGGGTAGAGCTACCTCATAGCGCCCCTCAATATCTCTCGTCGTGGTGTGGGCGAAATGTTCCTCCACTTCAGCTTGTAATGACTGAGTCTTCTTCTCAACCTCCGCGTCAGAGACTCCAATTGCATCTAATTTCCACAAGTTTTCTAGATCCAAAGATAGAAGTGTGGTCACGCAAAGGGAGCTGGTGTCATCTCTCAGCTCCGTTGGAGGAATCTTTCCCATCACATTCCATCCTAGTTTGGTACGGATTGCCACAAGTCCAGATAAGATTCTCCTCTGATCATCAGTTAGCAATCTCCCGGCGATGTCCGCACCTATTAGGAATTATATAGGTCTATCATCAAATCAGACACGTCGAGTTCTTCACTCCCCTCTAAAAATGATCTAGGACACACCGGAGGTATGCTTCCACAGATAAGGGGTTTACCTAGTGCTTCAAACTCACAGCGAAAGGAATTATTGATGTCAGATAAATGAATGGTATAGACCTCATGTTCAACTACGTCGGTACTCGATCCTTCAAACAAGGAATGCCGGAAGAACTCTCTCCTAGATTGTTCCATTTCCATTGCTGTGCTATGTAAAATATATGATCTTTGGAATCAGGTGTCTATTATAGCCCGTGCCGTCTTATCCGTTCTGTTCTCTTTGAGGGTCACTCTCAAAGTAGGTAACAAGACGTCTGAGGAGGTTGATAAGTTGGCGAGAGTTTCATCTTGCACCGTTGGAGACTTATAAGATCTACCTCTATCTAAAATCTGTTTTGTGCACATGACATACAGGTGAGAAGACAGGTTGCAGATCGAACAATGGACTACGTTTATGAAAAAATTACTTAAATGAGAAGGCCTAAGACATTTATAACAAACACATTTTTTTCCTCATGAGTGATCTTTTTTCTTTTAAACTCAAATTAGCGGCAAAGTCACACTTAGGGCTTCCATGATTGTCTTTACCACAAAATACACATTCATTCGATTTGTGAACTGAATAAAAAAGTTCTGAAGCTGTCGTAATTGGTTTTTCATTGTAGAATCTGGTCTTTGGATGTTTGTTTACTAAATTAGGTTTAGAAGTTGATTCATTCCCGGTACCGATTTCGTTTCAAAAACTCTTCTCCCGTGCAGTTAATTGTCTTTCTAGAAAAGTAATCAAGTTATTAATTACGTAACCTGTCGGTAGTTCTTTGTTCAACTCCAAATTAAGGTCAGCAGGTAGAAGCTTTATTATTATCAGACTCACTCTGTAAACTGGCGAATCCTTTATAGGACAAGAGGTCCTCAATAAAGGCTTTTGTTGTTGTATTATTATCAGACACAACAGTTGTCCGTAAACATCAATGGACACGTATAGTGATTCTGACAAAAGTTACTACTTTTGCGGGTTATCATAAAAAAAAAAACAATATACTAGGGCCTACCGTAGGAGTAACTTATTACACAGAAAAATGCACACTCAAGAGTATAACACTAACAACAAAAAGGGGATAGAAACAACTCACGATTTGTTAAATAAAATAAAACAGTACTTAACTTTATTGTAGCGTTGGTAAGGATCGGACTCGGGTGACACAGGGGTGCGAAGAGAACAGCCAGACACGGAAAAACCCCGTAGAAAAACACTTTAAGTGTCTCCACACCAATTCTCTACGCTCTGGGCCCCCCTCGCATTCCATTAGTCCCCTCTTATATACAGACATGGCCACATTCGTCCAATGAGAAGGCGTGAGAGATTGGTTCACTAACAAACGAAGACAACATTCTTCCCGCTAAAAACTGATCTGACAAAAAAAAAAAAAACTGAAAATGTTTGTCAATATAATTTGACAACTCGAGACTTCTTATTTGAACAGAAAGGTTGTCAAAAAGTTCGCGGAAGGTTCTTACATCACTTGAAATTTTGAGTGGTCTCATTGACAACAAATTTTTCATATGTCGGCTAATCAAAATGTCTTCTCTCCCAAATCTGTCTAAGAAATTTTATAGCTTTCTCATAATTGTCATTTCTCAAAATTATATTTATCATAAATTCAGAAAAATAGTAAAGGATTATCTAATGAATTATATATTTAAATTTAATTTACACTAAAAGAATCGGGGATCAGGGCAAATCTTCCCGTTCGAAAGTTGTTTACAGGTTCTTCTGTTTTTGTTTTTCTCATTCCCGCCGCTGCATCCCCGTCGCCCCCTCCTTCGGCCTCCCATTGCTGTTTCGAACTCCTTCTTTTCCAACAATAGTTATGCTATTCCAAATTATAAAAATAAGGCTAATCAAAATTAATAAGGAAAGGAGGATTTAGACAGAAAAAAAAATCACCAAGCGATTTAGATTTTATTTTGAAAAGTATATACAAAATAATTCTAGTATAACTTTTTAAAAAATTAAGAGATAAATTGAAAACTATTTCAAATCTAGAAGTGTCGCAAACAAGAGATTGAGATTAGATTAAGATTATTAGCTAGTATGTAAAAAAATTAACTCTGTTGAAATTTAATTTTGTATTTATATATAAATAAAATTAACTCTGTTGTTTTTTTTTGTATTTAATCGATAACAGCGAAGTTACGCATGTTAATGTTAGGCAAAAATATTTTGATGTTAAGCAAAACCTGCTCCATCTCGTTTTACATAAATGTTGAAAATTTGGTCGAAATTGATGCATTGTAACGAAAGTTTTTAGCGAACACCACTTATGAAATTTGCATTTTATTGATATAGATTAATTATATATAATATAATTTATAATATAATTATGATCCAATACAGTATTAGAGCTCTGAGAAGCGGTCTGGTGGATTATATTGGCAAAACCGCTGGGAGGGTTCAGCACTGATGAGCCAAGCCCTCCCAATATATTTTTTCATCGCAGTAAGGACAGTAGAAGTTCGTTTTATATATAAAAGAAACATTCGCGCTTTTAAGTCCTTTTATTTTATATGTTTAGATGGCGCGTTATTGCTTTGTGTTAATAATATAAATGAGTTTTAAAAATTGTAAAAAAACATGCATCGGCCGGGAATCGAACCCGGGCCGCCCGCGTGGCAGGCGAGCATTCTACCACTGAACCACCGATGCTTATAAAAAATGGCCATATTTGGGTATTCATTCCATTCCGGATTACTCAGCGTAAAAAAAAGTTCTTCAAATGAAAAAAAGAAATAGCCAAAAATACTAATCAAAATGTAGCCGAAAATTTTCCTCAGGTTTATTAAAAGCGACATGCAAAATTTGGTACCAATTGGTTCAGTAGTTTTTGAGTTTATCGCGAAACAGACAGACATTGACTTTTATATATATAGAGATAATATAAATATATATTATTACTAGCGGATGTACCCGGCTTCGCCCGGGTTTTAACCCGAGTAAAGGTTTGTCTAACGAACATTTGTTAAAGCAATTCTCTATAAACTTATAAAAAAAAAAGATATATTTTGATAATTTGAAACTCGTAAATTTGAATCTCTCGATAAAGTGAACATTTTTCCTGGTCCCTTGAAAAATACTCGATAAGTTGAATAAAATCAATATTAATTGGTTCCCTCGGTAATTGGAAGTTAAAGGAATAGTATCTTTGCCTTGTAATTGTCTCATTATTCTTGTCTCAAATAAATTGCCGTGTCATCCTGAATTTTGTCTTTCCTAATTTTCTACATTACAAAATCATCATTTTATCTATTCTCCCAATATATATGTTGCAGATAAATGATAAAACTAACTTTGACTTGTGCGCAATTAATAGGTAGAAAATCTTACTTTTGATAAATAATCTTTAAGATAATAAACTTAGTGATAATAAAACTTATAGATAAAAAACTTGTTTACATCGTCGCAATGGGGGCGCTGCTTTCGAGTTAAATCTACAAATCTGCAAATAACTCTAAGGATATTCAAGATATTATTTTTCAAAAACCTTACCGGGGATATACTAAATAATATCCCAAAATTTCATGGCGATTGGATGTATGGTTTTTGAATCTATAGAGTACAGATAGACAGACAAACAGACAGACAGACAGACATTCAATTTTATATATATAGAGATATCAACTATATTAATTAAATCAAATACCTAAACACTAATATAATACAATTTTTGCCATCACACACACTTTTTTCCTGTAGTTTATGTGTTACTTCTGTATTGCTATTCTATGGCACTTCTAATATTTATTATTGATGTACTTTCAGTATGAAGGAAATTGCAATCAGGGGAATTCTCGGGCGAAGCCGGGTCATACGTCTAGTCTAGTCTAGTATATATATATAAATGAATGTATGTGTGTCTGTCCTTTATGCCTGACCAAACCACTCATTGGAACTCCATGAAACTTTGGGAAGTTATTATCTATATATCTAGCAAATAATATTTTTGAAATAACTTTTCGTCTAAAAATAATCAAGATAAATATTTTAATTTATCTGTTATAATTCAACAATCAGCTCTAAATATTATCATGATGATACGATGATTTTGTAATGTAGAAAATTAGGAAAGACAAAATTCAGGATGACACGGCAATTTATTTGAAACAAGAATAATGATACAATTCCAAGGCAAGATACTATTCCTTTAACTTCCAATTACCGAGGGAACCAATTAATATTGATTTTATTCAACTTATCGAGTATTTTTAAAGGGACCGGGAAAAAATGTTCACTTTATCGAGAGATTCAAATTTACGAGTTTCAAATTATCAAAATATATCTTTTTTTTAAATAAGTTTATAGAGAATTGTTTTAACAAATGTTTGTTAGATAAACCTTTACTCGGGTAAAACCCGGGCGAAGCCGGGTACATCCGCTAGTATAATCATAAAATTAACCATTAATTAGAGAGAGAGAGAGTTCAAAAATTCAATAAAACAATCCCTTAAATCAATATTGAGTAAAAAAATCAGGCCTCAATGGGAAAAGTATATTTTAAAAAACCTTTTAATCTCTAGCTTTCATCCCATGTTTTCTTCTGTAGAATGGCGTTCTTGCCTAAAAGTTAGAGATTTAAAGTTTTTTTTTAAATATAATTTTCCCTTGAGAACTGATATTTTTACACAACAGTTCAAAAATAGTTTTATTCTAATTCTTCCGTAAATGATATTTGTGTGTGCGTGATTGATTATGTTTATTTTTCTTTGTCGTCTGTTTTTTTGCACAAGTTGAATCTGGTGGTTACAGCCTTCTCCACGCTGACGAGCGCCAACAGCGCGAAACGCGTTCGTGGATGGCTTTTCTTGATAAATCAAGAAATTGGGTTGGCCAAATATCACGGAGCAAGCTAAATAAAGGTTTAGTTTATTTTTGCTCCACTAGATGGCACTCTGCCATCTAAAAAGCACATGTGCTCGTGGTCAGGAGATGCCTTTTTTATTTTTATTATCAACACAATTATCTACATGACCGCTACGACCCGGGTTCGATTCCCGCATTGGGCGCTTTTTTTCAACCTTCACATATTATTCATTGTTCAATTATCATGAACTAGGTTGCTTTTGCTGAGCGGTACCTATTTATGTGATTTGAACCAGAATTGAATGTATTGACAAGATGACAATAAAATTATTTAATTTTCTTTAATGTTCTAGTTATTATAATAACTTTATTTTTGTTCTGATTGTTTAACGGGTGTCAAGGTAACTGAGAAGCACGAGTTAAACTTAATCAAACTAATAGAATTGGTCTATTCCATCAATCAATAGTT
The DNA here is from genome assembly GCA_030710605.1 of Cordylochernes scorpioides. Lineage (NCBI taxonomy): Eukaryota > Metazoa > Arthropoda > Arachnida > Pseudoscorpiones > Chernetidae > Cordylochernes > Cordylochernes scorpioides. The sequence continues at coordinate 23,744,447 of CP092869.1, forward strand.
ACCTCAGACAAAGATACAATGTTGAAGTTGTTAAAGATGAAGGGTAATGTAAAATGTCCCAAAATTTCTATTATAATATTTATAATTCCTTTAATTCAAATATTTATGATGAATAAGAAATTTTATTCCATGTTTGACAATTCGTTTGAAGATCTAAACATTGCTACTATCTCAATGACAAGAAAAATATTTCTAATAATATTATTAAACTTCCTTGTTCTTATAACTTTTTTTATTATCGTTTACTTTTACAATATAAAAAATAAGATCATTAAACTTAAATCTCTATTTGCATATCATTATAATTATAAAAAAGGAAAGTATAATGTGAAGTTATACTTATATATGGGTTTTCTTAATGTAATCTATTTATGGTGTCCATTTATTCACGTAACAGGTAAATTTTTTCAAACTATTTTTCCTAATATTGATATGGATTTTGAAGATTATATTTTTTTGTTTAGTTGCGACTTTATAATTTGGATTGATTTATTAAAATTTCATTTCTTTTGTTTTCAAATTAGAACAGAAATCCAAGAATTAATGGCAAATTTGCATCTGTTAGAAACAAATATTTTGGTTAATAAGTTTATTTTATTAACTAGAATGATCAAAAAGTTGAATGGATTATATTCAATACCAAATTTATTCTTATTGGTCAATTTAATGTTAGTTATATTTGATTTATTATCATCTCGTGGTTTTAATATGGGAAATACAAGCTTTTTGCTCACTGGTTCTTGGATATTTCACAACTGCTTCATCTTTGTTTCCGTTGCCTTCTCAGCAAGCCAAGTCAACAGCGGATACCTGGAAGTCACCAGTATGGCTCTGGACCAAGTCTCCTCACCTGACATCAGTCCCAACGACATCTTCAGAATGATGTTCCTCAGGTTTCAAGCTGAGAACAACCTACTGACCTGTGGTGGAGTGTATGACCTGGATGTCAGTTTTATTCTCTCTTCTCTGGGTCTCTTCATCACCTACTTCTCTATCCCATTCCAGATGGGTCTAAACATATTTGAGTAAGTTAGAAAGAGGGAATCATATATCGCCGCAACTCTTTTTTTTATATTAACGCGATTAAGGAAGCTTTCGGGCAAGCCCTTCTTCAGCTAATTATAGTGTACAAACAAGGAGAGATTATATAATTAGCTGAAGAAGGGCTTGCCCGAAAGCTTCCTTAATCGCGTTAATAAAAAAGAGTTGCGGCGATATATGATTCCCTCTTTCTAATTTGTCGAAATCCGCAAACCGTTTACCATGAATATTTGAGTAAGATTCCATTAGAAGAGAAAATTTCTATAAAGTATAAATTAAGAATAGAAACAATAGCAATGCGTTTCTTTATTCGTTCAAAGTACAAGCTTTCAGAACTTTATAATCTTTCTACATGCATGGCTATAAGTTGAAAAAAAGAGGATATATAAATTTATATATTGCCACGTGGAAAATTAGGGAAGACAAAACTTCAGGAGGAAACAAAATTTATTTCAGGGAAGGACAAACTATGAATTGTAAAAAAAAGATAAGCTACGAGGGGAATTTACAGAGTAGCAAAATATAAACATATAAATGACCACACTATGTTAATAAAAATAATAAATACCTTGTTACATAGCTTCTTCCCTATGGGAGCTGTGACCCACAGTTAGCAATTATTGTAGTTACTGACATGGATCTGACGTGCTTCTGCGAAGGATTCCATCGGAGTCTTGGAACTTTGTCCTTAGTACCTTTGCGTCCTTTTTCTTGCGGCGTGAAGAGCGGCTTTGTCGTCGTATCGTCTATAGGGACATCGTCATCTTCGAAGGAAGTCATAGCTTTAGCACGCCGGTGGATTCCTGGAGTCAGTCTCCGAAAATGTATTTCACAGCACCCATGGCTTCAAGGTCTCCTCGGCGGTCTTCAGTTTGTCTTCCCTAATTTACCCAGCATCTCCACCAAAATGCCACGTGTAAAATTAGGGAAGACAAAAACTTCAGGAGGAGACAACAATTTATTTCAGGGAAGGACAAACTATGAATTGTAAACAAAAGATAAGCCACGAGGGGAATTTACAGAGTAGCAAAATATAAACATAAAAATGACCACTCTGTTAATAAAAATAATAAAATTAATAAATACCTTGTTACAATATATATCTTCATTATCTCAACTTATAGCTATGCCTGTAGAAGGATTATAAAGATCCAAAAGCTTGTACTTTGCACAAATAAAGAAACGCATTCGTACTGTTTATATTACTACTTTATATTTGAGTAACTAGTTTTGTATATTTTCAGATGAAATAAATCTAAATAGGATGGTGTGATATATCTATTATAAATTTGATGCCAACCACGCTCTTCATCATTTTCTTTATGCATTTTGATCATTTATGTATTTCTAGAGGTGTAAATATAAAGATGCAAGCCTATATTGACTCTAAATAGACACAAAGATATAAGAGATATGAAATATTCAAGTGTGTAGTTAAGTATTTGCATATATGTTAATATTTATATCCTCTCTTATAAGTTATATAGAGATTCTTCAAACTTATTACCAAAAATAATCTGTTCAACACTGTTTTTATTTTTAAAATGAAAAGAGAGATAATTGATTGTAATAAATATAAAAAGCACATGTGCTCGTGGTCAAGATATGCCTCCTCTATTTTTAATGTATAAATATGTGTTTTGAAAATAGAGCAATCCATAAATAGATCTTTAATTGATTGATATTTAATCTGTTGTTGACACACATTAATATGTTATAACCCCTTGATAAAGGTTGGCGTTCAGCCAACTGAAATATTTGTAAATTAAATGATATTTTAATTTAATATAGGCCTTTTCGATTAAAAATATATGTGTCTATATCTCTTATACCGCTTATCTGATAATATATAAGACACTGTAAGGTTGATTCTTGGCAATGGTATCTAATCAAACTGCGAAAATAAGCTAATTTCTTCAGCAGGAATATTTGGTAAGATGGCTATGGGGATGGAAATTTTTATCTTACATGCATATCATAATGATTTTATTATGATACCCAGTACAAAGGGAGATGATCAGCCAGGACAATGCATTGCTTAATGGTTTGTGATATATAGCTAGCAATAAATATGTATATATATATGTTTCTATGAAAATGTTAATCTGCAAGACGCAGGTTATCATCATCCCTTTTTGATTTGTTTTTGTCACTTTTTGGCGTTTCGAAAATAAACAATAAAAGGCTGTATCAGACTTTACTAAGACAATAAAGATTTGCTAAAAATAAATGTGTACGAAGATGTTGCATTTGGCGACGAGGATATAAGAGTAAGTACCCTCGAATTTTGAAGTAAATATTTTTAGAAAATGTCTTTGATTTTGCATATAATTGAAAGTAAATTTTAAAAGACACAAATTGCAAAGTTTTAGGATGCAAATTTAAGAAAGAGTGATAAAAAATGGCTAGTTACCAATTCAAGGAATATAATGAGGAAACTGAAACTTTTGAAACGTTTTATGAACGATTGGAACAGTTTCTCATATTGGAGGAGGCAGGGGATGAGAAGAAAAAGGCTTATCTCCTAACCCTCATGGGAAGTAAAACATATGGTGTTTTGAAGAATTTGTGCAGTCCTATTCTACCTAAAGATAAAACTTTTGATAACCTAATAGATATCTTGAAAAGGCACTTCTCTCCAAAGCGCTCAATTGTAGTAGAGAGGTTCATTTTTTTTAAAAGAATGCAATTAAAGGAAGAAAGCATCTCGGATTACTTGGTGGAAATTAAGCGTTTGGCTTCCTCATGCAACTTTGGAAATTTTCTGGAGGATTCTTTACGTGATAAAATGGTTTGTGGATTATATAATGCCAAAATACAAAATAGAATTTTGTCGGAGGGCGACATTTCTTTAGCTAAAGTAATTGAGATAGCATTATCTATGGAAGCGGCCGAGAAAAATACAAAATTATTTCACTTGGAGCAGGGTGAAGATTGTGTAGATAAGTTGAGGATGGAACGCAAGGTTGAATCAAATTTCCAGAATGGCAAATGTAAACATTGTGGTAAACAGCATAAAGAACTATGTAGATTTAAGGAGGCGATATGCTTTAAGTGTAATAAAAAAGGACACATTGCCTCAATATGTTGGAGCAGTAGAAGAAATCTAAGGCAACATCAGAATCAGCCGGGAAATATACATCAGATAGGAGACCAAGAAGAGGAGGAAGAGTATGTCCAGAAAATTATAAGCGTGACGATACCTGAGTATAAAATTAATTTTGCCTCAAGTGACCCTCCCTATCTGATGGAGTTAAAAGTAGAAGGAAACTTTATTAAATTTGAAATGGATACGGGTAGTGGTCTAACACTGATATCAGAAAAGGATTTTAAAAATAGTCTTCAACACTTGAAATTGGAAAAAGCGAGTATTATTGTAAGAACTTATGATGGTACCGTGGTACCCATTCTGGGTAAAATCAATGTCAAAGTGGAGTGTCAAGATATTACTTACAAACTTAGAGCGTTGGTGGTGAAAGGAGAAAAGAGGGCTTTGATGGGAAGAGAATGGATAAATAGATTGAAATTGGGCTGTTTCGCGGTAAAACATATGCCTGTGGAAAATACCATTGAGGAAATTTTGAAGGAAAATCAAGCCCTATTTGTGGAGACAACCGAACCAATAAAAGGTTTCACATTTTCAGTAAACATGTGTGATGTGAATCCAATTTTCCATAAGGCTCGTCCGGTGCCTTTCGCCATTAGGCCAGCAGTTACTGAAGCATTAGACAAAATGGTGGCTAAGGGTTATCTATGTGAGGTGGCGAGCAGTAAATGGGCCACTCCTGTGGTTGTAGTGCCGAAGAAAAATAAAGAGATCAGAATTTGCTGCGACTTCAAGGTAACTCTAAATAAATATTTGGACACTGCGGCCTATCCCCTTCCCACACAGCAAGATTTATTCTCCACATTGGCCAAGGGAAAATACTTTTCTAAATTGGACTTGAGGAACGCTTATCTGCAATTAGAGGTGGACCCAGGCACCCGACCGTTACTAACGATAAATACTCATAAAGGGCTTTTCAGGTTTAAGAGAATGCCATTTGGATTGGCAAATGCGCCCAGTTATTTTCAATCTGTAATGGATAGGGTTTTGTCGGGTATAGGAGGCGTAATTTGTTATATTGATGATGTCCTTATAGCCACAGCATCAATTGAAGAACATCTGGCATTGTTGAAGACTATATTTGCTCGCTTGGCGAAGTATAATATCAAACTAAAGAAAGAAAAATGCCTATTTTTGCAAAAAGAAATTGAATATTTAGGACATCTTGTCACGGAAGAGGGCATCAGACCTTTAGATCATAAGGTACAAGCAATACAGAAGGCCAAACCGCCTACGAATATCTCTGAATTAAGGTCATTTCTTGGTTTGGTAAACTTTTATGGGAAGTTCATACCCAATTTGCCAGAGCTTTTGAAGCCTCTTCATGAGCTTCTTCACAAAAAACGTCCTTGGGTTTGGACAAAGGAATGTGGAGAGGCCATTGACAAGTGCAAGAATAGCATTACCTCTGAGAGGGTGCTAGTCCCGTATGATGCGACTTTGCCATTGTGTTTGGCCACTGATGCATCGCAGATTGGAGTGGGCGCTGTGTTGTCACATATTATAGAAGGCCAGGAGAGACCGATTATGTTTGCCTCACGGACTTTATCGGTAGCAGAACAAAATTATTCTCAGATTGAGAAGGAGGCTCTAGCCATTATTTATGGAGTTACCAAGTTTCATCAATTTATTTATGGAAGAAAATTTATTCTTATTACAGACCATAAGCCATTGGTGACCATTTTGGGCTCAAGATCAGGTATCCCCACCTTATCTACCTCAAGATTGCAGCGTTGGGCGCTTATTTTGTCAGCTTATACTTACGATATTAAATTTCGAAGAACTCAAGACCATGGGAATGCAGATCTTCTGTCACGTTTTCCTGTGGGCTGTGAAGAAATTCCAAGATTAAATAATGTCTATGCTTTATCCTATGTGGAAGAATTGCCGATCACAGCAGAGGAAATTGCCACGGAAACTGAAAAAGACGAAGTGCTCTCATTGGCCAAATTTTATACTCAGCAAGGCTGGCCTGAAAAGGTGGCTGATCACCTCAGACCTTATTTTCAAAGGAAACTTGAGCTAACTGTAGATGGGGAGTGTTTGGTTTGGGGAATGAGAGTTGTCATTCCACCATCTCTCAGAATAAAAATGTTGAACTGTCTTCATGAGACTCATTCCGGTATGAACAAAATGAAGGCTGTAGCAAGATCACATTTTTGGTGGCCAAATCTAGATACCCAAATCGAGTTTTTGGTGAATAAGTGCAGAAGCTGTCAGCAATCCCAGGATGGGCCAAATAAAGGAAAATGGCAACCCTGGAAATGGTCAACCAGACCTTGGCAAAGAATTCACATTGATTTTGCTATTAAGGAAAACATTAATTTATTAATAGTAGTAGATAGTCATTCAAAGTGGATCGAAGCCATCCCAATGAGAGAGACCACCACACGCAAAACCATTGAGCAACTACGGCGACTTTTTTCTTCCTATGGGTTACCGGAGGAACTTGTATCTGATAATGGACCTCAGTTTACTGGTAGTGAAATGAAAGGTTTTCTGGAAGGAAATGGAATTAAACAAACTTTGATCCCGGCGTACCACCCGCAAAGTAATGGCTTGGCTGAAAGAGCGGTTAGAACAATTAAGACTGCCCTGGATAAAAACAAAAGGAAAATTGGGGATACCATTCAAGACACCTTATCAAAAGTTCTTCTGGCATATCGAAGCACCCCGCATGTGACAACGGGAAAGACTCCATCAGAGCTCTTTATTGGGCGTGCGCTTCGAACCAGAGTGTCGTTGATACATCCCAGCTTGGCATCTAGAGTTAGGGACCAGCAAGCCAGGCAAATGAAGTATGATCGGCGAACCCATTTGGAAGAATTCCAGATAGATGATTTAGTGTGGTGTAAAAACTTTAGAGGTGGTGATAAATGGATCCCAGGAAAAATTGTGGGCAAGAAGGGAACTAGAGTCTACACCATTTTGATCCACGGACAGGTAAAGGCCTATCACAGGGATCAAATTAGAAAAAGGTGGAGGAATGGTGAGGAAGATGAGAGTGGAGATGGAGAGCGTCAACCCGAGCACTCAAGAGGAGCAGGTCCCAGTGCCATAATCTCGGAGGTTGTACGAGACAGAGGTTATATGGAGTCGCTGTCGCCAGGACTAACTAGCCAGCGGTCGGATCAAGATTCAGAGGTTCAGAGTGATACAGACGATGGAAAGTCATTGGAGCCTCTTCGCTCGCTGGACCCCGAGGCCTTGAAAGAGGAGGGTCCTGTCCTAAGGCGGAACCCACCTCGAGCGAGGAGACCGCCTGTGAGATTTCGTGTTTGAAGAGAGAAGATGGTGATATATAGCTAGCAATAAATATGTATATATATATGTTTCTATGAAAATGTTAATCTGCAAGACGCAGGTTATCATCATCCCTTTTTGATTTGTTTTTGTCACTTTTTGGCGTTTCGAAAATAAACAATAAAAGGCTGTATCAGACTTTACTAAGACAATAAAGATTTGCTAAAAATAAATGTGTACGAAGATGTTGCAGTTTGCATAACTTTTGATATTTAGCTTAGATGGTTAATACAAAGAGGTAAAATACATTATTGCGCCAGATATTCTTTGAGATTTATTTTGGATAAACAGGTAGGAACACATGAACTTCATATAATTGATCTGATTACATTGGAGAACTTGCCAATCAAAGAGAAATAATTCCTTTTTCATTTTATTAATCAACCAAGCGCGATATTGAAATATTTTCACCTATTACAGAGGTAAAAAAATTAGAACTTAGAATTAAAAATTTACAAATTTACTTGTATCAATCGTTAGAGTACATAAAATGTATATAGACAAAGTGGCTGATGTAAGAATCATTTAGATCAGGGAACAAACAATGTCTCACTTCTGCAAAGTTCGGACAGTCGTAGATAAGGTGAAGAGCAGTAAAAGAGGAATAATTCCTTATTGAATGTGAAAATGTTCCGAACTGAATTCTTTAAAAGGAATGTTAACAAAGAATTAAACTAAGCTATCATAAGCTCCAAGTGATGATTTAAAAGCATATTTCATATCACAGAGAAATTTTTTTCAAGAGAAAAACAGAATTTTGATCCCTAAATCTATACTAAATAGAATAATGCGATTAGCTAATGCAGGACATCAAGGAATGATGTTCTGCAAGTAGAGTTTGTTGGAAATATATTTATGGTCTGGAATGAATGCTCATGTTAAAGATGCTATTCAAAATAATTCTCAGAAAGCCCACATTCTGCTAAATACAAATTCCTTCAATTCCGTTCCCAAGCCCAAGAATCCTGAGGTCATGGGGAACATTGTCAAAAAGAGAAAAGAGATTTAATGAATTATATTCGCCATGTTGGATAGTAATAAAGATGACTGGCCTATATCAAGAGTCCGCCATTGTATTTAAGAGAGGCATAGAAATGAACAGTCATAGGCTCAGGCCTAAAGGGGACTGTCGACTCTAGCGTGGTCTACTATACCTTACAAGGATTTTATGCATTCTGCTCTACACTACAATATGCAAATAGAAACCTATATTATTAGAATTTTTTTTAATAATATATTTCATAAATAAGATATATAGAACGATCCCTCATGTGTTTATTTTGAACGAAAAATCGAAATATATTTTGAGGAGAAATAACGATTATTTCTAAACTTAGGGATGAAGTATAAAAGGATGAATTATGAAGAGTAATGATAAACGGAAAAATAAAAGTGTACAGGGATGGGAAGCGAACCCACAGAATTAAATGTCGTTCTACAATCATAGGCGGCATTATATTGTATAATAAGATATATATGTACTATTTTATATTTATATACATAAAAAAACAGCATAAGAGTGACCTAGACTTTAAGATCACAGAACCACATAGAAATATATGATTTAATCAAATATGTTGTCTTTACTAATAAAACCTTTCTGAGTTATTGAAGTGAAGGTAAATATACTAATATTTATTCCCCGGTACCAAGGAAACTGAACATAACATGTCAAACCCAAAATTAATAATGATATTTCACAGATCCATTGCGTTAGAAGAAGATAAAAAGGAACAGGTATAATTCATAAAATGCTCACTGGAGTGAAATGCAACGAAATTTTCATTAAAATTATATTCATTTTTCTTATTTACAGATCTATCTTCAAAACCATTATCATTTCTGATGGTCAACAAGTAAATATAAAGAAGTCTTATCCGACAACATCGCGATATGTATATTTTTATATTTTCGAAAAAATTTATGATAGCGCGAATACTATAACTCTAATTCTTTTTTATATGATTAGAAATAAGAAATGCAAACTAAAACTTTATTTAGAGAATGAATGCTTGTCTAATATTAATTCCAAAGTTGATTTTTATCTTTATATTGTATTACTAAATATGATCCATTTGTATTGCCCTGTAACTATTATAACAAAAACATATTTTGATATTTTAAAACAAAAGAAGGAAAATTCTTATATTGAATGGCCCTTTCAAGAACTTGTTTTAATTTTTATTATCGAGAGTATGATTTGGTTCAATTTTTTAAACTATCATTACATCTGTTATTATATTAGAAAACAAATGATAATAATTAAAACAAATTTATCTTTTGTTAGTTTTTTTTTTTTTTAATATATTAATTGAAAAGATTGCTTTATATTCCGGAATAATGAATAGTTTGAATAAATTATATTTAATACCAATTTTTATCTTTAATATCAAATTGTTACTAATAATAATTGATATGTTATTATTGAGTGGATCTAACTTTAAACATCTAGGATATTTATTCTGGTTTTCTTGGATATTTCACAACTTTTTTACTTTCGTATCTGTTACCTTTATAGCCAGTCAAGTCAACAGGGAATACATTGAAGTCACCAGTATGGCTCTGGACCAAGTCACCTCATCTGACATCAGTCCAAACGACATCTTCAGACTGATGTTCCTCAGGTTTCAAGCTGAGAACAACATACTGACCTGTGGTGGAGTGTATGACCTGGACGTCAGTTTTATTCTTTCTACAATTGGATTCTTCATCACTTATTTCTCTATCCCATTCCAGATGGGTCTAAACATATTTTTGTGATATGTATAATACATTTCTATAGATATATAAGCCTTTTGAAGTTCATTTATATAAGAATGCTTATCCAACAACAACGCGAAATATATGCGTTGCAATTTTTGAAAAAATTATGATAGCGTTAATACTATAACTCTAATTCTCTTTTATGCTATTAGAAATAATAAATGCAAATTAAAAACTTATTTTGAAAATTAATATTTGTCTAATATTAATTACAAAGTTATTTTTATCTTTATATAGTATTACTAAATATTATCCATTTGTATTGCCCTGTAGCTATTATAACAAAAACATATTTTGATATTTCAAAACAAAATAAGATATATAATAAATAAATAAACAATATAAATAAAATCACCTCTACCATAAAATACAATGTTATGTGAAATCACAGTAAAAATATTTGGACAATGTTTAATTTTAAAAGAAAAAAATGGGTAAAATATAGTTTCAAATTAAATATTATTCCAAAAAATGAGTTTTTAGACGAAAGATATTTAACTAACTATCATTTTAACTATATTTACTTCTTCTCTTATACTGATTTTCTTTAATATATTGTCACAAACTATTTTAATTCAACTATTTTGTAGATATATAAATGTTCTAACTAGTTTTCTATTAATTAACTTTTTTGTTTGGGTCTATGTAAATATTTGAGAATTAGTTTTTTTTAGGCTGACTGTCTAGAGTAAGATAAATAAAGCATATAGTTGTTGTCGGCTTTTTCTATTTGACAGTGTGTTGAATAAAACTTACTTTTGAGTTGGCTTCGTGATTCCGTGGCTTACCAGCGAGAGAATTAAAGAAAAGATCGTAACAATATTATAGATATTACTCTACTCAATATATATGTTACAATTATTTTTGTGTTTTGTTGTTGAAAAGAGGTGCAGTCGTGAAAAAGTAAAGATAATTATTTACCTTTCAAGTAGATTTTATTTTGAATTACTTGAAGTAAAATTACACATAAAATTATTTATCACAGCAATATAGAATTTATAGAATGAATTCTATAATCGTGATTTTAATTTTAAAAAGGTAGGGTTAACTATACATATTTACAACAATAATAATTAAAGTCGTATGTTTTGAATCTATGGTCAAAAATATATAACAGTCAATGAATGAAAACAGCAGAGATGCTAATTAATCAGCTTAATTCTTCAAGAAAAGAGAAATGGATGCAGACAGTTTCAGACCTGGATCTTACACACTCCAGTAGGAAAGGGTGGGATCTCCTAAGAAAGCTTGGAAATGCGGAAGCTACCAACTCCGTCATAACCAACATAACTCCCAACCAGATAGCAAGACATCTCCAAACAGTTTCTAAAGTAAAAATTCCTAAAAGAAAGAAAAAGGCCATGAAGGCAAGAATTAAAGAAGAATTTTCAAAATCTAATAACTCAAGCCACCTCTCAAGTCAAGTCAACATAACGGAAATAGAAACTGCAATCAAATTAACCAAAAAATACAAAGCTGCAGGCAATGACGAAATACCAGCGGAATTCCTTATTGAGCTGGGAAAAAGGGCTAAATCATGGCTGGCTCGATTTTTCACAATAATAATGGAAACCGGCAATATCCCAAAAGAATGGAGACAATCAAAAATCCTTGCCGTCCTAAAACCAGGCAAAGAACCTACCTGCTCAGCAAATTTTCGTCCAATTGCGCTTCTCTGTACAACCCACAAGCTTCTGGAAAGAATCATTCTAGCCAGACTTACTCCCATTCTGGACCCAGAAATCCCGGTGGAACAGGCGGGTTTCAGAGGCAACAGGAGTTGTTGCGATCGGGTTGCATCCTTGACATCCTTCATCGAAAATGGCTTCCAACTGGGAATGAAATCTGCAGTTGTGCTCCTGGATCTTTCGAGTGCATATGATACAGTGTGGATTGATGGCTTGATTTATAAACTTGCTAAAGTGCTAAAATGCAAACAGACCCTCAATCTTTTGTCTTCTCTTCTCTCACCCAGGAAATTCACAGTATACCTTAACTCTAAATCTAGCAAGGAATATACTATATATAATGGCCTCCCACAGGGATCAGTCTTGTCTCCACTTCTTTATAACTGGTACACCCATGATATTCCCCAAACAACTTCAAAGAAATTTATTTACGCAGATGATACAGCCATTCTAGCCCAAGCAAAGACTTTCGAGGAACTGGAAATTCAACTGAATAAAGATCTTGAAACTCTACATAATTACTTTGAAAACTGGTCTCTGAGGCTTAATCCTGCAAAATCTGTACATTGCTGTTTCCATCTTAACAATCACAGAGCTGAAAGAAAACTCAAACTATTTATCAATAACTCTCAGATAACTCATAGCGAACATCCCAAATACCTAGGCATTCATCTTGACCGCACTCTCACCTTCAAAACTCATCTCACCAAGTTAAAGGGGAAACTATCATCACGTAACAATATCCTCCATAAGCTGGCCGGCTCTTCCTGGGGCAGTGATGCCAACACCCTGCGTACTTCGGCCTTGGCATTGATCTTCTCCACGGCTGAGTATTGTGCTCCAGTATGGGAGGGGAGCTGCCACACGAAGCTAAAAGACACACAACTAAATTCTACCTTACGAATTATAACAGGGGTTTGCCAACCTACAAGAATCGACTGGCTTCCAGTTCTTGCTCACATCTCTCCGCCTGAGCTACGCAGAAAGGAAGCCACCAAGAAAATGTACCAAAAACTCTTGGATTCACCCGACCTCGAAATTAACCCAATCCTACAGTCTCCCCCAAAACATAGACTAAAATCAAGGAATCCGATATGGTCCAGAGGAAACCAACTTCTCTCCCAAAATTTTAATATCTCAGAAGCATGGACAAATTCCTGGATCAGCTCCGATATCCCAAACAAGAACCTCATCACAAGCCCAAGTGTCAAGATCCCAGGTTTTTCCCTCCCTCGACGAGAATGGGTGCTTCTAAACCGCTTTAGGACAGGACAGGGAAGGTGTGCAGAGCTGATGAAGTTATGGGGCTACACCAAAGTTTCAAATTGTGCCTGCAACGTCCCACAATCAATGTCCCATATACTAGATGACTGCCCGCTGTACAAATTCAATGGAGGAATCTCCAATCTCCACTCTGTCACCCCGGAAGCCCTGAACTGGCTGAAGGCCTTGCCTCTCAGACTTTAATGACCGAGAAGTCCTCACTTCTTTTTTCTAGATTTGATTCATTTTGTCTCCTCTCTTATTGTAAAGACGTTGCTGTATCACCTCATAAGCATAAATAAATAAATATGTTTTTTAAAAAAATAAAATATTTGTATTTTAGATT
>CP092869.1:23758056-23886292 GCA_030710605.1 Cordylochernes scorpioides
ACCAGGATGGGGGCGATGGAGGTGACCTTCCCAAATTGGCCCAGGGCGGTCGTGATAGTGCTGTCCTCAACAAAGCCGGGCAGGTTAGCCACGACTATGCGCTCCGCCCTTTTGCGGAAGGGGAAGACCCTGAGGGACGTACCCTCGATTTCCAGGCCGTCCGCGACCAGACGGTTCGCAAGTTCCTTGTCCGCAAGACCCACGATGAAGTGGCCGTTCATTCGATGGAACTGCGTGATGCTCTTTGGCCCCCCGAGTAGCGTGCTCATGGCCTTGAGGTAGGAGTAGTCCGGGATGTCTGGGCACAGCTCCACGAAGACGTAGTTCTCATGGTTGGTAGTGGTTTGCCTCGCCCTGGCGTCGGCGATGTTGGCGCGCGTCGCCTTGATTTCCTGGGGCGGCATTGACCTCGGCCCTGTTGTCCGCTTCTGCTGCTGGGGGCCGCGTTTCTCAGCAGGCCTGCTTGCCTGCTTTGCGGCGTGCTCAGGTGTTGAAGAGAGGCGCCTTTTCTTGCTCTTCACAACGGTGTAGTCGTCGTTGGCGTCGACCTCCGCCATCTCGCTGTCGGCCCAGTTGAGCGAGGCCGGGTCGGCTAAATTCTCGCTGGAAGAAGCAGCAGTCGGCGGCGCCGTGACGTCACCCTCGCGCGGCAGCCAGCGTTCCATGCCCCTCGCGCGCCGGCGGGCTTGCATGTGTTCGATATTCCATAGAAAATTCTAGAGAAGAATTCTCTATGATTCCTTTTTTCGGCGATAACTCCTCGCCTGGTTGAGATCCAGTGCTGGGCCTTTCAGGCACTTGTTCAGCGGATCGAGAGGGTTCTTCTGGTACCAAACTCGTGATGGTAAGCGCCTTTTACACACACTCCAGAGGCGAAAACGGCAGAGCTCGCAAAAGCGTGGCCGCTCGCTCGAGTGTGTGTGTCTGTCTGTCCTTCATGCCTGACCAAACCACTCATTGGAACGCCATGAAACTTTGGGAAGTTATTTAGTATAGTACTGGGAAGGTTTCTAGCAAATAAAATTTTTGAAATAACTTTTCGCTTTAAAATAATCAAGATAAATATTCTAATTTATCTGTTATAATTCAACAATCTGCTCTAAATATTATCATGATGATACGATGATTTTGTAATGTAGAAAATTAGGAAAGACAAAATTCAGGATGACACGGCAATTTATTTGAGACAAGAATAATGATACAATTCCAAGGCAAGATACTATTCCTTTAACTTCCAATTACCGAGGGAACCAATTAATATTGATTTTATTCAACTTATCGAGTATTTTTCAAGGGACCGGGAAAAAATGTTCACTTTATCGAGAGATTCGTTAGACAAACCTTTACTCGGGTAAAACCCGGGCGAAGCCGGGTACGTCCGCTAGTTAACAAATATAAAATTTAGTACACAAATAGTTTAAACTATGGAGAATTTGACTAGCTATATGAAAATAAATAAAAAATATTTGAAATTATGAAATATGCAAATTATTACCAACATACCCAAAGCTAAGGTTCCAGATCTTAAAGAAATAAGATATCAATAGGGAGTATGATCACCTCTAACAGCTATCAAGGTCTCACAGCGAGCCCTCATACTGTTTACCAGGCTTTGGAGGAGGTCCAGGGGTAGTAAGGGTTCCTTCAGACCAGGTATAGAGTGGCTAGGGAAACACTCGGCCTGAACTAATTTCAAAAGCGCCAGCTCCGCTTCATCGATTTCCTTCACAGAAAGTTCGCCCTTTACTTTCGTTGAAGATCGGAGGTTGTTGATGAATCTTCTAATCCACGCCATCATCCGCACATTTTTTATGAACGAGGAGAAATATTTCATGTACCAATGATCGGTACTCTTAACTGTTGTCACAACAGCAATTTTCTTTCTTTCCTCACAGATTTCTTCTTCATTCAGGTCTTTACACTAACTAATAAATAACTAAACATAGATTTTTTAAATTTTATTCCTGAAATTTGGCCACAAATCCTAATCCTTGATTCCTTAAGAAAAACAGGCTGGTTGGTGGTGGTGTCTTGTCCATGAAGCAGATCAGATCGGTCAGTGCACCCTGATCACAATACCAGCAAACAAAGGTACCTTGTCTGTATGGATGTTTTCTTCTGGATTGATGTCTGCCATATAGAGGGCTGCAAGGATGGCCGGGCAACTGTACATAAGGTCTGGAGTGAGTTGGGTGTTTTAAAAGTTATTGCAGTTCCTGTAGGATCTAGAGGCTGTATGTTTTCGACCCACTAAAAAAAAGCTATGATTCTATAATCATTAAACATTAACGATTATTTTATATTACAAACAAACACTAAAAATGGCCAATGCACATATTTCTGAAGCACGAGGCGGTGCCTGCAAGTGGCTCCGAACATCTCTTATATCTCAATCATACAGTTGATGCCACTGCGCCCCTCTTTTGGACGTATATCGTTCATATGCACTCATAGACAAACCTTAAGGAATTTGTAATTTTTAGGATGTATATCGGGATTCAGACAATAACTCTGAAAGATATTACAGTGACCTTTATTGAAGACACACGAGATAACCAATGAACCCGCCATCAGCGACAATAACAGATTCTATACGTTGTCGAAACCGACTGCAGGCAGTAATGAGATGTGTATTAGGAATGTTTGTCATTGTATCCATTATATCAGCTCTGAGAGCTACAACAGTGTTGTGTGAATGACTATTGCAGTCCATCTCAACTACGCCCCACACGTAATAGTCTAGTGGATTGACATTCGGTGAGCTGGGGGCCAAACGTTAGGTGTGACATGGTCGTGAAGATTCTCGGCCATCTATTCTTGGGTTGTTCTGGCTGTATTAGATAGTGTTGAGTCTTGTTTAAAAACGTGTTACAGTAGCGATCCAAAGCTTGACAAATGTGGCTAACACTTCAGCTGTAAACAACGGCATTGACTCTGGCACCTGGAGTAAAAAAATGTGGAGATCACATCACCTTCACTATTGACAACACAAAGAACGTCAATGTTTCTGGAAATTTGGTATGCATGACCGTAGTTACCTCATCAGGGCTTTTACAGAGCTACCGATCATTTTAACTGTTCACCTTCTGCCCCCCCCCCCCCCCCCCCCCCCTGAACAAAGTTATTCTCGTCTGAAAAAAAAAAAAAAACATATCATTCCTGGCTCCTCAGGAAGTTTGAGCTTGTTCAGAAGGCGCTTGGCTCTGGTCAAGCGGTTCACCTTGGTTCTTTCGAACATGAACTGTCTTCTCCGCATCACGTATGATTTGTAACGGAGGTCCTCATGAACCACACGTCGGATGGTAGCCTCATCAACCTGCAGCTCTCTGGCGAGTGCCTTTATCGAATTCTCAGGGTTCTCGTCGATGGCAAATCGACACAGCTTATAAAGTCTAGCGTCCTGATACTGTCAGAACGTCGATAATGTTGTTTCCTTTGGGAAAATTCCGCCACATCACGCTTTGCAGCTCATAATTTTCTCCGAACTTTCTAAACAAATGATCGGGCGAGTTCAAAGAATGCAGCAGCGTCTGAATCGGTGTGTCCTGCAGCCAAGGAGACAATAAATACATGCCTCTTCATTTCTGGTGTAAGAGTAGGTTCTGCCATGTCTACCTGCAACAGAAAACAACTATGTTACTATAACACACAGGAAAGTATGGCACCTATATGTGTGTTCTCAAATAGCTCAACCGCACCCTGTATAGGGAAGATTCTATAACATGGGGAATTGGTTATGCACGCTCTATAGATATCTTAAAGGAAACACTTGAAAAAATAAATGAACACTAATTAAAAAAATCTATCTGCATACTTGAAACATAATCCCTATGAGTTGTTAGACAAAACGAATGTTTCGTTCAGTTAAAGCAGGCCTGTCACCTTGTGAATTGATGTTGGTTTAATGGAGTCAATTTTATTTTAAAAGTAATCTTGCCGACAAAGTCTGTTCCGCTTAAAGTGTCTTAAAGAAAGAGTCAAATTTGTGGTATCTGAAACCACATCTCTGCAGCGGCATGACTTCCCGCCACTTCAGGCGAAGAATTGGATGCCCAGAGATCCCCGGCCGAAAGCCCCTATTGCAGACGGTAATCATGATTATAATGATAATTTACAACGCTCAAAATTCAATTAGTCTATTTTATATAATTCGGACCCAACGACATCAATATAAATTATAATTGTAAATGAACCCCTGTACACCCCCCACAGTAAATATGATGATCTAGGTTGCTCTTTTTGAGCGGTGGCACCTAATAAAGTTATTTGGAACTGGAACTCTAGTGTTTCAAAAATAGAGTCGGTGGACGAGTGGGTAACACCCTCGATTCCCGACATCCATGAACCGGGATCGAATCCTGCGTTAACATTTTGTTTAATATGTGAATAACCTTCATATATTATTCATTGTTGAAAATATCATAAACTAGGTTGCTCTTTTTGATCGGTACCTAATAAAGTGATTTTGGAGCAAGACAATCTAGTGTTTCCTTTAAAAATTCTAAACTATAATACAACTAATTTTTCATGTTATAATATATTTTTTCTCAATATATTATATACATCTAAAGAAAATACAAATATGGTTGAAAACGATTTAAAATTGCCCTCTGAAAATACAAAGTCTTAACTTTCAGGTTCAACATATCACTTCACCCATATAAAGCGTAAAATGTTCATCATTATGAATTTCAGGCAAAAAAAAAGCCATCAAAATCTCTACCCACATTGTTAGAAATCATTTTGTCACCTAGTTCTTTACAATTGTGATGCATTAGTAACTCCTATAAAAATGGCCCTCTATAATAAAGAAGAAAAAGCTATCTTCAAAATGCTTCGTAGACAAAGTTCTCTAATAAAACTTGGAACATTTAAAGACATATTTAAGATATCCAAATATAAATTCATTTCAGAAGGCAAGAATTCAATTTGTCTTGCTAAGATTTCAAATAAAACAATCACCGAGATTTACAAAATCTTGCCAATTCTGCCAGAAAAACAAATAGACTATAGCGAAAGTTGGGAGAGCGGCCGCATGAGTAACAGTTTGCGCTCCATCCACAAAGAGCTGAATCTTTCTAAAAAACTAAAATCCATCAAGAGTGGAAAGCGCCATTTTGGCATAATCCAGGAATTTGGATTAGTTTGGGACACTATGTCCGCATTCGACAGTTTGCCCGAAGTTTCTTCGACTGAAGATGAAGAGGAAGATAATCAGCTGTTCGCTGTCTTCAAAATAGCCTATGCTGGAACCACCTTGAAGTCTGCGCTGTTCAATAGGGAGCTCACGTTTGAACAAATTCTCTCGGTGCTGATACAGGCCACCTTGGCGATTGCGTCTGCATCAGAACAGCTCGGGTTTGTCCACAGGGATTTGCACGACGAAAACATTCTCATTTCCGACACCAAGGAGTCCCACGTCAGTTTCACGGTCGGAACAGAGGAAATCCGGGTTCAAACGCACGACGTCTTTGCCACCGTGATAGACTTCGGAGAATCCCGTCTCAAACAAAAAGGCTTCGACGCGGCGGCTCTCTGTGACTTGTACAACGACATCGTGAGTGAGCAGGACTTGCCCAAGTTGGCTGCGAAGAACGAGGACGTCATCAAGTTCTACAAGAAGATGGCGGCGGCCGTTGGAGAATGTTATCCACATTTGATAACCTGACCTACCTCCCAGAAACAACCTTCCTGAACCTCAAGTCAGCAGTTACACGTCAAATATATTCACACAAATACACATATGTACATTGAATAAACTTATTTATTCAGATATCTTTTTTTTCTACACAATCTCAATCGCCTTTAATTTTCCCTCTAGCTTAAGTCAATGTTCACTAACACATGTCATTCAGTTTATTACACATTTTTTAAACTGTTAAATAAAGTAGAACCTCCCTTTAGCGGACACCTCTCCACAAAGGACAGTTTTCATTTGCAAAATTACCATTTTTACAATTTAGCAACTCTCCGATAAGAGGACATCTCTTCCTAAAGGACACCTTGGCTCTACAACTAGGTGTCCTTTACAGGGAGGTTCTACTGTACAATTGAAATTATTTATATATAATAATATATTGGTGTCTAAATGCCATGCCTAGTTACGTGGTACACTTTGAGCACTGGAAGCAATGACACCGACTGGAATAGACGAACTGAAGAAGACAGTGTATGAGAGAGGGCGCAAAGGAGATCTCTTTACTTACTTATATAACCTAATCTTTCTACAGAGCACACAGATGCCGTAATTTTACTTAAATACCGAAACATGGAATTGAGATGCAATATAGATTACCGCATTTTTAGATCCGTTATAAAGATTCTGTTAAAATGTATTCGAATTTTAAAATACGGTTTTCGATGTACGAAACTTGGGCAGAGGGACATTCTTAATGACCGTTGTAGCAGAAAACTCATTATTCATATCGTAAAACTTCCAAAGAACGACCACCTAAATAGAGTGACGAGAACTGAACTAACCCCATCTCCAATAAGAGACCTCCTATAAGAAAAGATATCCATGATTTAAAGCCGTGATCTCTCACGGGAGGTCCCCCAGCACTTCTGCCATGTCAACAATAAAAAAAATATTTATCAAACTTCTATTCCTCAACTTCTATCTTGAATACAAATTTTCAAACACCAAATCTTTTAATAAAATCCTAAATAATAATAATGGATGATATATAGGAATATACTTTTATTATATTGAGAGTTATTTATTCAGATACCTTTACTATTAGTCCATACTGGTTTTGAAATAACTGAAAGTAAATTGATCTTGCAAAATTTTAGTTGGAAAATTAGAATGCGATGCTGCTTCACCATTATCTTATCTAGATCAGCAATACTTTTGATATCATCGGAGATGTTCCTGAAGAGAAAATCACCAGTATCCAAGCATTTATTCGACATAGAGTATCCATAAACTATTTTATATTCCCAGCTTCCATCTTCCATCGCCATAGGGTCCAATATCCCTGGAACATCAGCAAACGGCTAAATTTCCTTTTCAATCGCACACCCCAGACCATTCAACATCCACTACCATTGGCTTCCAGGTTTTGTGATCAGTGACACTCTCAGTTCCAAAAGAAACCATCCCATCGAGCCAATGCCAGCTACAACTCATCGAACGCCACGTTGCACCCAGGTTAGGCTGCAGAGATTTCCCGAGTCCCAGCAATATACACTCATGGAAAAACTAAGGAAGTGGAATGTCTTTGTTGAGGCAATTTTGTTCACCATCTGGAGTATCAATACATTTGACATCATCGGAGATGTTCCTGAAGAGAATTTCACAAGCATCCAAGCATATTTCTGACAAAGAGTATCCGTAAACTATTTTATAACCACAGCTTCCATCTTCCAACGTCAAAGATTCCAATCCCCCCCGGAATATCAGAAAACGGCTAAATTTCATTTTCAGTCACACACCCCAGACCTTTCAACAGTTCCACTACCTCCTGTGCTGTCTGCTTTCCGATTGGCTGACCAACCTTGACCGTTCTGGAAAGATATACTCCGGGATATATAGGGATGAGGAACTCATGCCGGGGAGAAGAAGAACGAAGCTACGTGGTGTACTCCAAGCAAACGCTTCTGTCTCAAGGAGTCGGACTGATGCTTACCGCCGACGCCGGTGTACTTCCTGGAAGATTATATAAGGTTCTAGTAACTTCTGTTCCTGTTCTTCTCCTGCTTTCCTTCACTTTGCTGCAGTTGGTGAGTTTGTAACTGCTGTTTTCTTTATTGTTGTTGTTTTATTTTACACTTTTCTGTAATTATTTTATTGATGAGTCTTAAATAAAGTCCTAAAGATCCTTTGTACCCACGGGAGTTATTCTTTGTCAACCAACAACGTAACAATACGTTAAATTCCATTTCGTCCTTCTCCAAAAATATTCTCATTTTATTTTAGGCTTAAATAAGCTTCCTGTTTATGCCCCAGTCTGCCAATTTGCCGATTGCCAAAATGATGAAACAATCAATCTCATTGCTGCCATTCCAGCTGCCAGCTATTTTAGCATAATCACGCTTTCCCACATGGTAAACCCTTTATTCGAATTTTTATATATCGAACTAATCATCTCCCACAGAAATATATTCATGTGTTCTGTTGGGCAGTTGGGTCCTTTGTGGTGTGTATGGTGCATCTGGAGGCACTGTGTCCAAAGCCGCAGCACCGTAAGCAGACCCTGACGCGGGTAAGGCCTCAAAGTTGTAGATGACATGGTCCTCCCCGAGCCGAACACGAGGGTCCAGGGTGCGGAAGAAGGGCGGTGAAGGACCCGTTGCGGGAGAAGGAGCGGTGAGCGAAGCGGACAGTTCTGGGGCCGGGAAGGACAGCCACGGCAGGGATGGAGAGGATAGCATCCACGAGAGTGGAGTCAGGGGTGCCTTCAGCCACCCTGAAGATGCAGATTGATGACAGAAGATTGTTGGGGGCACGCACTTAGAGGGAGGGCTTCAGCTTGGAGGAGAGGGAGGCGCACAGAGTTCGGGATGATACCTGGGCTGGAGGCATGAAGGACCAGCTTCACCTAAAAGCGGAAGGAAGCCCAGACGTTGGAGGGGAGGTCACACTGAACTGCCCGGACTGCGGAGGATGAAGGCGGGATCGGCCTCGGGTTGGAGTCCTGGATGACTGCGTTTGCGGGAAGTGGCGGAGAATGGGCGGTGGATAGAGGGGGTCCCTGTATGGCTGTTCTTGGATGCCCAGTATGTTGATCATCGTTTACCTCTTCCCGAACTTTTTAGAAACGTAAAAACCATTCAAAAGTTCTGGAATAGAATAAAGCAGCATTGCCAAACGACTCTTTAATCAATTAATGTTTTTTATAAGTATCACTTTCTTTAATTTGAAAAAAAAAAACTTAATACAGATTTTCTGCTCTTCAAAAACGGCCATTTTAAAAATATTGTCGCGGAGATAAATAAAGCAAGGGCAAGTTTGGGGATAATTAATTTATTATAAGGAGTATATGGAGTATATAAGGAGTATAGGGAGAGAGAGTTTTTGTACAACTTACCCCCAGTTAAGGTTAATCCTGAATGAACGGCGTTAGCCACCGTCCCGTTTTCCTTATTTACAGATCAGCCTCCCAGCAGCCCCCACACCGGTGGTCCCCCCCGGGGTCCAGGGATGATTGACAGTTGTCCCATCTGGATGGAGCTACTTGACATTACACCCTCTTTAGAAAAAGCAGCGACCCGCTGATTAGCTTGTCTCAGCCCTTGTTCTGGAAGGAAATCTATCACGGCCTGTGTTCCCTAGCAGAATGGAATGTTGTTCTTCAGGGTCCAGGTAGGGCTTCATCCGAATGACATGAACGATATCCTTGGATTTCCGTGATCGGGGAGACGGGTCCACGGGCTCTACTTCATACGTAACTTCTGAAAGCTTCTTGGTCACCTTGTAGGGACCGAAGTATCTCTTCAGTAGCTTTTCTGAGAGCCCTACTTTTCGGATGGGAGTAAAAACCCACACAAGATCATCCTTCTGGTAATAGACTGGAGTATGTTTCTGGTCGTAAAGTCTACGGTCTTTCGCCTGTGATTGTATAAGGCGTGATCGGGAGAGTTGACGCGCTTCCTCAGCTCTGGTCACAAGTTCCCCAACGTAGTCGTCAGAGATCTCATCTGGTAGGTAGGGTAGTACGGCATCGATGTAGGTCTCGGCCTCGCGGGCGTGGACAAGAAAGAACGGAGTGTAGCCGGTCGCCTCCTGTTTAGCAGTGTTGTAAGCAAAAGTCACGTAGGGTAAAACTTGGTCCCAGTCCTTCTGCTCGACACCTGTGTACATGGACAACATGTCTCCCAGAGTTTTGTTGAACCTTTCAGTCAGGCCGTTGGTCTGGGGATGGTAGGCCGTTGTAAATCTGTGCACAATTCCGCACAGAGCATTGATCTCTTTTATTACTTGAGAAATGAAATTTCTTCCGCGATCTGTTATCATTTCTCTAAGAGCTCCATGCTTCAAGATAACATCTTCAACCAGGAACTTAGCTGTTTCGATTGCTCCTCCGTCTGGGATCGCTTTCGTTATGGCATACCTTGTCATATAATCGGTGCACACAATGATCCAACGGTTTCCATCTTTAGAAACTGGAAATCTTCCAAGGAGATCGACCCCGACCTTATAGAATGGCTTTTCTACGGGCGGTATGGATACAAGTTGTCCAGCCGGACGTCGAGGTAATTTCTTCCTTCGTTGACACTCCCGACAATGGCTTACATATTGGCGAACAGTTCTATAAAGGCCAGGCCAATAGAATCGTTTCTTGATTTGTCATACGTTCGGGCGAAACCCAAATGCCCAGCTGTAGGAGCGTCATGTAAATCTGCCATAACTTCCGATCTTAAGTGCTTAGGGATCATCATAAGCCAGGGTCTTCCAGTTGTGCTATAGTTTTTCTTGTATAAGATGCCGTCGATAATGCTGAATTCCTTTCTGGTGTAGCCCGAGTTTAAATTATCGATTATTTTAGCTAAATCCGGGTCTTTAGTCTGCTCTATATCGACGTTGGTTAGTGACATCACAGCACTTGGTGGATCGTTCTCAAGCGGGCTCCTTGACAGACAATCGGCATCCTTATGTTTGCGTCCGCTCTTGTAGATAACGGTCACGTCAAATTCTTGCAACTTCAGCGCCCATCTTGCCAAACGGCCAGAAGGATCTTTCTGTCCTACCAACCAACATAGAGAATGATGGTCAGTGACAACCGTGAATGGTCGACCAAACAAATATGGGCGGAATTTGCTAATAGACCAGACTACAGCAAGGCATTCTTTTTCCGTTGTAGAATAGTTATTTTCAGCCTTTGTCAAGCTTCTAGATGCATAAGCTATAGGCCGCTCCTTTCCACCTTGTATTTGTAGAAGAACAGCTCCAATACCATGTCCGCTTGCATCCGTGTGTAGATGGGTATCAGCGGATTCATCAAAGTGTCCTAAGACAGGCTCTGAAATTAGAGCTGTTTTAAGGACTTCAAACGCTTTCTCTTGAGCTGCATCCCAATAAAATTGTTTTTCAGTCTTCAGTAGGTCATGCAAAGATCTAGCTTTGTCGGCAAAGTTCTCAATAAATCTTCGGTAATAGGAACATAATCCAAGAAAGCTCTTCAGTTCAGAGATATTCCTTGGCCTCGGAAATTTAGAGACGGCTTCAACTTTATCTGGATCTGGATGAATTCCATTGGCGTCAACAAGGTGTCCCAAAATCTTTATCCTCCTTGATCCAAAAAGACACTTTTTGTGGTTCAAGCTTAGTCCAGCTTTCTGGATGCAGCTTAATACAAGTTGTAGACGACGTAGATGTTCTTCAAAGGTAGGTGCGTAAACTACGATGTCGTCCAGGTAGCAAAGGCACATGTTCCATTTAAGACTGCCCAGAACACTATCTATCATCCTTTCAAACGTTGCTGGAGCATTGCAAAGACCGAAAGGCATTACTTGGAATTCATACAACCCATCTGGAGTGATGAAAGCAGTTTTCTCCCTGTCTTTTTCGTCCACTTCAATCTGCCAATACCCGGACCGAAGATCCATCGTGGAGAAGTAACTAGAGCCGGCTAAACTATCCAAGGCATCGTCAATGCGTGGCAGCGGGTAAACATCTTTTTTTGTTAACTTATTTAATCGACGGTAATCTACGCAGAATCTCCAGGTCCCGTCTTTCTTTCGAACTAGAATAACTGGAGATGACCAAGGACTTTCAGAGGGCTTCACGATGTGATTTTCAATCATCTTGTTCACTTCATCTTGAATTAGTCGTCGTTCACTTGGTGCTACTCTATAGGGCCGCTGTTTGATAGGAGACTGGTCGCCTGTGTTTATCTTGTGCTTCACAGTACTGGTGGGCTTAATAGGAGTACTCCCAAAGTCAAATATGTCAATAAACTCGTCAAGGCATGAAACAAGCTGTAACCTTTGAATTTCAGACAGCCCTGGATCTAGAGTAAGGTTTATCTTCTGTGACCATTCACGTGACTTTAGCTGCGTTTCTTGTAACTTATCGCTGGATTCAATAAGACTGCAGATATTCCTATTCTCATAACTTTCCATGGTGCACATATTCATTCCTGATGGAATCAGTTGCGGCCAAGACGCTCCATTCGCCACCCAAATGCTACCTCGGCCGTGTCGAAATGTAACCAATGAGTTTGGTATAAGAACTTCCTTTCTTAATAATAAGTCCTTAGAAGTTGAGACTAAAACATCTCTAACACCGCATACTTCTTCGTTTATCACACTGATCTTCTTTATTGATTTAGGCGGGATGACAAAGTCGTCGGAAGCAAACAATCTCTGGTTTTCCTCCTCTCGAGATTCCAGGACGGAGGTTTCCCCGAGATGGAGTTCATTTCTGCCACAATCAATGACGGCTTCGGTGGCCTTGAAGAAGTCCCATCCGAATATGATGTCATGGCTGCATTCCACCATAACAACGAATTCAAAGGATATCTTCAGACCATTAACTTCTATGTTCAGGACACATTTTCCTAGGGTCTCTATTAAATTTTTATTTGCGGCTTTAAGAATGGGACCTGGTTCTTTGAAGAGAGGTGTCTTTAGTTCGCGTCGAAATTTGTCTGAAATAACAGAAAAGTCGGCTCCTGAATCCACCAATGCTTTAATTTTGCGTCCATTTATTTCGACCATAACAAAATTTTCTTTTAATTTAGCGGCGATATACCCTGGAGGATTTTCCTCAATGGCGACCTCACCCCCGTTAGAAGCCGCTCCACTTAGTTTTTCACATTCTGAGGCATGGGAGAACGGCTGAAACGACGGGCTGACGACTGGGATTGTCTTCGGGCTGGAGACCTTGCGCGGCTTGGATGTGGGGAAGAGCTCCGGTAGAAGTACGTCGAGGTTTGGGGCGTTACATAGTCGTCGTCGGCGTCATATCTCGGGGGTCGACTCGAAAATCCAACATTTCTTCCTTCTCCGCCATTCCTTGACCTGGCTTCAGCGAAGACCTGCCGTCGTTCCCTACAATAACGGACGACATGTCCGGGTCGTCCGCAGTGGAAGCAGATAGGTTTGTCGTCGTAGGTTCTCCAATGTTCCGTCTTCCTGGGTTGGGTTGGTCGGTCGATATTATAATAGGGCGTTCGTGGTTGTTGTTGTACCACGTTGACTTGTGGTCTGGTAGGTTGTAGAGCACGGCTGACCTCTTCCCTCACAGTCTGTTCCAGGGCGTTCACCTCTCGGAGATGATTGACCACTTCAGGTGCTGAGAAAACCTTTTGTATCTCTTCTCTAACGATGCGGCGAATTAAGCCGGCCAAGTCGTCTGAGTCGTCAACACACGAAATGGGCATTACGTTTGACAACCTGGCGAATTTCGTACGGCCGATCCTGCGCTGCTTGACGGTTGTCAGATGACGACAAAACTTCAGGATCTCATCTACTGTCTGTATGTCTTTCGCCACCAATACCTGGTATGTGTCTTCCGAAATTCCCTTTATAATGTGAGCAACTATCTCACCTTCTTCCATGCGAGGGTTCACCTGGTGGCAGAGACTAAGAATCTCCTGGATGTATGACTCGCTGGATTCCTCGGCCTTCTGTGCTCTTGACTTCAGGACTTCCTCGGCGCGTCGAGCAGAATCCTCCTGCAGTCCGAACACACCGCGGAATGCGTCTTCAAAGCTTCTCCACGAGTTGAGTGATTCTTCGTTATTATCAAACCACCTTCCAGCAGTTCCGTTCAAGTAAAATACGACGTTGGCAAGCTTCATGGTCTCGTCCCATCTGTTGTACTTCGACACTCTCTCGTACTCTTTCAACCATTGTCCAGGGTTTATATTTCCATCTCCCGAAAAGGTAGAAGGATCTCGTTGGCGCTGACAAGGGAGGTAGGATCCGCTAACAGTAGGTCTGTGGTCGTCTTCCATTTCTATTCGTTGTGGAAAAGGTTGAAGAATTGGTTCACGTCCCTGTAGACGTCGACTTCTTCGAAGTTCCGTCACGCTACCCAGCGTCTCCACCAAAATATGTCGCGGAGATAAATAAAGCAAGGGCAAGTTTGGGGATAATTAATTTATTATAAGGAGTATATGGAGTATATAAGGAGTATAGGGAGAGAGAGTTTTTGTACAACTTACCCCCAGTTAAGGTTAATCCTGAATGAACGGCGTTAGCCACCGTCCCGTTTTCCTTATTTACAGATCAGCCTCCCAGCAGCCCCCACACCGGTGGTCCCCCCCGGGGTCCAGGGATGATTGACAGTTGTCCCATCTGGATGGAGCTACTTGACAATATAAATACGAACCGTATAAGGAATTTTTGTTTCATTTAGATGGGCACGTGCGCCACGAGACTCGTGTTTTCAGTTAGGTGTGGTCAAATGTCCAGTATTCAACTGTGTATACTTTTTTCCTCTAGTTTTTTTAAATTAATTTTTTAATCAGTCCTAGAGATAGAAATTAATGGACGCACCTTGTATATTTACCGTAATTTTTCATTCACTTTATCAGAGTAAAAAATGAAATGTATTAAATTCCTCTCTAATGAAGACATTAATGATTTATTTTTTTATTATTATCATAAAATCAGACGAGATATCCCCACAAAGGATGCTTGCGTCAAGAAACAACACTAAACTTAGATACTATATTACATAAACAATTGAATAATTACATGGTTTGAGTAGAGTTTAAAGAAGAAAAGAAAGGAAAGGACTTTGAAATCATGCTTGATTCCACACATCCTACCTAGAAACAACCAATGAAATAAACACAAACAAATATACATAGTTTGGCAATTACGTTTTTTTAAACCAAGAGATAAAATCATAGATATATTTATAGAATTTTCTAAATTTAAAATATGAGTCCTTACTGTTTATAAACAGAAAAAGATCCTTGTATTCAATGTTTTTCTCGATTTCTGTAGTTCTGGAAGACACTCAATAAGCAATTAATGATTATACACATTTAAAAAAAATGATTGTTCACGTCTAAAGCAATCTGTCTATGCATCACGGTAGCTACCGTTTTGAAAATTTTGTTCTTCGTTTATTTATCATATTTGTTATTTTATCAATTTGAATAAGAATCTGTGAAATATTTTCTATAGATGTATTTATCAATGATTTTGAAATAAATATTTTATCTCCTCTCTTATCTTTTCATTTATACGGAACACACAGTCTCTAAGGTTTATTACAATTTTTGTTTCCCAATTTAGACTATATATTCGAATTTAGTTGGTGTTTCCAAGATGTTTGACGTCACAATTTTGCTCTAAACGATATTCAATTCCCAAGTTAGACAATTTGACAAATAACATAGTTTTATTGACATCTTGTCAATACATGCAATAGTACGTAATCTACACTATAATAATTTTTAAATAATTATATATACAGTAGAACATCCATGAGAGGACACTTAAGCTAGAGGACACCTCTCTGCAAATGAAATTTTTCATCTGCAAAATTATTATTTTTACTATTTAGCAACTCTCCGGTAAGAGGACACTTCCCCCTAAAGGACACTTTGGCTCTGCAATTAGGTGTTGTCCTTTACAGGGAGTTTGTTCTACTGTATATAACTATGTACAATGTGTGTGTGAATGTATACATGGAGCCTCTGCTGCAGAGTTTGGAGGAGAATCGCCAGCGACAATACGCAAGTTGAGGCATTTGAGTTTTCCATATCGCCTTGGGATAAAAATTTTGATGAGAGATCTGGGTAGTGTTGGGGAGGGGGAGGGGAGTTGAGCTCCAGGAACCCCTTTCTCTTGACCAGAGCTCAGTTACGTGTAGTACCTCCCGTCCTCTACAGCCGTCTTGGTGTGAATGTGAGAACTCCGTCATCGGGGAAGTCGTGTTTTGGATGAGGCGGAGAAACGCGAGATTCAGAATAGCAAAGATGTCCCAATGGAACCTTTTGTTGATTAATCAAGAATGGGTATTTTGCCAATTCTGGAATAATTAAAAATAAATGAATAGTTGATATTTATTCCGATAGATGGCACAAGCCATCAGAAACTTTCAGTTGCCCGATAATGTCTATTTTCCCTTCTTAATTTCTACACCTTATCCCAGTACACAATATCACATTTGTACTATTTTTCACATTTTAAAAGATAATTTTCTTAAAAACGATCCCTGAATAAAGATAAAATACATACCAACACAGAAAGCCTTTATTAAAGGACACTCGTCCCATACAGCATTCTTCCAGATACAGAAGTAAACATAACAGTTATCTACAGAAAGTGAAGATTAAGATCACCCTTTCTTCAAGTTGGATCCATCATCTGTGTTGGCGCAACGTGTTGTCTGTGCTATTTTCCATAATTTGTGAAGAAAAAACTAGGAATAAAGATAAAATATTCTTGAAACAAAAATCTACTATGAACATGTGTTGAAATTTAATTGGGAGCATTATATATACAAAAATAGGCACCTCTCTCTTTACAACAGGTAGAGGAGCTGTTAGAAAGCTTGAATGCAAACACCATCCTAGAACTTCTTTATGAAAACTTTTATAGGGAGGAGATAGTCTTCCTTTCTAACAGGGAGGACGTCCTCGAGTACCTGTCACCTGAGCAGAGGTCTGTTTTGAAGCTATTCCTCAACATGGAGATCTGTTCGACTTCAGGGCGGGGGGGGGGGGGGGGGGGGAATATGACATCATACCAGACGACCCTCAGTGGGATTCGTCTGGTGAAAATAATATATAAATTTAATTTAAAAATATACAGGGTGATCCAAAAGTCCCGCACAACTTTAAAAATTAATAACTCCCCGAATATTTGCGCTAGAGCAATGCGGTAAACACCATTGTGTTCAGGATGCAATGGGATTTTTTATGGCAAATAATGAAAAAAATCGAAATTGATTTTAGTTACAATTATATTCGCCAGATGGCGCTCTACCAGAATCAGAGATTCAGCGGCCAAATTGTTTGATAAATTGAAAAATATAACTGATCGACACGTATTTTTCCTTTTTGAATTTCAGGAAAGAACCCTAATAATATCAAATAACAAATTAATAAAACACCACTTCGCCAAAAGTATGAAGAATTGGTTAACGATTTTCAAATACAATCAGAGATATGTAAAATAGGTAAATGCAAATTAAAACATGTAGCAAAAAGAAAATTGATATTTTAGATACGGTTTGTTTCCGAAGATAATAAATTCCTAATAATTTTAATTCAACTCTCACTCAGTATCGATTATGTTTATTTTAATTCATTTGAAAAATATGTATCTAGCTCCGATAATTTATTTTACTCTGGAATGCCGTTGTTGTTTTTGTCGTGTCCAATAAATAGCCTCAGATGTCTCCATGCATTTCTATCACAGCAGCATCAGCAATGTCCACTATCTTGGATGTATAAAGCTGCTGCTCTGGGTCTATGTCAATTTTCTGCAAGGCTGCGGGAATGAGAATATGTGGGTAGGTGTTAGTTCCACACCAGGACAGTTGTTGCATGTTCTATAGGTTCTTGTGCCATCTGGATGTATTTTCATTCCTTTATAATGTTTTGTTCTAAGTCTTGTTATAGTTTTTGTCAGTTTTCTCTCAGAGTTTATTTCACATATTTGATCTTTTCTTATTTTTTGTTTAATTATCTTGTATTTTGCCAAAGCATCAGCGTCAAATACTGACATTTGTTCTTTATTTTGGCTCAGCTTTCTGGCTTCCTTTGCCAATTCAACTGCCATTTCATTACCCCGATCTCAACACGGGCAGGAATCCATTGTAGAATGCAGTTATTCTCCAATGATTCCAGTTGGGTAAGTAACGAGTGTATTTTCTGTGTGATTCTAGTATTGCCCTTCTTTGATTTTGATGTTTATTCCATCTTGCAGTATTATGTTAATTCCGGCCCCTCCATTACTCAGGGTAAGGTCTGAAGATCCATCTGTATATGCTGTTAAAGGGCGCGGCCTAGCATTTTTAATCAAGAATTTGTACTATGAGGACATAGCCGTTAATATTACAAACACATTAGACCTCGAAGCCCAAGGTATCAAAGTCTACCTCAATCAAAACAAAGCCATCAACATATACAATATGTATCACCCTCCAAACAATACATTTATTGACGATGGAACAATGGCTCAATTTCTTACAGACAACACTATTATTGTAGGTGACCTTAATGCCAAACATCAACTATGGGGATGTCCTACGCCAAACCCAAAAGGCAAAATACTATCAAACATATTTGACGACAATGCCTTCATGTGCTTAAATGATGGGAATCCTACCCAACATTCATACAAGCTATAATACTGCACAAGCCCTTGATATAAGTTTTTACTATCCTGACATTTTCCACAAATGCAAATAGCAAATATTAAGAAGTTTTGGAAGTGATCATTTGCCTAATTTGATAGAAATTAGCACCAAGACCAAAACTAGCTCAATTAAGAAAAATTCTGAAACTTCAAAAAGGCTAATATGATATCTTTCGAAAACACCATTATTAAAGCAGCCAAAGTTTCAATACCAAGAGGTAATATTAAGAAATGGATTCCAAATTATACACACCAGGCAAAAAATATTCAAACACTTATAACTAAAAGAAATGAACTACAAAAAAAGTGCACCCAAAATCAAACAAATTGTATAACTGAACTGAACATTGTGATTGCAAAAATAAAAAGATTATACGTAAATGTGAAAAGGAAAAAATGGAAACAAACTTGTGAAAACCTGAACCCAAGAAACCCAAATACAAAACTTTGGAATTTGGCAAAACAAATTGACAGAGCCCAGCCAAAAACTGAAAACACAAATATAATTAAGAATACAGATAGTACACCAGCAACTAATGACAAAATTGCTGCCAATCTTTTAGGTAATTCATATCAAATAAGTAGTAAGATCAAGGTTGAAAAAAGGCCCGAAAGATTATTCATGACTGTAAAATGTCACCAGCACTCATAATATTTTCCATGAAAAAAATCAATACGAAAAAGCTAGCTTATGCATTAGAAAACACTGACCTAAACAAGACTCCTGGGCCAGATGGAATCCATGGCCGAATGATATCAAACTTGGGCAAAATTGGCAAAGAAAGACTTCTTAATATTTTCAATAACTCCTGGAAAACTGGAAAATTGCCTCAAGACTGTAAAAATGCAACAATAATTCCCATTAAAAAACTTGACAAATCTGCTGATGACCCAAAAAACTACCGACCTATCTCCCTAACAAATATTTGCTGCAAATTAATGGAAAATATTATACTCAGACGACTCACCTACCACCCCGACACAAGAAATCTCTTACCAGAAGAGCAATATGGATTTAGGAAAGGACATGGGACAATAGACCAACTCTTATTTTTCACACAAAAGGTAAAAGATGCACAAAACAAAAAACCAACTAACCACACCATAGCTGCTTTTTAGACCTTACACAAGCTTTTGATAAGGTATGGAAAAACAAGTTAATTACAAAATTATACAAACATTTCAAAATTGATGGAAAAGCTATCACTTGGATAAATAATTCCCTTAAAAATA
This sequence comes from Cordylochernes scorpioides, assembly GCA_030710605.1. NCBI lineage: Eukaryota > Metazoa > Arthropoda > Arachnida > Pseudoscorpiones > Chernetidae > Cordylochernes > Cordylochernes scorpioides. The sequence continues at coordinate 23,777,563 of CP092869.1, forward strand.
TATAAATCAGGGTCAAATATAATGGCACTCTATCTAAAACCTTCAAAGTGTACCAAGGATTACCACAAGGATCAATCCTTAGCCCAACTCTCTTCACCCTATTTATTGCAGGCATAGAAGAAAAATTTTCAAATAAAACCAATATTGGACTTTTCGCTGATGACATTATTCTATGGAGCAGTAACACTAACTGGAAAAAAGCTGAAAGAGATTTGAACAAGACTCTTCTCCACCTCGAAAAATTTGCTAATAAAAATAAATTAGAATTTAACCCCCAAAAATCTGAAACCTGTCTTTTTACTACCGATAAGAAACTATACAAAATAAGACCAAATATTATTCTGAAAGAACAACAATTACAATATAATAAACATCCTAAATATCTCGGCTACACCCTGGATCCAGAAATTAAAGCCAGTAAGCATATTGAAGGAGTTGTTAGAAAATGAAGAGACCGACTAAAAATCTTGAAATATATTTCAGTAAGAGTGGGGAGCTGAAGCAACAACACTAAAATTAACTTACACATCTCTAATGAGACCTATCTTGGAATATGGATATCAAATCTATGGTACAGCATCTGAAACAAATCTAAAATCACTGGAAAGGATACAACTAAGTGCCGCCAGAAATATTACAGGTCTTCGAAAAACCTGCCCTAATAATATTGTACTTTACGAGGCAGACATTATGCCCTTGAAGGATAGAATAAGCTACAATCTGCCAAAATATATAAACAAAATCAAGAGTTATGAAAACAAACACAGAACTTTCAATTACATACTTAATTGGGAACCCAATATAAGATTCAAAAAAGAAGGCCCTCTCCACCTGGCCAAAAGAAATGGATTTTTAAAATATAAAGTGGAAAAATATTATTTAGCTGAAAAAATATCTCCATGCGAACCATTAACAAAATGTTATTTTTTAATGCCACTTTAAATGAACCCACCAACAGACAATTACAAAATCCAGAATACTTAAAACAATTATCATTAGAAATAATTAATAAAATTCCTAAAAATGCAATAACTATCTATACCGATGGTAGCAGAGACGAGTTGGGACACACTGGCAGTGGCTGTCTCATAAAAACCAAAATGGCATTGAAAAAATAAACAGAAGAAACCCAGAATTTGCTCAGTCTTCAGATCAGAACTTATAGCCATCTATGAAGTCTTAAAATCCATCAGAAACATTAAACATCACGATATATGGATTCTTACTGATAGTAGAAGTGCCATACAACACTTGAGTCACACAGGGGATCTTAGAGACAAAGTAAGCAGAAACATAATTGGTTATCTCCAAAAACTCTCAATACCTCAAAAATTCACCTTCAATGGATACCCTTACATGTAAGCATTGAAGGCAATGAAGCTGCTGAAGCGCTAGCGAAAAAGGCACAAAAGAACCCTTGCTACAGAAAAATAAAATTACTTTTAAAGAAATAGAAACAGCAGTAGCCAAAATAAACAAGAACTGGAGGATCCCACCTAAGCACAGTTGGTATACCCTAGAAGCAGATGGCCACCCAGACCTTTAGGTCCACAAGCCGGCATGCGAAGCATGCCCTTCGCTGCTATTCTGTTCAACTCATAAGCCAAGTAACGGTATCCAAGCTAGTGCTTGGACATTCTACCTGGAAGCACCACCTCTCAGACAACGTGTCTGGAAGGATTTCTATACCGGTGGCCTTTAATCATAGCAAAATAGGAAACTATCTACTGTGTCCAGCAGGGACCGCGGGGAGGCAGCCCCCGGTCGACTCTGTTCACTCACAGCTGTGGAAAAGCTCAGCTGCCACGTCGTGGGCTTTCTCAAGAAGCTTGCTGTGATTTCTCAGCAGCTTACTCTCGATCGCGCCCCTCGCCCTCCTTCTCTCTTCCTGCACACCCACTACCCTTGGACAATCCAAGACGTAGTGGCGTGCATTCACATCCCTTTATCCATAGACGCAAACAGGGTTTCTCTTAATTTTAAATCTGTGGAGCCTTGGGGAAGAGCCCATGTCCCGAATTACCCTAATGAGTTTGTGGGACATTACCTTACAGAGGTACTTGGGTGTTGTTACCCCATTGAATACCTCTCTCTCCTTCACACTGTTCCTCCATCTTTCCAACCATAAGTCCTGGACGTGCCCCCTGATCCTCCTATAAACTTCTTTCTTGGTCACTGGGGTCCTCAGTGATCTACCTCTAAAGCATCCTGCCTTAGCGATCCTGTCTGCGAACTCATTACCTTCGATGAGGCTGTGTCTCCTAAACCAAGGGAGCTCCGGAGCCCGCATCATCATCTCCAGCTCCTGGATTATTTGATGCGCGAGTTGCCCTTTCTCCAGATTGATGGCGACGAGGGCCGACATACAATCTGAATAGAGGCAGTCCGGGCTGAAGTTCTTCTCGGCACACACTCTGAGGGCTACCCTGATCGCAACCAGCTCGGCTGAAAAGACCAATTCGTCCACTCTGAGTGTTAAACTTTCTTGGAAGATCAGCTCTCCATTAGTGAATATCACTACCCCAGCTCCAGTATTGGTTCCAGACTTACTACAATCAGTGAAAACCTCCGTGCCAATCCCTGTCGGCCCTCCAGGACTCCAATTCCACTTTGGCAACCACTGCGGAGGCTTCCTTGGATCCCTATTCGATTCCAGGGCCCCCGCTTCAAGTCCCAGGGCATCTTCCCTGTTTTCTGATGTCTGATGGTCTCCTCCTCTAGTTTCAATCCCAGGGGAATAAGCCCAGCGAGGACCAAAAAGGCCTCACTGCTGGTAGTGCGATATCCCCCTGTGATTCTGAGTGCCGCTGTCCTCTGCACTCTCTCTAGAGTTGTTGCCACTTTCTGATCCCTGTTTCGGCGCCACCAAGCCCCGGAAGCATATAGCAAGATTGGCTCGACACAGAAGAGGCAGAGGTTCCTAAAAATAGTACCCTCCTTCTCCCCCCCCCCTGTTGAGAGCCAACCAGAACAGGCCTGCACAACGCCTCCCTGCCTCTCGCCACCATCTCCTCCGCCTGGTATTGCCAACCCATCTTGTCATCAATGACCACCCCCAGAATGGTCATCCTATTGACCAACGCTACCCTCCGTCCTTCCATCCGTATAGCCGGCTTGTTTTTCCATTTGATCCCTTTCCTTTTAGTTCTTATGTCCCTAGGCTTAAAGCTGAGGGCTTTAGTTTTGGAGACATTGAACTTAAGGCCAGAGTCATGGGCCCAGATCGAGAGAATTTGGAGAGAAGTTCCAACACACTTCTCAGCCTTCGCTCTCGAAGCAGCCTTAATGATGAGGAACTGGTCGTCAGCATAGAGAACCAGCCTGGCTCCCTCAGGGAGCTCCTCCTGTAAAACGGTGTTTACCAGGATATTCCACAGAATAGGTCCGCAGCAAGAGCCCTGGGGGCAACCCCTAGCACAGTTTCTTTCCAACTTCCGCCCACCAAAACTGAGGCTAATCCGTCTATCCCTCAGGAAGTCACGAACCAAGCTGCACAAATTATCAGGACAACCCATGTCGATCAAATATCTCATCAGCTTGTTCCAGCTCATGGAGTTGAACGCGCCATCCATGTTCAGGGCCACGAAAAGAACCCAAGCACCCTTATTTAAGCCCATCTCAACCCCCTCTAACACCTCGTTCAGAGCTGTGGTTGTGGAGTTCCCTTCCCTAAAACCATGTTGGAAAGAGGAAAGGAGTTCATTACTCTCTAGCCAATGCTTCAGTCGCTGAGCTAGTAGGCTATCCAGGACCATACCTAGACACACTAGTAAAGAAAGCTGACGATAATCATTAGGAGAATTACCCTTTACCAGACTTTTCGAGAAGCACTACTCGGGCAACCTTCCATGCCTCAGGAAATGCACCAGTGTCCAGGCACCTATTGAATAACCTGGAAAGAAGCGATGGGTGCATCCTTACCAGGGCTTTCACGACCGTGTTATCGATCCCTTCGGGACCAGGAGATTTCCTTTTCCCGAACTTGAAAGCCGTCAGTTTCACCTCATTCTCAGAAAAGGGCGGATCTACCAAACCACAAGTGGTCAGAGAGATCTCGTCCTCTGGTTCCTCGTTTCCGAAGTCCCGATCCAAGTTGTTTTTATTTTGTCTTCTGCTTTCGAGCGAGTAGGTCTAGAACACATTCTCTTTGAATTTTCTCATTGTTGGTGGATGAAACAGCACCAGTGATTATTTTGGCCGCTTTTGCTTGAACACTGTCTAGTCTTACTTTTAGTGATGAGCTTGAGGGAGCCCAGACCGGTGTTGCATATTCCATTATCGGCCTTATTAAGGTGGTATATCTTGTTCTGAGAATTCTGGGTTTTGCTCCCCAATTTGTTCCACATAGCCTTCTCAGAATGTTTAGTTTTCTGATAGCTCTATTTGAGGTGCTAATTATGTGTTCTGAAAATTCCAATTCCTCATCAATAATAATTAAAATAATTTTGTTGACACATCTTGTCAATACATGTACAGTCTGCACTATTAAAAAAAGATAATATGCATTATATACACTATGTACAATGAATATGGCGCCTCTGCCAGCGCTGCAGAATTTGGTGGAGAATCGCCAGTGGGTCTCCAGCGACACCACGCATTTTGCGATCTACGATGAATACGTAGATCGCGTACTTCTCCGCTTAGGAGATGGTGATGGCGTGGTCCTCGAGACCAACTTGAAAGATCCAGGACTGCAGTATCACACCTAGGTATTATGGATTTCTAATTTTATCAAATATTTGTTTGTTTATGCTTATTTTGTGGTTATATTTATGCCTTTTTCCCTGTGAGTGGAGAAGACGCATAGGTTTGGTTTTATTGGGTTTATGGTCATTTAGAGTTCCATTGCCCACTTCTCCAGTCCTCTCATTGATGTTTTCAGTATTTTTTACGATTTTTCTATGCTGCTACTTGTGTGCTATATGGCTATATCATCTGCATAGCAGGCAACCTTTGTGTCTTCAGTGAGGTAAGGATGGATGTCGTTAATATATAGCAGATAGAGTAGAGGACTGAGCACAGATCCCTGAGTTACACCAGCCCATGTTCTTCCTTCCTTGGAAAATTCTCCATTGACCCGAACCTTTAACCTTCTTCCCCTTAAGAAGTCTGCAATCCAGATTAAGGTTTTTTCCTCTTACTCCGATGTTGTGCAGCTTTTCACGTAATTTCTCCCTCCACACTCGATCAAAAGCTGAGGTCATATCAAGGAATATAGCCGTGGTCTTCTTTGGCGGTTTTTCCTGGAAAGAATCTATTATTGATTGACAGAAGTAGAACAGTTGATCAGTCGTACAGTGCTGGGATCTATAGGCAATTTGGTAGAGGTTTATTTTATTATTGTTAGTGAGCCAGACTATGAGCCTAGAGTGGATAATTCGTTCTGGTATTTTACAAAGTATGCTGGTGAGAGCAATTGGCCGATAGTTCTTGTATACCTTGGCATATTTGTTTGGCTTCAGTATTGGCACTATAATTGATATCTTCCAATTTTTTGGTAGTTTACCAGTTTGCCATGAAATGTTCAGTATTAGTAGGAGTTGATTATTAGCTTTGTCTTCAAAGTGTTTAATCATTTGACCAAAGATTAGATTATCTCTTGGTGACCTCTTGGATTTTTTTATTGATAAGTTTAGCTCATTCAGTGTGAAGTCTCTCGAGAAAATATCTTGTTGATGGAAGTTTCTTGCTTGTGTTTAACTAACTGGTTTATATTATTTTTAGAGTCCTGTCTTCATTCGTATAGTTGAGTATGGAAGTGCTTGAAAGATATTCAGCAATTATATCAGCCATCTGTTTGTTCTCGTTCTCGCTGTTCTATTCATATCGCTTAGAGTATTGGAGGATTGGTGTTGGTTTTGATTGTTCTCTAACACTCTAATCATATTCCAGTGTTGGCTGTCCTTTCTTGGATCCATTTTTTCGCAGAATTCTGCCATTTTTCTTGTTTGCATATCCAAATTTCTTGTTCTATTTTGTGACTAATTTCAATGAGTTCCATTTTGTTTTCTTCTGTTTTATTTTTTTAAGAAGTTCATTGATATTATCTCTCTCTCTGAAATCATTGCCTCGATGTTGTGGTCCTTCCAGTAAGGTATCCACAGGTCTTTACGTCTACCTCTAGGTATCGATGCTTTTGCAGCTTTTGAAATGTTCGAAGAGAATTTTTCCAAGTTTTGGTCAAGCGTTCTGTAATTCAATTTTTCGTTGCACAGTTCTTCAAGCTTTTCTTTGAATTTTTTTCAAGTCGGCTTTCCTAAAGTTCCTTGTTCTTTTATTCTAATGGACATTATCAATTTTGAAGTTTAGGGTTGTTAAAATTGGTCTGTGGTCACTGATTGCACCTCTCAGGATTTTCCATTGTGTTGTGGGTGCGATGTTGTAATTTATCGCTGTGTTGTCTATTGCGGATTCTGTGCCTGTGGACTTAGATAGGTAGGTGTTCTCTCCGTTATTTAACGGTGCAAGGTCGAGGTCGGTTAGCATGTCCTCAACCTGCTGACTTTTGTTATCCTGGACAGGTGATCCCCAAATTGAACTTTTGGCGTTAAATTCGCCGAGTATGATTGTGATATCCGAAGACGCTTCACTTAATGTCTCTATTATGTGTACCCATACAAAATTCAAAGATTTCACGAGCTGAAAGTTGGCGATTTTGAGATGCGTCAAGAATTCGCTGCATGGGTTTTACGGCAAATTGATATTGATGAAAACTGGCTGTCGAATGTTCTGTGGACAGATGATGCTCACTTTTCTCTAAACGGAGAATTTAACATTCAAAACAGCCGCATTTGGGCAACAGAAAACCCTAGGAATTTTACAGAAATGCCACTTTACCAGCCTAGAGTTAGTTTTGTGTGGGTTCACTTCTTTTATTATTGGGCCATTTTTCTTTGAAAAATCAATGGAAGAACTTTTAAAACCGTTTTTGTAACTGGTGAAAGTTATGTTTAACTTTTGAGAGAAAAGGGTATTCCCATATTGTGCAGGGCAAAAGCACTAAGCGAAATAACATTCATGAAAGATGGAGGACCTCCTCATATCTCCCGAGGTGCCAAACAATTGCTGAAGGATACGTTCGGTGAAAATCGTATGATAAGTCGCCACTTTATATACCAGTGGCCTCCAAGATCACCAGACTTGACACCTTGCGATTTTTGTCTATGGGGGTACATTAAATCGTGTGTTTATCGATGCTGGCCTACCACATTGGCCATGTTGAAGGCTTCTATCAGATGGCACGTTTTATCAATTTCAACAGATATGTTATTTAATGCTGTCCATTCTGTCATTTATCGTCTGCAGGCGGTGTTTGGAATCAAGTGCGCCACATTGAGCAAGGATTGTGACCTAATACAAGAGAGAAAGCAGTTACCTCATGTGTTAGATAAGCCGCCATGTATTATATTATCTACCAATATTTTGCAGCTCTTTGTGTTGGGATATGGGGATAATAAATGCTGTCCTCACATCTTGACTCTATTTTTTGTGAACAGTAATATTTTGTTTGTCATTTGCTCACATATTATGTCGTGCAAACCAGAGTGTTATAACTTCTCGAATAACACTGGTACACACAATTTTCCCCCTTATGTTTAGTTTTCGCTTTTCGCTCATTAAAAGAAATAGTATAAGGAATATTTTCTGTACACCAATAACTTTAGAAATTTTGTGAAAAAAAAATACAAAATGATTTTACTACCACGTTTTTCAACGCAAAAGGTCGATTTAAAAATTATTTTTATTTGAGGGGACACATTTTTTAAAATTGTGTACAGTATAATAAACAATGATAACATTTGACAAGCCCATAGGATATTTGGAATAAAGTACGACAAATATATTTTGTCACTCCCCTCTATATTTCATTTGTTGGATCATGACAAATATCCAGTTAAATAGTCAAGGGTCGCCAATCAGCCAAGAAACTACACATTTCTTATAGCAAGAAATCCTATTAATAGTGCCATCATAATTTTTGGTACTATATTAGCATTTCAAAAATTCGTGTATTGATATCAGCAGTGTTTTTCAAACATTCAATCTATTTCACAAAACCCCATATAAAATATACATATTTTTGCTACATGTTTTAATTTGCATTTACCTATTTTACATATCTCTGATTGTATTTGAAAATCGTTAACCAATTCTTCATACTTTTGGCGAAGTGGTGTTTTATTAACTTGTTATTTGATATTATTAGGGTTCTTTCCTGGTATTCAAAAAGGGAAAATACGTGTCGATCAGTTATATTTTTCAATTTATCAAACAATCTGGCCGCTGAATCTCTGATTCTGGTAGAGCGCCATCTGGCGAATAAAATTGTAACTAAAATCAATTTCGAATTTTTCATTATTTGCCATAAAAAATCCCATTGCATCCTGAATACAATGGTGTTTACCGCATTGCTCTAGCGCAAATATTCGCGGAGTTATTAATTTTTAAAATAGTGCGGGACTTTTGGATCACCCTGTATATTAACCCTAAATAATTTTATATGTACACCTATCCCTCGATTTACACGGTAGATACGTTCCTGAGAAAAACGTGTAAATCGGGGGATAGGTGCGCACAGAAATAAAAATAAAATGCATTGACAGGTTAAAATATGTAGTCAGCACATAAGCTCGGGATTCCTCGTGAAATGTATACACAGCGCATGTGTTCAATCACAGTAGCATTTAGTATAGTGCGATAAAAAAAAAAACTTATTTAAAAAACCGTGTAAAAGCGAAAACGTGTAAAACAAGTACCGTGTAAATCTGGGATAGGTGTACATTGTAATAAATCAGTTTCAATCTCTTCAAAAATACATAAAAACCTATAATTTTGTTTATCATCACAATATAGAACGCAATGGGAGGTAATAAATCCACAACACTAGTTTTGACAACCTCGTACAAAAGGCACAACGTCTCGACATTGGTCGTATAACCTTGTACGATGTCATGTAACGACTGGTTCACGCGGGGGAACATATAGATGAATCAAGTTTTTATTATCATCCCTAGTACACGTGGTACAGGCCATGATATCATGGTGGGTAGGAGTTGGTGACTACTTTTACTGTAAGGGCACTCACTACATGTACCCCGTTTGTTTACTTGCACTCTCTGATGGGGTTGAACTTTTGCGAGAATCGGGGGCCACTGAAGCATTTTTAATTTTTATTTATTTATTTATTTTTTATTAGAAAAAAAAAGTACTCACAATGCGAGGATTCGAACCCAGGTCGTAGCTGTCGAAAACCAACGTTTAGACCACTCGCCCACCGACCCGTAGTGAATCAAGTTTTATATTTCTGTATTAAATAACATCGTGTGCCAGTTGTTTGTCCTTTATTTACTACATGCAGTAGCCACTCTCTAAGGATGGGGTCGGTAGTATAAACCGTTGGCCCTCTACGACCCGGGATCAAATCCCGCATTAGGTACTTTTTTTCAAATAAATAAAAAATGCTCCAATGGCCCCCGATTCTTGCAAAAAGTCCAACTCCACTAGCGAATGCAAGTAACCAAACGGGGCTTTGGCACATTTGTATGTGCAAAAGTCAAACTGCTTTTCACATGTGTGGACATGTAGTGCACTTACAGTAAAAGCAGTCGCCTACTTCTACCCACCATGATTATCATGGCCTGTACCACGTGTACTAGGAATAAAATATAAAAAAAACACTATCTAAGGCTTTTTAACTTAAAACCTATCTCACCGAATGGACCTGACTTCGCCAAGGTATATTTCAGCCATGTTTTGTTAGGGCTCCTAATCACTCTTAAATAATTTTATAATCTAAAAACATAGTGCAAGCACAATAGTAACCAATCAATTCTATAAAGGTTACCTCTCCCGACACAAAATAGACCTCAAAACTAGACGCCAGACCGCAAACTAGCGGCCTCGGGTCGGTAACAAAGCCACAACACCAGCTTTGGCAAATTGAGAAACGTTCACCTAGACACCACGGTCTGAGCTAATGGCCTTCGTCAGCCTAGGACGGACTTTATTCCACGTGATCCACAAGGAATCAAATGGAATTCTCACAATCTGCCAAAGAGGTGTTTAGGCGGTAGAGTGGCTAGGCCAAATCTATGGCCAAAATATAGATGGAAATTTTGCGGGGAGGCAAAAAGGTCCATCTATACAATCAATTCTTTAGTGGTAGAAAGAACAACTATAGAGAAAAATGGTTTTCGATTTATTAAAATTACCACTTGAAATTTTAACTATTTTTAAAATAGTCTATATGTTAAAATATATGTTTAGTTACCTTCATGTTTTAATAATGGATTTAATCGTTTTGGCGGACAGAAGAGTAACAATTTATATAAAAAGGAAAGTTCGTTAAAATAAGTATTTTAAATCAACATTTTCTCTGTGAAAAAAAAAAAAAAAACACTAATTATTAAAAAATAAAAAAGGCATCTACTTATCGTACAACTGAAAGTTGTTGATGGCTTACGCCATCTATCGGAATAAATATCAACTGCCGATAGTTTAAGTTGATATTTATTCCGATAGATGGCGCAAGCCATCAACAACATTGAGTTGCATTATAAGAAGATGCCTTTTTTAAAATTTATTTATTAACTTTATTTCAGTGCAATATCATATTTGTACTATTTTTTCATACTAATTATTAAATTTAAACTAAAAAAAAAAACAGACTTCACGGTATTTTAAGTTAGAACCAATCGGCTGCTAAATTACTAAGTGATCAAAAGATAATGCCGCAAATAATTTGCCAAAAGACCAATATTGCAAGGGCGATCGTCTGCAGGGGTGTCTACTTGGCGGTCATTGCCATGGAAACCTTTTCTTTCTGCTGCATCGTCTGGTATTGATTTTGTGAGCTCTTCGCGCCTTAATTTGGCATCAGCCACATTGTTTCCTTGCCTCATCTGGCCGCCATTGCCAGACGGCTAGATTTGATCTTTCTTGGACTTTACCATTCTGCTTACATAGCGTATTGTTTTAAAACTCTTCTAACATTTTTATAATTATAAATAATAAGTATTTATATAATATTGTAGCAAAGTATTTATTATATTTGATGTACATATTATTAATTTTAATATTTATATTTTGTTACTCTGCAAACTAAATTCATTGCTTATTTGTATCTTATAAATGTTGATTTTGTTTTGCCTTTTAAAAAATTGCCGTGTCATTCTGAAGTTTGTCCAACCTAATTTTCTACGTGACAGATTCTCCGAGTAGAAATGTAAGGTACAGGCAGAAAAAAACAGTAATAATACCAGTAATATCCATTGTTGTTGTTATAACTTTTAAAAGCTGATCGCATTTAAAGGTAATATGGAATTTATAAATTAACAGAAATACTATTTGTTATGTCTTATGTTTAAATTAACGACATTTGTTTACACACAATAACAAACACAATTTATTATCGAAACATATTTTGTTTAGTACCTGGATGATGATAAAAACAGAATATAGAAAATCAATGATAAAGAATACACAACAACTATTTTAAAGCTTTTATTAAAATTCACTAAAAAAGATAGAATAAATATTTCAGTTATACCACCATTGAACAATTAAATGTATATGATTTTATACAAATAAATTTACTGGCAATGTGTTTCTTTTAAATAATATCATCAAATATCATCTCTACAGACCTTACTGCACTGATATAAGTTATTGAATAAATTTTAGTTATTGTTATGTGTTTCTAATAACTTATATCATTACAGTAAGGTCTGTAGAGATATAATTTGTTGATGTTATTTAGAAGAAACACATTGCCAATAAATTTATTTGTATAAAATTTTAACAATAGATGGCAACAAAATTTATAAATTAAATCTATATGAGTCAAAATAAGATAGACGGGGGACGATCATAGTATATTGAGTGAAGAGGTAGAATTTTTAGTGAAACATAAAAAAATTGCTAATCAGTTATTTTATATTAAAAATCGCATTAAATTCTAAATTCATTATGATCGTCCTCCACCGCTTTTATTTGGACTCTTATAAATATAATGGTTCAATGTCAGTGGTTGAAATATTTATTTATTCATTTTAGTGCCCATTGTTAATAATTTAAAATATTAATAATAAACTTAATACAGTTAAACCTGTCTATAACGCCCCCTCTTGACCAAAATAGGGTGCTATAGAGAGGGGGTGCTATAGACAGGTCACTTTTAATGTAAATCGCATCGTACTACGTATTTAAAATCGGGCGCTATAGAGAGGGACGCGCTATTTAGAGGGGGCGCTATACAACAACAACATCCGCCCCAAAATGAGGACGGGTTACACTTACATCGCCCGCTCAAGTCCATCTGAGGACTTTTCCGGGCTCATCTTAAGAAGGTTCAGTGGTAGGTCTGGTAAGGAGAACAAATCAAGAGGTGAGTCCCGGATATGTACAGGTTATATATACTGTAGTGAGCAGATAGTTAAAGAAAGGTTATGGAAGTATAAATTGGAAGGGTACATTACAGTTATAGTACAGTTACAAGTTCATGGGCAGCCAGGGGAATGATGAGGGGATTTAATTATTTTATTTATTAATTTATCATTGTATTTTCCGTTTTTTTTTTTATATAATATTTTTATGGTTAAAATTATTACCATATTGCCTTTAGAGTTTTTTTTTTCAATTTATTTTATTTCAGGATTTTTTTATTTATTTATATTTTATTTTATTTTTTCTTTATTATTATTTTTTTTTCCAAGGGCTGAAAATGGAGAGGATAGCAAAGGAGACTATATACAGTTAGGGAAGGCATTATTATGTTAAAAGGGAGAAAGTGATTTGATGGAGGAACATATGCGGTTGCAGTGAGCAAAGCAAAAATGATCTAAGTTAGGTTGAGGTCGAAGCTGTTATATTAGAAGGGACAAATCTACCGCTGACATGTGCAAATCTTAGAGTTAATTTCCAAAGTTTGTCCTTCCAAAAAAGGTCCTTCAAGGTTAGGGGTATGTACCCAATGGTCCTGAGGCAGGCTCTATACAGTTGTGATCGTTCAGGATCAAGATTGGGCCACTCAAAGAAAATATGTGAAATTGTTTCTGGGGAGGAGAGACAGTGGTTGCATGTTGGGGCACGTATATGTTTGGTTCTGTCAAAGGACCTTATCCATGTGTGTCCAGTAACAAGACCTGTGGTTATTGCACAATCAGGTATGATGTGTTTGTGGGATGAATATAAAGAACGAGGAGAGATACCCAGGTTCTTGTAGATTGTAGGGTTGGCGGTGATGAATTCCTCCTCCCATGTGTCCCAGAAGGATTTGCTAAAATGGTTTAAAAGGGTGCGGCGTGAGGCTAGTTTGTATTGAGCGGGAGAGGTGGTGTTCGCAGAGGCAGATCTCGCAAGGGCGTCCGCACGGCCGTTACCAAAGTTTCCAGAATGACCTTTGACCCAGTGGAGTGTGACTCTACGTGAATCAAGAGGTTTGTAAAGGGTGGTTTGGCATCTGTGGATTAGAGGATGACGAGAATTCAAGTCGGGCAAAGATAGAAGAAGTGAGAGGCAGTCCGAGAAGATTGCCACGGAGAGATGTGGTGGAAGAGAAAAAATGTCTTTCAAGGCTGAGAGAAGTGCGAAACTCTCCGCTTGTAGGACTGAACAATGGTTTGAGAGAGGAATGGATGCTTCAAAGGGGGGGAACAAGGGAAAGAGAAGAAGTCCTGAATATCCCGGCGCCTACGCCTGTGGATGTCTTGGAACCATCAGTAAAGTATGTGACGTCAGGATTATCAGGAGGCAGGTGGGAATGGCAGATTCGAGGTAGGGATTGAGGTGGAGGATAGGTGTAGGGACGGCGCTCAATTTTGAAAGGTAGATGTCTTGGTGGAGAGAAGGTGGCAGAAAGTAGGAGTATTTTTAGATCCAGGGGGAGCGTCCTCATCAGTGCAATGGAGGTAAGGGTTGGCGTCGTGCGGAAGCCGCGGATGGTGTTGATGCAAAATTTCCTCTGTGTTGATCGAAGTAGGCTCCTACCAGCCCTAGATTTAGCGGCCTCACCCCAAATGGCTGCCGCGTATGTAAGGGTAGGTTCGAAAACTGCGGTGTACATTAACCGGCGGGTCTTGAAACCCATTCCATAGTATACGTTCGCGCAGGAGTGTAGTCGAGGAAAGAGGTTAGAAATTTTAGAGCAGATATGGTTAAGGTGGGAGGAAAAGGAGAGAGTCAAATTTGACCCCGAGGTTTGTCATTTCTTCAAGGCAAGGGATCGGGATGAAATTGATATGGAGGGAAGGGTTGTGGCAAAAAAAAAATGGGAGGATGGAGGATTTGCTTGGAGAGTTTAAGTTTGTGATCAAGGCACCAAGTGTTGATGAGATCGAGGGATGTCTGTGCGGAGGAGGGAAGAGTGTCAGGATGTCCTGTGATAACCAACTGGATATCATCATCTCTATAGACTTTTTTAACTGTACGTTTAACTGTATATAAAATAATTTTACCCTAGCCAAATTATTTTTAAATAAAAAAAAACATCAGAATAAAGAATTTGCATAATCCTACACATACCTCCATATTATTATTAAATAAAAACATTCACACGAGATATATATCAAGAAATATATTTTGAAATAAAAATATAATTTTACACACACATATATAATTAGGTATTACTATAAGAAAAGCATCAACTTATCGTACAACTGAAAGTTGCTGATGGCTTGCGCTATCTATCGGGATAAATATCAACTAATCGTTGATTTTTTAATTATTCCAGAATTGGCCATACACATTCTTGATTATTCTATAAAAGCTAACCACGTACGCGTTTCGGGCTGTTGGCCCTCGTCAGCGTGGTGCAAGCTGTACCTCAACGACCAATAAATCTTTTATGAATATAAATATATATATATATTATATATTAAAACTAAAGAAGGCATATCCAGTTTGGCCTTAACTATCCATTTCTTGGATTATCAAGAAGCCTCTGGGACCACTTTGGTCGCAGTGGTACAGCCTGCTCCACGCTGACGAGCGCCAACAGCGCGAAACGCGTTCGTGGTTGGCTTTTCTTGATTTTTCAAGAAAATGGGTTGGCCAATTATCAGGGAACAGGCTAAATCAATGTTTAGTTGATTTCTGTTCCACTAGATGACGCTCTGCCATCTAAAAAGCTCATGTACTCCTGGTCAGGATATGCCTTCTCTATTTGTAATATCAACAACTGACCTTTTTATTTTTTTTTTCTATTATTTTTTTCACATATATTATATATGGATTGATATATTTTAAAATTGAAAAAAAAATTAGAGAGTTCATTTTTATTTTAATTATTTTAAATGTGTATATATTGTGGCGTAGAAATCAAGTATTTGTATATCTGGAGATGTGAAAGTATTTATTGATGACGTCACGGCGACTAGTCGACAAATATTAACAAATCAACCAAACTATCTACAGCTAGAGTATATCGAGCAAGTAAGCTAGGCAACTAAATGATGATTTTACAAATATAAAATAATAAATCTGTTTCCAAATATTTTCATTGAATAATATTAAATTAAATAATAAATTATTTCTTCACCACAATATATTTCTGGGAATATCCTCACAATTATATTTATAGCTAAGTTTTACATACTGCCAACTTATTTTTATGATATCTCAGCCGTCCGTTATGCCACAGAAACGGCTGTGTTTATTTTCCGTTTAAAAGGAAATATATAAAATCTATTCTTTTGTCTATTTCCAACCATCATGGTCACCTAGAAATCTAAAATTTTATATACTCTTACATTGTTTGTTGCCTTTTTAAAATTTTATTAATCAACCAGGCGCGATATTGAAATATTTGCACCTAATACAGAGGAAACAAAACAACAAACAAATTAGAATTAAATATTTACAAATTTATATGTATTATTCGATAGAGTTCATGAAATTTATATAGACAAAGTGGCTGATATAAGAGAGTTGAATCATTTAGATCAGGGAACAATCGATGTCTCACTTCTGTAAAGTTCGGACAGTCATAGATAAGGTGAAGAGCAGTTTGTTCAGTTTCTCCGCAGGAACAATTTGGTATTTCGGATAGACCTCTTTTATGTAAGTATTTCTGGAATTTTCCGTGGAATAGCATATAAAATACTAGACTTCTACGTGGTCTAAAATATATTTCAAATTGATCACAAAATTTGGGAATAAATATAGAAATTAATCAATTCCCGACCACTCAGAGGTTTTACATTTTGTAAACTTGTATTGATATTTGGATTGAGCGAATGAAAAAAATGTCATACTTCTATTTTGTCTGGGAGTATATTAAAAATTAATCACAAGATTTGTAGACAGACATGGGGGCATAAATATATATACAAGGTGCGTTCATTAATTTCCAGGACTGGTTAAAAATAAAATAAATAAAAAACCTAAAGAAAAAAATATATACAGAGTTAAATATTGGACATTCGACCACACCTGACTGAAAGCACGAGTCTCGTCGCGCACGCGCCGATCTAAAAATAGAACAAAACAATTTCCTTGTAAGGTTCGCATTTCTAATTTTAAAATGGCCATTTTCGAAGAGCAGATAATCTGCATTAAGTTTTGTTTTAAATTGAAAAAAGTGCTACTGAGACGTATGAATTGATTAAAGAAGCTTTTGGCGATGCAGCTTTATCCCGTTCAAGAACTTTTGAATGGTTTTCACACTTCCTAAAAGGTCGGGAAAAGGTAAACGATGATCAGCATACTGGGCGTCCAAGATCATTACGTTGCGAGGAAAACAAGCTCAAAATAAAGGAATTAATTAAATCTAACAGACGAATTTATATTAAAGACTTATCTTCAGAGACTGGACTATCTGTAGGACTGTGTCATCAAATAGTAACAAAAGATTTGGACATGATCCGGACGTCTTCAAAATTTGTTCCCCGGATTCTAACAGAGGAACAAAAGGAGGTTAGAATGGATGTCTGCAAAAACATGGTTGAAATGACTCGGACCGATCCAGAATGGATGCAAAAAATCATTAGCGGGGATGAGACATGGGTGTATCAGTATGACCCGGAAACCAAACGTCAATCCAGCCAATGGATTGAAAGAGGGGAACCGAAACCCAAAAAGGCAAGATTCACAAAATCCAATTCGGACGTCCGTCCATTCGGACGTACAATTAATAAAGAGGTTTATTTGGGGATAATGAGGCGCTTAAGAGAGGCATTGCGCTTTAAAAGACCTGAAAGATGGCAAAACAATGACTGGATACTTCACGTCAATAATGCGCGGCCGCACACAGCCCAAGTTGTTTTGCAGTTCTAGGCCAAACATTCAACAATACAGATCCCTCATCCACCCTATTCCCCCGACTTAGCCCCCAATGACTTTTTCTTCTATCCTAAATTGAAAATGAAGTTAAAAGGAAGGAAATTTAACAACGTTGATATGATACAAGCTGAATCGAAGGCAACCTTGAGGAACCTCTCAAAAGGTGATTTTTTCTCCTGCTTCGACAATTGGAAAAAAATGGAACAGGTGTATTGAGGCAGGAGGGGCATATTCTGAAAAATAATATATTAGTTTTTTATTTGTTTTATTTTTTCAAATATACAGAGCAGTCCTGGAAATTAATGAACGCACCTTTTATATATGTTCTAATAAAAGACTTAATTTATATTTGCGGAAGAGCGATTGCTCGAAGCATATTATATATTTATAAATGTATGTAATGCTACTGTCCTTAAAGCTTATGTTCATAGTTTATCTAAAATACCCATTCTAAGAGTCCAGAATCAGTATCACTATAAAAGGAAGATCGAAAAGTGCAATATAACAGCGGTAAGGTAGATTAAACTGGCGAAACCGCTGAGAGGGTTCACCACTGATGAGCCAGGCCCTCCCTATAATTTTTCCATTGCAGAAAGGGCAGTAGAAAATGTTTAATTTCAAAAATAATTATACGCGTCTATAATAGTTTCAAATTTTCATAACAGATGGCGCGCTAATGAATCATGATATAGAGTAGTCTCCTATGAGATACAATAGCATCTAAAAACATGGCTCAACCTGGTGGTCTCTCCTGGAGGTGGTCTCTCAACAGAGACCCTGTCAGGTCAAGCCGAGGTTTTCCATTGAGGCAGAGTCACTGTGGAGAGATCATTTCTATCAGAGACCAGGTTTTGCCATGATTCTAGGCAACGGTCTCTCGTAGAAAACTCTGTATTTAAGATGTAAAAAGTTATTTTTCATTTTGATAACAAATATTAGCCGCGGAGTCAACCCTCAACTATTGCCCTATGTCCCAGGTACAGGAATGTACGGCGACTCGGCAGAAGCAGGCGGCGTTCAGAGCCAGGTCGGCAGTGGGACAGGTAGATCAATGTGTCTACATAGAATTCTGTTAAGACATCAGCAAGGTCCAATACTTTCTGGCACTGGAGGCGAAGCTGGACAAGGGTAGCGTCTACCAGCTTACAAAAATGGAGGGGCATATCCTGGTCGGCCTCTCCAGCGTGCAGCTCGCCGATAACTCATCGAGGAAGGCTTCGATATCGAGGACGCCACCCTGCGGGCCTTCCCCCTCAGGAAGAGGGCCGAGCGCATCATGATCTTCTTCGTGGAGGACGCTTACCTCGTCGCTGCGCTACGGCCATACGGGCAGGTCATATCCATCATAAAGAAAATAATGGAAATCGAGGATTCCTGCTGGGCTAATGCTCGTCTGGAAGCTTTCATCACTTTGCGAGACGGAGTTTGTTCTCCCAGATTTCTGACGGCTGGATGTAAAGGCCAAGGGAGTGGTTTACCTATGTCCATATGACCAAGTATTCGCTGTGTTAAGTAGGGACACAAACGAGCCAATTATCCTCGCAAGATTGGTCTAGAGGAGAACAAGCTGTTTCTTTTGCGGATGTTCCTGTTCCGCGCACGGAAACCTTGAACAAAGCCGCGATTCTGTTGCAGTACCACCACCGGCCGCTGCTGTCCCCGCAGAACTTCCTCCCAGCGGCACGGCTATGACAGATAAGGTGGTCAACTCGGCTCCTATTCCACTCGAACCGAAAATCAGTTCTCAAGAGTTTTCTCCTTCGCGATCGACGCACATTGGCTCAGAAACAGATGGATGCTCTCATGAAGAACGAAAGAGCATCTGCGGCCATCACCAGCGGTCAGCAGTTGTGTCTAGAGATAGAACAACTCCGCTAAGCCATCGTCAACAACGGCTATATGGACAAGCTATTGGCCAAATCTAACCTCCAGTAGAGACAGGCCATCGACACCTTGGCCACGGCGCTAATGGCTCTGACAGAGGATACCAGTAACACCCTATAAAAGAAGCTCTAGCGTGCCAGGAATTCTCTTCGGCAGCCCAAATGAGCTTCAGAGTAGCGACCCTTAACACACGCGGCATCGCCGCTATTTGTCGGAGAATCCAGCTCTGATGTTTTCTTAAGGAGCATGAGATTGGCATCTGCTTCCTGCAAGAGTTCAACGTCATTTCCTTGGACAATGAAGGGGCCACAGTGGGATCAGGCCTCGCCTGTATCTTCGCGCCTAGGGTCATTGTTCACCGGCAGCAGATCCTATAGCCTTGCAAGGTTGCTGTCATCGACCTAACTGTTCGGGGACTCTCCATGACCTGCGTCAACGCCCATGCCTTTCATGTTCCCGAAGACCGATGCCGCCAGCTCCAAACCCATCGCCGCTCGGGCGTGTGAAGAAGATGCGTGGATCCTCGATGACCTGAACATCTCCGAGGAGTCAGCGAAGGACATGACATCCGGTTCAGCAGAAGCCCTCGCGGAGCTTCTGAACCAAACCGACCTCGTCGACGTCTTCACCTTCTTCGATGCTGCACTGGAGCACACCAGGGTTGTTACTATCGGAAGCCGGGTTGACGCGCGTCGTCTGGTTAGAATCCTACTTCCATCAGGCTTCTGCGATCGTGTCACCCAAGACCAAACCATAGACTACGTCTACTCGGACCAACGTGCCGTTTTGATCCAAGTGGGAAAACCAGCTCCTACAAAAATTCCCTGCATCGGCAAGCTGCTACGGTCAGACCTGTTCTTCGATCAAATGGAAACATTCATCGATGAAATATCGGAAGAACTAGAAATTCTTTCAATTAGAAATTATGGCAACAATGGAGACCGGGATTAAGGCAGATCTGGTCGCGAAGATAGAGACGCTCGGGCCTGCCGTCGTCGAGTCCGGCGGTAAATACATCGAGATGGCAAGTCAATTCCTGAGGCGGAGACTGGAGGACGACACTGCCCGCTCCGACTATCCTTCCTTGTCGAACCTCGGGCGTTCCCTCTGAGTCAGACGTCACTCTCCTCCCGCTTACACCGACGACGACGTCATTTTGGGGAAAAAAAAGAAAGATGATTCTTGATGGAACGCTTCAGTAGTCGCTTTGCCCAGGCTTCAAAATCGACTGAAGCCATCGTCGACTTCCTCGCTGAAATGATCCCTTGGTGTTCGACCAATGGAACCTGATATTTCTCGCCGACAACTCCCGCAATCAAATTGCGCTAGACATCCACCGACAGCCAAACGGTCGTGCCTCAGGATGGGACGATTTACTCTCATAGTTTGTCAAGGCCTTTGAAAATGTATTCTTCGAAGTTCTTTGGCTCAAGTCCTCGAGGCTTCTCGGCTTCGTGGGGCCTTGTCCCCATCTTCGAGACGCAGCAAGGTCATTCTGCTGCCGAAGCCGCATGGTAGTCCGGGGTCTACATGCACTTCCTCCAATCAGCCTCTCAACGACCGACTACAGAATCCTCAGTGACGTGCTCATGGGCCGTCTGCGCCGGCATCTGCCGGGCTTAATGTCAGACCCACGCCGTTCCAGGACGGTTATCCTCCTGGAACTTTGCGCGAGTGTCTGACAAAGTCGCCTTGGCAGCGAGGCATGACACGCCACTGGTTATCATCTCTCTGGACCTGAAGCCGGCGTTCGACAGCCTGAGAAGCTGTTCGCAGCTACCTCTTTGCCCTGTTGGAGTAATTGGGCCGTCCATCTGCCTTCCTCGGGTGGGTTGCTGTCCTCTATAGGGAAGCATACGCCGCCATCCTGGTCGGAGAGGTCCTCACCAAGGCCTTCCCGCTTCTCAAAGGTGAGGCAAGGTTGCCGCCCTCAACGCTGCCCTCTTCAGCATCGGAGTTGGACCTCTGCTACGCCGCCTCGAGAGGAACTTGGGCCGCGGTTGCGTGGTCACATATGCGGATAACATCGTACTCTTCATCAGGGACGACGATCAGTTTGAACTCGTACCCCTGATCTTCGAAGATTTCTGCATGGCTTCCAACGTGGCTGTCAACTTCGCCAAAAGCTGCAGGCTCTAAGGCGGTTCCTGGAAGCATCGAATGGATTCTACTCTAGGGATCTCCTGGAAGTCCGACGACTTCTGACGTCTGGCTCTTACCGATGAGAAGGAGACTTCTAAGTCTCTGGGATTTGTCTATAGCGTCCTTGAGCTGGACAATCAATTTGTGCACCCTGCTTTCCTGAAGTCCCTGCGTTTTCGAGGCGACAATAGTTTCCTGCGGCCGCCAAACCTGCTGGCTATTGGCGAATGTCGGAGACTTCTCCGATGGCGCCCCTGCCCTTGCGCGCGCTTGTCTCTTGGACGCGCAGCACCTGAGGGCCTTCTGTGGAGCACGAGGCGGAGACTATTGTCCTGTGAAGATCGGCTACGCCCATTATCCGCCACACCAGCCAGAGCGCGCGTCGGGAACTTAACTCGGCATGGCTACAGAAGCATCCTGTTGGGGAGATTTGGCTGCGCGGTAGGCCCTCACCGTTATTGTGCTCGTATCTATCCCCTGGGCCGAATGCGTCACAATTGCTTCTCGGGGCACGACGCAAACATCGCCCTACGGCTGTCCCTCTATGCTCTACTCCATCCTGACCATCCGAGGCGTGCCACCTGTGGGTTCAGCGACGGATCGCTGACTACACATATTGGATTGGCTATGCGACCCCTACTCCGGGAGGTGTTCGCCTCCTGTGACTTGCCCCTGGATCTGCAGGCCTGACTGTTAGGCTTCGGCCTTTATCCCGAGGCAATTAAACCACAAATGTTTCGAATGCTACCATCTACAAGTAGAGTTGGGCAATGCCAGACACCCCATCAACCTACCTACTTTGTGGGCGGGTGCTCCGCGTTTTATACTTCTTCTTTTTTTGGGGGGGGGGGGGGGGGGGGGAATATTGGGAGGGGGAGGCTATGGAGATTAGTAGGCCCTTTGTAGTATTGGCGAAGAGCCAGCAGCATGACCTATATGATTATGATGTTTCCATCGAGGTTACGGTAAAGGGCGCCGAGTTTCGACAAAAAAAAAATCGGATAATCACTTGAATTTGTAAATAATGGACGTATATGTAAATTCGCCCATAAATAACGGCATCGATGCAAATCAGGCCGTGGAAAAAGTCCGAATATTCAAAATTGGACGGATCAGGTTGTGGCCACGGAAGAAGAAAACAAGGCACCTTTCCTCCCAGTACTGCCGTACAAGAGGAATGGCTCAGACCTAAAAAGCCAGCGGGATAAGAATTGTATTTATTATCCCATGGGTAATATTACACCAGGTCATGAAGGTTGAAAGCAATAATTATTTCTACTATAGTTTTGGGGTTCTTGTATAGGTCTTCCTTTTTAGCTCCAATACAGTCCATGATATGTGCTGGAGTGGAGTTGGAGCATTTTGAGCAGACAGGGAAAACCTTTTCTCCATCAATGAACATAATGGGTCTAGTATGTTCGCTAGTCCTGACACCAGATCTCCGAAGCCAAATTCACAACTAAGAAATACCACGAAAGATTCCGTGACCTTCATCAAGAACACAAGACAGCAGCAAGTGCTGAAAAAAGCCAGATCGGTAGCAGCGTCGTTCGACCAATGCTGCTATGTCGAGTGCGGACTTCCATCCCGTGCACTAAATGAAGACCTTGGAGGAAATGTTGGGGAAAGGATCCGTCTACCAGCTCATGAAGATTTTCGGCCATGTTCTGGTCGGACTGGCCAGCATTGAGAAGGCAAAGTGTCTGGTCAAAGAGGGGCTTACCATCGGCTACACCATCCTCAAGGCATTCCCCTATAGAAAAAAGGTGGAAAAGATCGTCATTGGTAACCTGCCCATCGCAGTTAGGGAGGTGAACATCAGTTGTCTCCCTGACCTTCGGGGTTGTGAGCTGCGAGGGCTACTCCTGGACCACAGGCATTAGGAAGGCCTTCATTTTCATGAATGAAGGGATGGAGATCCATGAGCTTCCTAGGAAATTGGATATAAAGTCCAAAGGAGAATCGACGCCGTCATACAGATAGTATGGCATAAAATGCAGCCTGTGTCACCGCCAAGGACATCGATGATCCAGTTGCCCCAGGATAGACAGGGAGGTTCAGTCCACACCGTAGCCCACCTTCTAGAAGGTTCCAGTGCTTCACCCACCCAGGCCCGGTCCTTGTCAAGATCTGCCGCAATTCCATCAACTGCGGAAAACTTGATCAAATCGATGTCAACAAAATTGCTGCTCCAACTTCGTCTCCATCCCTCCCACTGGTACTTCCAACACCACCGCGGATTGAATTCCAGATTTCTACGTGGAGTCAACAACAACAACAACAACAAAACGCCTTTATTTAGGGTCACTGACCCTATACAGGATTCAACATAGGTATGCATTTCTACGTGGAGTCAGGAAAAGTATATTATCACAAAATTTAAAAGAAATATGAAGAAAAAAAATAGTCCAGTACTGACCACTCAGAAGTCTGAAATTTTTTCAACTTGAATTGTAAGCTGTATTGAGCGAGTCTAAAAATTTGCTGACCTCTGTGTGTTCTGGAAATATATTAAAATTGATCATAAAATTTTAAATTGAATCTAGAAATTAAAAGTATCCATTACCGACCATTCTAATCACCCAGAAGTCCAATTTTTTGTCAACTTGCAAAGTCACAGATTTGAACAAATGTACCAATTTTCAGACTTCAAGGTGGTCTGTAAGAAAATACCAAATTTATTACAAGATCTGTGGACAGACAGACATGGAAGCAAGTTAAATAATATATTAGCTTTTAAAATAGAAAATAAATTAAAAACCAGAGATTTATTTTCCATCTCGCGAACACAAAATTCTCTAGCTTGTCAACAATGGGTGAGTTATCAACAATCAGTTAGAACCAATATTTGAATTAGCAAAACGGCAGTGTCCTTATCAACGACCTGTTTTCTTAGGCCAAATGGTCTCAGCCCGAATGGCTCTCTCTACAGTATTTGCTATTTTAAAATTTCTGTTAGGAAAGGAATATGTTAATATTCTGTATAGATTTGAAACTATGTAAATTTAATTCATTTTTTTTATTTTATGTAAATACTTATGTGTATATATGTGTATTCGCGGCTAGAAATAAAATCAGTTGTTGTAATTCACTGGCTGGACTTTCGTGTTGTTGCTTGGCCGATCATTACCAGATACCTGCCCTAGAGACAACAACGGAATTCCGCAGTTTTCTTCTTGGAGTCGCTCTTCCCTACATAGAGATAGGTTGGTGTTCTCCCCCGGGACCTGAAATATAGACTTAGGGCATCTGGGCAGAATAGAGCCTGGACACTGCGCCGCTGAACGCGACATTTGCTTTTAAATGGCCTTAAAATTTTTGGCAAAACTTCGCGTAAAATAAAATAAATAACGTTTACAAATAATGTTCAATTTGAATCAATTTTATTGAATCAAAATCATTCCGTTAAAAAAGCGATAAATTCCTTTGTTTCAAAATGTTATTTTCTTCGTCCATTAGACTCAATGCAAGCAAAAGGCTCTTATATAGGCCTAACTTTGAATACGGCAAACTGCTGGTAATATAGGGGGAAGGTGCGTAGAAAAGGTGCGTGCCGCCATAGATCAGTGGCCCGAACGATTGAGACCCTGTGTCAAAAATAAGGGAGGACATTTTGAATATTTGTATATATTTAAAATCTATGTCCTATTGGCTAATAAAATATGTATTTTATTCCATTAGTTTTTGTTCTTAATCATTTAATTTATAAAATTGTTTGTAACAGAATCTATGGCTAGACTGTGTATTTACATATCTCCAGCTATGATGTAAGAGAAACCTTGCCACAGAAAAATAAACTTATTTTTAAAAAAATAGAAACAGTAGCCAAAACAAAAATAAACAAGAACTGGAGGATCCTACCTAAGCACAGTTGGGACAGTGGAGTGGACCCAGGAGGAGCTCTGAACATCAGAAATAGACAGCAGCAAACAACACTAACAAGATTTAGAACAGGCCATCTCAAGCCTTTGAAGATAGAAAATAACAATAAAATCTACCCTCGTTGCTCAAAATTTAGCTTGAAACCTCAGCTCCAGAACACATTTTGACTTCCATTAGATGCACTAAACAGGACCTTTGGGAGAGGCCACTGCTTATCATAAAACAGCTCGAGGAGCATGAACTCATTGAATTTGTGTAATCTTCACACAAGGGGATAATAAATAATTATGTAATCATTCTGTTGAATTTATATAGAATAAAATAAATCTGGAAAAATAAATCCGAAAACACTGAAAATGTGAAATAGCTGTTGCCATCAAAGAAAGTATAACTATGACATCAAGGTAACGTGCCAGCTTGGTGCTAGGAAGGTGGAATTTGGGAACGGCGGATTTTTTAAATTTTCGGCTGGTCGATATTGGATCGATAGCCAATCAATAAGTTAAATGATCGTGTGGCGTAAATCAGCTGGCTCAGGTCAGCTCTCACTGCTCCGCCCGCCACAGGGAAACTTGGGACATTTTATCAGAACCAACAATAAGTTTCCAAGGATAAGTGTCATCTTTTGTTACCAAAACATCGAGGGTATAACGACCCTTATACAGGAATATCAAATATGAAATGGATCTTAGCTGTTCAATAGATTTATATACAAGTGATATTTACATAACTCTAAATGATAACTATTTAACATATATCACTTAATTTTACAATTGAATACAAATTAGAAGAAAACTAAAAGTTCTATTGTGGACAAATTAGAAGAAAGATTAAAAACTATGAATCTAGATTCTGTATTAAACTATTATAAATATCTGGGATTTCTATATGTCTGTTGATGCTATTGTGCTTAATGGAAGGCTTCAAGAACTAATCTCCAGTACTTACTATTAATATTTTAATAAAAAGTTTGGGCATCTGACAAGTTAAAACTGTGGCCTGTGCTGACTATGTGATGTACCAAAGGGATTTTTTTTGTCTTTATTTCTTATGTTTCTGTGATGCTAGTCAATCCTATCTTTTAATTCTATAAAAAAAAAAAGACATGTACATCCTCCTCTTATTGAGATTCAGAATAAAAAATTCACTTATCACAATTACATATTAAACTGTTCGAAGAGACCAAAGATAGACGCGGCGTGTAAAAAAGAAACACGACGTGTCTACTACCTTTGGTTTCTTCCAACAATGCCATCCTGCGATTCCTTCTTTTATAAATTGGATCAAAACATTGAATTATTTAGATAATAAAAAGGCATAAATACAATATAAATAACAGTAATGCGGCTTATGATTGTAGAACGACGTTTGATAATTTTACCGCAAATGTTTCTTTTGAACGAAAAATCGTTATTTCTCCTTCAAATAAATTACAATTTTTCGTTCAAAAGAAACATTTGCGGTAAAAAAAGACATATATTGGATTAAATAAAATATTTATTTGCCAATATTTCGGTTGGCTGAATGCCAACCTTTATCAAGGCATTGCATTATTTTTATTTTTTAATGTAATGCCTTAATTGTAATGCCTCTTGACAAAGGTTGGCATTCAGCCAACCAAAATATTTTATTCAATCCAATATATGTTTTTTATTTTCTAAATATTCTATATCTATATTGAAACGTAGAAAATTAGGAAAGACAAACCTCAGAATGACACAGCAATTTATTTAATGTAAAACCCAATTAAAAATAATAAAATATCAGAGATGCAATGAGAAAATTTTACAAGGCATAAAAATAAAAATATAAAAATTAAGAATATTTTGATAGAAAAATATATCTTCTTCTTTCTTATCTCCACTCAATCATATTAGGGTATCAAGTTGTGACCTTTGATGGTGTCTGTTTGACAACAATCATGACTGGGTGAAGTAGAATGTGTCTGTCTTTGTCATTAAGACTGGGAGCACTACTTAGTGGCAGGACGACTTAGCTCCAAAAGAAATGGCCGCCTCTGATATGAGGAACAGACGCCATGTGCAGCCGCTCCTAACATGGAGTACAAACGCTGCTCATCCTGTATCCCTGGATTAGGAGTCCTTACAGGGTACTATCAGCCGGGCCAGCTGAGCCCAGGTTTTTTAGTGAGCTTGTTACTGCTCCCCCTCCTCCTTTTTCATCCGGGCTTGGGACTGGCAAAGGCGGAGTTTAAAAATATATAAACTGCTACAATATAAACAGAATAGGTTGCAGTAACACATGAAAACTCCGAGGATAAGTTTCTTTATTTCATAAATGATATCTCGAGCTTTCGGGTATCGTAGACCCTTCGACAGGAGTGTATAAGACGAAATGAATCACAGTTTTTAGCTATTATTTATATATGGTATGTTATTTACATATTTTAAAATGTGCACAAAATTTTTTTTTTAATTAACATGAATATTTTATGCCTGAGTTAAATTATATATGTCATAATTTGTATATAATTGTATGCACCCCCGACCCACTATGCATGTACAATGTATGATTTTCAAAGATTTAATAAAGAATGAGGTAACTGGAGGAAAGGAAGTAGCAACAAGACATAGGAAGCAGGCTAAAAGCGGGCACAAGTATAAATAACTTGTACAGTCAATACTTCCTGGCAAGCCCGGACGTATCTGGTATCCGCAGAAGTTATATTAGTCGAGAGACGCCCAATATTTCCGGACAGGACCGGACGTATTTGATAGCCGCGGAAGTAAATAGAGTCGAACTAACACCCGATACTTCCTGACCAGGCCGAGCGTATCTTCCACCAAAGGAAGCCGCCGGTCCAATTAGGAAGCAATAACTAAGTAGGTCAACCAATAGAAAAACGGGCACGTTCCATCCTTCGACCAATGGGAAGGAAGACAACTCGTGGTGTTAAATCGAAAGACAAGAATTGTTAGTAGTGCTTTGGCTCTCATAGGAACAACACCTATGTAGTTGCTCCTTCGCTCCCAACGAGGTGACATCGGCTCTGGACCTCTCTCCCTCTGCTCATCCCGTAGCTAAGTACAATCACAACCATGTGATCAGATAATTAACAATCAAAACCCGCTCCGCCTTCTCAAGCTTTCTTTCCTCCAACCCAGTTGCCTTTTATTTTCAAACCCCATCACGTGTCCTGATTATTCCTAACTGTATGCTTCACTTGCCACTCAACGACTGCGTTTCAACCAATCCTCACCATTCAAATCGAACAACAAGAAATTCCGCAACGATATTGTCACAGAACGGTTAAGTCGACAGGATAAAGATATTATGGAGCTTAATCAGGATCCCATAGGCGTAAAGTCGGACGGCCCGACGGAAACAACGGAAAGAAGGCAAGAAGTAAGAGAGACGGGCGAGACAACTGCGCCCCTAGCGGACGCCGTCACCCAGCTATCGGCGCTCCTGACCCGAGTAAAGATTTCTGATGGAGCTGAGGCGACAATCCCGCCTTTCGATGGCACATACAGCACGATCCAGTTTTTCCAGACGTTCGACCGAAAAATGGAAGGCGCCTCCATGGGAGAACAAGAAAAATTACTCCGCCTGCCAAACTATCTGGTGCGACAACCCCTGGAGCTCTTCAGGAAACTTCGGATGGCCGACCGGAGCTATTTCCAGGTGAGGCAAACCCTCCTAGATCTTTATCCTGAATCAAGCGAAGCATCCTTTGCGAAATATTTCGCCATGAAGCTCACTGGACAAGCCAACTTAGAGACCTACTACCGGGAGAAAACCGCCATGGGATTGCAACTAGGACTTCCACAGGAGGTGATTCTCGAGACGCTGACAGAAGGACTGCCATTCAACGACCAGCGCCTAGTCCGCGTAGTGCCTCCCGAGAACCTAGGAGAGTGGTTCCGACTGGTACAGCGGATCCACGGGCCCAGTGTACCGACAACGCGACCTCGGGAGGATCAACCACCCACAATGTCGGGTCCGTATCACAGCACACCCCGACGCCCAGGTGCATGGAATGCACCTCTTCCGCCGTCCAACTGCAAGTTCTGCGGCGCGAGGCACTGGCACAGCGAATGCCGACATCGACCAGTCCAGACGAACCACGAAAAAGTTCGGACGGTGCAAGCAGTCCCAAAATCACCAGTCCCGAGTCCACAACAACCAAGTCAAGCCAGAGACACCCCAGCCGAGCAGACTTTTCGAGACTAAGGTAGGCACCCCCCCTATGGCGTCAAGAATTGACTTTGAACTCTTATCTAACCCTACCTACCCCTTTAACCATGTATCTAAACCTGTACCAAATGAATGCAAGCACGGGCTAGACCAAAACCTGTCCCAAAGGACTCGTACAGCACACAAAGCTTTCACTCATGGAAACCCTTGCCTGCATTCATTGCCCAAACCTCAAATATTTACATGCCACCATTCTAATCTCACACCACGCAACTTTTCATGCCCACAACATATAAAGCCACCACGACTTCAACCTACAATTCCAATAATGCCCAAAAAAGTGTCCGTACACCGACACAGCTCACCCACTTACCACACAAAATCCATACATGACCATACGTCGCCACGCCATAATCACGCAAATATACCTCACAACATACGCGCACCCATACGTCACCACGCAACAAACACGCACAACCCGCACAACAAACGCAACACGCGCGCCAAAAGACAACAACAACCAACAAGCGCATGCACAACCGTTAAGAATAATACAATCATCCCGTCTACACAAAACATAGAAAAAATTCACGCCACCAAACAACCACACAATCGAAAAACATTGCGATCTTTCCTAAAGGCTGTAAACGCCTATAAAGAGTTCATTCCGGACCACGCCCGCTTGCGGACGCCACTTGTCAACCTTCTAAAAAAGGATGTCATGTGGGTCTGGAGTGACGAATGCCAGAAAGCGTTCACTAACCTGAAAGAAAGCCTTACCACACACCCCACATTATACCTTTACCAAGAAGGTCTGCCATGCCAGATGTACTGTAACACCTCAACATTCGGCATTGCAGGCATTCTTAAACAAGTCTACCCTGATGGGAAGACATACCCAGTTCAACATTTCAGCCGCTCTCTGCGTGGTCACGAGCGAAATTATTCAGACTTGGAACTACAATGCCTAGCCATTGTGGAAAGTGTGGATAACTTCCGCACCTGTCTAATGGGCAGAAAGTTTACAATACTTTCTGACCATCCTGCATTGCAGTGGTTGAAAGAGATCAAAGCCCCGTCAGGCAGATTGTTTCGATGGAGGTTAAGACTGTCAAGATACGAATATGAGGTCCGTAGCATAAATGGAGTACAACAATATGAAACGGGCGTTGTAACTCGTATCCCATTTTGTGGCTTTCTAGATGCGCCACTCATAAAGAGCCAACAGTCTTCTCCACCGGGAAAATCTCGCGTGACTATGGATCACAATAAACTGCACACCGTCTCCCGAAAAGGAGTACTTAAAACTATAGTCCCAAGTTCACTTACAGCCAGACTTCTTAAGTCCGTACACACACAACACCACCATCCAAACATCTCCAAGATGACGAGACTCATCTCGTCACAATATTATTGGCAGAACATGACACAAGACATCGCAAAACAGGTAAAAACCTGCCCCACCTGCCGATTCGCTAGAAGAATCGATGAATCCAACCAACCTTCACGTAAAAATACCGACACAGGCCCCAAAGCAAAACAAAATTCGTACATAAGGCACAGCGTACACACAACACAAACAATGCCAAAATTACACCACCCACGTCAGAGAAACGATCACACATCTCAACTTAAATCAATTACCGCCGACATATCGCTAATAAAACCATTATCGATCAAACAGGAGAACTGCGAACCTACCAATCATTTAAATTCTACAATTAATAAGGTTCAAGCAAATATTTCAAAATCCCCATTTACAATAATATGGAAGAACATGGGGCAATACCCTATCTTTCATCTGATTTTTATCCTTTGTTCGTTAGTTCTACCATACAAATGTATCCCAATTTTATTCCTTAATTATTTGTTTATCTATACCATGCCCTCTCATAAAATTTTCGAACTACAAGAGGCAGTTTTTCATTTTGGACAAGCATTTATAAAACTTCTCATAATTTTAGGAACCATTTTTGCAGAAAATCTAAATAAACTCCGAGGAGATAGAAGTAACTGAAAGATGACCAACCAATGTCGGAGAAGTCACACTCCAAAAACAAGATGCAAATAGCACACAAAATCAATTAGGCGGACAGGAAACGTAGTTCCCCACTTCCGGATCCAATTACGTGCAAATAGAGAGGAAGTCTTGCTGCCCCCACGTTCCATGTCCGGTTTCTAATTACCATCCCTCGACCAGCAGCTAAATTGAGGTCAACTGGGAACCTCTCTATGCCACCGATTTTGGATTCCAATTCAAGCCTGCGCATCGACTTTTACAATGTCAATCAAATCGACTGTCATTCGAAAATCAAACAAGGTACACGCACACACAAAGACAAAAAATTTATAGGGCATGTAGATACAAAAGGGTTCAAACCAATACACCTTATTTTTCATATTAATCATTTTCATTATTTTCTCTCAATTAAAAATGTAAATATTTAATCAATTTATCAATTTATTCAACTTATTATCACTTTTAATCATTAATTATCATTTTTTTTTACTAATTAGTTTATATTATCATAGTTTCAAATCAACGAAAACTCATTGGTTTTCTTTTAAAATTGGATATTATATTTTATTTTGATTTACAAAAACATTCTTTTTTTTCTATTTCTTTTTTTTTCCACCATGCAACAAAACATTTATTTTTTTTTTCCACCATGCAACAAAACATTTTTTTTTCCCACCATGCAACCAAGCATTCACTTTGATTTCTTCCAACTTTTTATTTTTATTTTTATTTTTGATTTCTCAAAAGACCTTATGAAATTTCCTCGATTTCTTTTCCCAAAATTCGAGCAAAAATTAGTTAGGCATTTTTCTTTTTTTTTCACCATGCAACAAAGCATTTTTTTTTCCCACCATGCAACCAAGCATTCACTTTGATTTCTTCCAACTTTTCATTTTTATTTTTATTTTTGATTTCTCAAAAGACCTTATGAAATTTCCTCGTTTTCTTTTCCCAAAATTCGAGCAAAAATTAGTTAGGCATTTTTCCTTTTTCTCACCATGCAACCAAGCATTCACTTTGATTTCTTCCAACTTTTTATTTTTATTTTTATTTTTTGATTTCTCAAAAGACCTAATAAAAATCCCTCGATTTCCATTCCCAATTTCGAGCAGTAATATAATTAGGCATTTCTTTTTACCATGCAACAAGCACTTTTCTTTTTTCACCATGCAACAAAACATTTTTTTTTCCTCACCATGCAACCAAACCTTTACTTTGATTTCGTCCAACTTTTTATTTTTATATTATTTTTGATTTCTCAAAAGCCCTAATAGAACTCCCTCGATTTTTTTCCAATTTCGAGTAGAAATTAGTTAGGCGCATTTTTTTTTCTTTTTAATCCACTATGTACCATAGCATTCATTTTGATTTCTTACAATTAAAAAATTTTTTGATTTCTATTAATTATACTCAACCTATATCATCAACACCATTCTATTTTACTTCTTATATCGCCACCAATGCTTGTATATAGACTCTCAATACCCACAACTAATTTTCCCACAAAATTATTTTTCACCTTACAGAATTCTCTCAGGCTAACCCCTTCTTGAATTCTTCACATGTAGGGGGCGCATCTGTCATAATTTGTATATAATTGTATGCACCCCCGACCCACTATGCATGTACAATGTATGATTTTCAAAGATTTAATAAAGAATGAGGTAACTGGAGGAAAGGAAGTAGCAACAAGACATAGGAAGCAGGCTAAAAGCGGGCACAAGTATAAATAACTTGTACAGTCAATACTTCCTGGCAAGCCCGGACGTATCTGGTATCCGCAGAAGTTATATTAGTCGAGAGACGCCCAATATTTCCGGACAGGACCGGACGTATTTGATAGCCGCGGAAGTAAATAGAGTCGAACTAACACCCGATACTTCCTGACCAGGCCGAGCGTATCTTCCACCAAAGGAAGCCGCCGGTCCAATTAGGAAGCAATAACTAAGTAGGTCAACCAATAGAAAAACGGGCACGTTCCATCCTTCGACCAATGGGAAGGAAGACAACTCGTGGTGTTAAATCGAAAGACAAGAATTGTTAGTAGTGCTTTGGCTCTCATAGGAACAACACCTATGTAGTTGCTCCTTCGCTCCCAACGAGGTGACATCGGCTCTGGACCTCTCTCCCTCTGCTCATCCCGTAGCTAAGTACAATCACCACCATGTGATCAGATAATTAACAATCAAAACCCGCTCCGCCTTCTCAAGCTTTCTTTCCTCCAACCCAGTTGCCTTTTATTTTCAAACCCCATCACGTGTCCTGATTATTCCTAACTGTATGCTTCACTTGCCACTCAACGACTGCGTTTCAACCAATCCTCACCATTCAAATCGAACAACAAGAAATTCCGCAACGATATTGTCACATATATTTTATATATACAAAACAAGCGAGAAATATACTATTGTTTATCTGGAATGTAGTTTTATGTATCAGGGTTGTGTATCAAACTATTGTATACTTCTGGGATATCTATATGTCTATTAATGCTCTGGTGTTTCGTGGATACTATGGCTTCAAGAATTAGTCTTTTATGCTTATTATTTATGTTGGTGTAGTAGGTTTTTGGTTTGGCTAAGTTGGCCTGTTGTTTCAATGTGTTGAAAAATAAGTGATCTATTTTCTTTGTTTTTTATATTTCTATTGTGTTCATTGATTCTGTCCTTAACTAACCTGCCTGTTTCTTCAACGTATACACTATTGCAATGGTTACATTTAACGAAATAGATGGCTTGTCTTTTGTATATTGGTAGGTTAGGGCTATTGTTTTTGGTGTTGGGGTTTCTAACTATAGAACCGATGTTTGGGGCATTTTCATAATAAATTCTGATTCCGTGTTTTTTAAGTTATCGGGCTATTTTGATGTTATTGGGGAAATATGGTATGATGCATGTTGATCTGTATGTCTGGTTATTGTTGATTGTGGAAGGGTTATAAAAATGTCTTAATATAAATTTTTTGGGTATCCTGCTATGAGAAGGTTTTGCATTATATTTTGAGTTTCTATCGTTTTGAATGTTTGATTAGAACAATGGGTATAGATCCTTTTTGTGAGAGTTTTTATGGTGTTTATTTTATGGTTTAAAGGGCAATATGAGGAGTAGTGTATGTAATTGGGTTGGAAAGTGGGCTTATAACAAACTGTAGTGTTGAACATCTGGTTTTGCCTGGTGATGAAAATATCCAAGAAAGGCAATGTGCCATTGACCTCCTTTTCTAGGGTGAAATCTATTTCTTTGTGTAGGCTTTGTAATTTGGTCAAATACTATCTATTGCTTCTGTATGGCATAAGCAGAATATGTCATCTATGTACCTGCCCCATATTTGAATTTCTGTCGGAAAGTGGTTAGTAATCTGCCGGTCTATATGTTGCATTACTATTTCTGCTAAAGGAGATGATAGTGGGCTTCCCATTGGGGAGCCTTTGGTTTGTTTGTAATTATTGTTATTGAATGAAATTATGTTGATATGTAAACATATATCTATTAATTTAATTATTTTAGTGTATATATATTGGAGGTTATATTATGGTCTGAAAGAAAGTTTTTGTGCATTCTATGACTAATTGGTGTGGTAAGCTAGGGTAAAGGTTAACGACATCAAAAGATAGTAAGGGGATCCCTTACTCAAAGATAATCCCCCCAAAACAACTATTATATTCACACCAAAATTCATCAACGAAATTTTAAACACTCCCTATAGGCCTAACCATAGTATGGTATCTTTTGAAGTCGATAACCTTTACCCTAGCTTACCACACCAATTAGTCATAGAATGCACAAAAAACTTTCTTTCAGACCATAATATAACCTCCAATATATGCACTAAAATAATTAAATTAATAGATATATGTTTGCATATCAACATATTTTCATTCAATAACAATAATTACAAACAAACCAAAGGCTCCCCAATGGGAAGCCCACTATCATCTCCTTTAGCAGAAATAGTAATGCAACATATAGACCGGCAGATTACTAACCACTTTCCGACAGAAATTCAAATATGGGGCAGGTACATAGATGACATATTCTGCTTATGCCATACAGAAGCAATAGATAGTATTTTGACCAAATTACAAAGCCTACACAAAGAAAAAGATTTCACCCTAGAAAAGGAGGCCAATGGCACATTGCCTTTCTTGGATATTTTCATCACCAGGCAAAACCAGATGTTCAACACTACAGTTTATTATAAGCCCACTTTCCAACCCAATTACATACACTACTCCTCATATTGCCCTTTAAACCATAAAATAAACACCATAAAAACTCTCACAAAAAGGATCTATACCCATTGTTCTAATCAAACATTCAAAACGATAGAAACTCAAAATATAATGCAAAACCTTCTCATAGCAGGATACCCAAAAAAATTTATATTAAGACATTTTTATAACCCTTCCACAATCAACAATAACCAGACATACAGATCAACATGCATCATACCATATTTCCCCAATAACATCAAAATAGCACGATAACTTAAAAAACACGGAATCAGAATTTATTATGAAAATACCCCAAACATCGGTTCTATAGTTAGAAACCCCAACACCAAAAACAATAGCCCTAACCTACCAATATACAACAGACAAGCCATCTATTCCGTTAAATGTAACCATTGCAATAGTGTATATGTTGGAGAAACAGGCAGGTCAGTTAAGGACAGAATCAATGAACACAATAGAAATATAAAAAACAAAGAAAATAGATCACTTATTTTTCAACACATTGAAACAACAGGCCAACTTAGCCAAACCAAAAACCTACTACACCAACATAAATAATAAGCATAAAATACTAATTCTTGAAGCCATAGTATCCACGAAACACCAGAGCATTAATAGACATATAGATATCCCAGAAGTATACAATAGTTTGATACACAACCCTGATACATAAAACTACATTCCAGATAAGCAATAGTATATTTCTCGCTTGTTTTGTATATATAAAATATAAAATTTAACTCAGGCATAAAATATTCATGTTAATTAAAAAAAAAAAAATTTTTTGACATTTTAAAATATGTAAATAACATACCATATATAAATAATAGCTAAAAACTGTGATTCATTTCGTCTTATACACTCCTGTCGAAGGGTCTACGATACCCGAAAGCTCGAGATATCATTTATGAAATAAAGAAACTTATCCTCGGAGTTTTCATGTGTTACTGCAACTTATACATCAGAGGATTCTATCTTACGATAAACAGAATAATCTGTGGTGGTCTACTCGGTGAAATCATCATCAATCACGTGATTCCACGTCAGCATTTTATTTGTAAATAGTTTGTTTTGATATCTCTCAGTTGTATTCTGACAAATTTGGTAAATAATTTCCTTGTTGAAATAAATTTGATTATTGGTCTCACTTATAATCTTGATATGGAACCATCTAACATTGACATGAAGCCAACCCCCAAGGATGGTGCAACAATCTCTATAGATTTTTTTATAAAATAATGATTAAAAATTGATAGGGGTCCATTCAATGATGAGTCACGCCCTCCCATTTCTATTTCATTATTGCAATATAAGGTCGGTAGAGATATATTGTGTTGTTGTCGTGTCCAAAGAAGACCCTCAAATGTCTCCATGCATCTCTATCACAGCAGTCGCAATGTCCACTATCTTGGGTGTGTGAAGCTGCTGCTCTGGGTCCATTTCAATTTTCTGCAAGGCTGGGGCCATTGCTGGGCATGAGAATATGTGGGTAGGTGTTAACCCCTAATTAGACGCGTTTGCCAAGACAGTACCACATGTATGCATTAAATGTATTATCAGCGTCATGCGTTCTTAATTCTGTCACCGTTTGCTTTTGGTTCAGTGGTAGAATGCTCGCCTGCCACGCGGGCGCCCCGGGTTCGATTCCCGGCCGATGCATTTTTTTTACAATTTTTTAAACTCATTTATATATTATACAAGAATGACATCCACGGCGCCAATTTATGATTGTAACGAATAGTATTTGAATAAAAGCATTTAATCGGGTAAACCCCGGGCGTTGCCCGGGTCATTCGGCTAGTATATATATATATGTATGGGAAACTATGCTCTAAGTATGATAGAAGTATGCAGACAAGAGATAGCTTAGAAGTAAAAGAGAAATAAGCAACAAGTGTAGAGTCCAGTTGACCTAAAGGACAAGAGCATACGATATACTTTCAAACGTAGCATATAAATATGAATAAATACTGTAAAGGTAACCCAGTCATTGGACGGAAACCCTTGTGGAGCATGAAACATCGTCTTTTATATTGACATTTATTTATAACAGAGGATTTTTTCTCACATTTTGGCAATCTAAATCTAAACCTATTAATTGATTCAACTGATACAATCTAACTTGTGTACTATTGTTCCCTACAGTAGAGGATTTGTTACTTCTGTCCCTCTGTGTCTCTCACTACAACAGACGCCTTCTTCTCTTCTTCTTCTTTCTTATCTCCACACTGGGTGAAGTAGAATGCGTCTGCCTTTGTCATCAAGACTGGGAACACTACTCAGTGGCAGGCCGACCTATCTAAAAAAAAAAAGATCATCTCTGACATGAGGAACAGACGCCATGTACAGCGCTCCTAACATGGAGTACAGACTCATCCTGTATCCCTGGATTAGGAGCCCTTACAGGCTACAGGTATAGGTGGGCCAGCTGAGCCCAGGTTTTTTAGTGAGCTTGTTACTGCTCCCCCTTCTCCTTTTTCATCCAGGCTTGGAACCGGCAAAGGCAGACGCCTTACTATATGGAGCCGGCAGATGTGGGATTTTTTAACTTGAAAGTTTTTTATATAAAAAATAAATTTGTACCACATGTAATGTATAGCCTGATATGGGCTGAGTTTTTAAGGTAAAGCAGATGTTTTACTGTAGACAAAGGAATAGATAAATAACTCGAGGTTTAGACGTGGACACTATAACAACAGCAACAAAAAGCTTTATTAAGACCTTTTATTCTTATATACTCGTAGATTCTCCGAGTAGAAATGTAGGGTACATACAGGAATAACAGTAATAGTGCCAGTAATAAGCATTGTTATTATTATTATTTTTAAAGCTAATTACATAAAGGTAAAATATGAAATTTATATACAGGAAAAATAATTATCTATTTAACTCAAAACTATTATAGACGCGTATGATTATTTTAAAAATTAAAACAATTTCTACTGTCCTTACTGCAATGGAAAAATTAATGGGAGGGCCTGGCTCATCAGTGGTTAACTCTCCCAGCGGTAGATTAAACTGGCGAAACCGCTGGGAGAGTTAACCACTGATGAGCCAGGCCCTCCCATTAATTTTTCAATGCAGTAAGGGCAGTAGAAATTGTTTAATTTCTAAAAAACCATACGCATCTATAATAGTTTTGAATTTTCATAACAGATGGCGCGCTAATGCATCATAATCTACATAAATTAATACAAGTTTTGTACTTGCTAAATTCTACAGTAGACCTCAACGAAAGGAAGGCAGTGCCATATTCCCAGTGGATAACAACAATACAGACCATGCAGGCAGTTTTTGTACCGCTGAAAATGAGAACTCTATTTATAGAGCTTCCTCTCTTTCTATTTAAATACATTTACTTAAATTGAGAAATAGGCATCTCCTATTCGTGCAACTAAAATTTTCTGATGGCTTGTGCCATCTGTCGGAATAAATGGCAACTAATCGGGAATTCTGGAATATATATTTTTTTAAATCAACGATTAGTTGACATTTATTCCCAAAGATAACGTAAGCCAACAGTGAAACCTTTAGTGTCACGATCAGAATACAGACACACACAAAGCCTTTATTAGGGACTTGCCCCATACAGATTCTCCCAATTGGGTAAGGTAATAATCATTTTGTGTTACTTACATAGGTAGTAAGATAGAAATTGAACTGGCTTTACTCTTCGTCTCAAGGTCATTTACTTGTTGACTGGTCCTTACATAATGATGATCTAAAAAATTTATAGTAAGCTATTGCATTAGATTTGTTTACTGATATTTTTGAAATCAATACGTAGGGTGAAATGTTGGTACATTTAATATGTTGATATAGGGCCTTCCTCTCTGCATCAAGGGCTGTACAATTAAGCATGTAATGGGGGAGTTCTTCAGTAATTTCCTTGTCACACAGTGTACATATTAAGTTTTTGGCCTCAAACGTCAGAACGTGTTTTTTTTAAGCACGATCAGAATAGGTATTTTTCTCAATTTATCCATCTGATCCCAGTACAATTTCACTTTTGTACTATTTTTCTTCACATATAATCAAAACCTATTTGTAACCTATATAAGCTGGTGGCCGGCTGTATGAACCCTCGGTTATCGACAGCCATGAACATGGATCGAATCCCGCATTGTACACTTTTTACTGTTTGAACCTCAATTTTTCATTGTAAATAACATAAGCTAGGTTTCTCTTTTGAGCGGTACTTAATATTGTTATTTTGTAACAAGATTTGTGGTAGCGGTGGTGGTGCACCCTGATCACAATACCGGCCAACTAAGATGGTGGTGGTGTCTTGTCCATGAAGCAGATCAGATCGGTCCATGCACCCTGATCACAATACCGGCCAACTGAGGTGGTGGTGGTGTCTTGTCCATGAAGCAGATCAGATCGGTCCGTGCACCCTGATCACAATACCGGCCAACTGAGATGGCGGAGGTGTCTTGTTCATGGAGCAGATCAGATCGGTCCATGTACCCTGATCACAATACCGGCCAACTAAGATGGTGGTGGTGTCTTGTCCATGAAGCAGATCAGATCGGTCCATGCACCCTGATCACAATACCGGCCAACTGAGATGGCGGAGGTGTCTTGTTCATGGAGCAGATCAGATCGGTCCATGTACCCTGATCACAATACCGGCCAACTAAGATGGTGGTGGTGTCTTGTCCATGAAGCAGATCAGATCGGTCCATGCACCCTGATCACAATACCGGCCAACTAAGATGGTGGTGGGGTCTTGTCCATGAAGCAGATCAGATCGGTTCGTGCACCCTGATCACAATACCGGCCAACTGAGATGGCGGAGGTGTCTTGTCCATGGAGCAGATCAGATCGGTCCGTGCACCCTGATCACAATACCGGCCAACTGATATGGTGGTGGTGTCTTGTCCATGAAGCAGATCAGATCGGTCCGTGCACCCTGATCACAATACCGGCCAACTGAGGTGGTGGTGGTGTCTTGTCCATGGAGCAGATCAGATTGGTCCATGCACCCTGATCACAATACCGGCCAACTGAGGTGGTGGTGGTGTCTTGTCCATGGAGCAGATCAGATTGGTCCATGCACCCTGATCACAATACCGGCCAACTGAGGTGGTGGTGGTGTCTTGTCCATGGAGCAGATCAGATCGGTCCATGAACCCTGATCACAATACCGGTCAACTGAGGTGGTGGTATCTTGTCCATGTAGCAGATCAGATCGATCCGTACACTCTGATCACAATACCGGCCAACTGAGGTGGTGGGGATGTCTTATCCATGGAGCATATCAGATCGGTCCGTGCACCCTGATCACAAAACCGGCCAACTGAGGTGGTGGTGGTGTCTTGTCCATGTAGCAGATCAGATAGGTCCGTGCACCCTGATCACAATACCGGCCAACTGAGGTGGTGGTGGTGTCTTGTCCATGGAGCAAATCAGATCGGTCCATGTACCCTGATCACAATACCGGCCAACTGAGGTGGTGGTGGTGTCTTGTTCATGGAGCAGATCAGATCGGTCCATGTACCCTGATCACAATACCGGCCAACTGAGGTGGTGGTGGTGTCTTGTCCATGGAGCAGATCAGATCGGTCCATGTACCCTGATCACAATACCGGCCAACTGAGGTGGTGGTGGTCTCTTGTCCATGGAGCAGATAAGATCGGTCCATGTACCCTGATCACAATACCGGCCAACTGAGGTGGTGGTGGTGTCTTGTCAATGGAGCAGATCAGATCGGTCCATGTACCCTGATCACAATACCGGCCAACTGAGGTGGTGGTGGTGTCTTGTCCATGGAGCAGATCAGATCGGTCCGTGCACCCTGATCACAATACCGACGAACTGAGATGGTGGTGGTGTCTTGTCCATGAAGCAGATCAGATCGGTCCGTGCACCCTGATCACAATACCGACGAACTGAGATGGTGGTGGTGTCTTGTCCATGAAGCAGATCAGATCGGTCCGTGCACCCTGATCACAATACCGGCCAACTGAGGTGGTGGTGGTGTCTTGTCCATGGAGCAGATCAGATTGGTCCATGCACCCTGATCACAATACCGGCCAACTGAGGAGGTGGTGGTGTCTTGTCCATGGAGCAGATCAGATCGGTCCATGTACCCTGATCACAATACCGGCCAACTGAGGTGGTGGTGGTGTCTTGTCCATGGAGCAGATCAGATCGGTCCATGTACCCTGATCACAATACCGGCCAACTGAGGTGGTGGTGGTCTCTTGTCCATGGAGCAAATAAGATCGGTCCATGTACCCTGATCACAATACCGGCCAACTGAGGTGGTGGTGGTGTCTTGTCAATGGAGCAGATCAGATCGGTCCATGTACCCTGATCACAATACCGGCCAACTGAGGTGGTGGTGGTGTCTTGTCCATGGAGCAGATCAGATCGGTCCGTGCACCCTGATCACAATACCGACGAACTGAGATGGTGGTGGTGTCTTGTCCATGAAGCAGATCAGATCGGTCCGTGCACCCTGATCACAATACCGACGAACTGAGATGGTGGTGGTGTCTTGTCCATGAAGCAGATCAGATCGGTCCGTGCACCCTGATCACAATACCGGCCAACTGAGGTGGTGGTGGTGTCTTGTCCATGGAGCAGATCAGATTGGTCCATGCACCCTGATCACAATACCGGCCAACTGAGAGGTGGTGGTGTCTTGTCCATGGAGCAGATCAGATCGGTCCATGTACCCTGATCACAATACCGGCCAACTGAGGTGGTGGTGGTGTCTTGTCCATGGAGCAGATCAGATCGGTCCATGTACCCTGATCACAATACCGGCCAACTGAGGTGGTGGTGGTGTCTTGTCCATGGAGCAGATCAGATCGGTCCATGTTCTCTGATCAC
Organism: Cordylochernes scorpioides; assembly: GCA_030710605.1. NCBI lineage: Eukaryota > Metazoa > Arthropoda > Arachnida > Pseudoscorpiones > Chernetidae > Cordylochernes > Cordylochernes scorpioides. Next base: position 23,820,003 of record CP092869.1, read on the forward strand.
AATACCGGCCAACTGAGGTGGTGGTGTCTTGTCCATGGAGCAGATCAGATCGGTCCATGCACCCTGATCACAATACCGGCCAACTGAGGTGGTGATGGTGTCTTGTCCATGGAGCAGATCAGATCGGTCCATGTACCCTGATCACAATACCGGCCAACTGAGGTGGTGGTGTCTTGTCCATGGAGCAGATCAGATCGGTCCATGTAACCTGATCACAATACCGGCCAACTGAGGTGGTGGTGTCTTGTCCATGGAGCAGATCAGATCGGTCCATGCACCCTGATCACAATACCGGCCAACTGAGGTGGTGATGGTGTCTTGACCATGGAGCAGATCAGATCGGTCCATGCACCCTGATCACAATTCCGGCCAACTGAGGTGGTGATGGTGTCTTGACCATGGAGCAGATCAGATCGGTCCATGCACCCTGATCACAATTCCGGCCAACTGAGGTGGTGATGGTGTCTTGTCCATGGAGCAGATCAGATCGGTCCATGCACCCTGATCACAATACCGGCCAACTGAGGTGGTGGGGTCTTGTTCATGGAGCAGATCAGATTGGTCCATGTACCCTGATCACAATACCGGCCAACTGAGGTGGTGGTGTCTTGTCCATGGAGCAGATCAGATCGGTCCATGCACCCTGATCACAATACCGGCCAACTGAGGTGGTGGGGTCTTGTTCATGGAGCAGATCAGATTGGTCCATGTACCCTGATCACAATACCGGCCAACTGAGGTGGTGGTGTCTTGTCCATGGAGCAGATCAGATCGGTCCATGTACCCTGATCACAATACCGGCCAACTGAGGTGGTGGTGTCTTGTCCATGGAGCAGATCAGATCGGTCCATGTACCCTGATCACAATACCGGCCAACTGAGGTGGTGGTGGTGTCTTGTCCATGGAGCAGATCAGATCGGTCCATGTACCCTGATCACAATACCAGCCAACTGAGGTGGTGGTGGTGTCTTGTCGATGGAGCAGATCAGATCGGTCCATGTACTCTGATCACAATACCGGACAACTGAGGTGGTGGTGGTGTCTTGTCCATGGAGCAGATCAGATCGGTCCATGAACCCTAATCACAATACCGGTCAACTGAGGTGGTGGTGTCTTGTCCATGTAGCAGATCAGATCGGTCCGTACACTCTGATCACAATACCGGCCAACTGAGGTGGTGGGGATGTCTTATCCATGGAGCATATCAGATCGGTCCGTGCACCCTGATCACAATACCGGCAACTGAGGTGGTGGTGGTGTCTTGTCCATGTAGCAGATCAGATAGGTCCGTGCACCCTGATCACAATACCGGCCAACTGAGGTGGTGGAGGTGTCTTGTTCATGGAGCAGATCAGATCGGTCCATGTACCCTGATCACAATACCGGCCAACTGAGGTGGTGGTGGTGTCTTGTCCATGGAGTAAATCAGATCGGTCCATGTACCCTGATCACAATACCGGCCAACTGAGGTGGTGGTGGTGTCTTGTTCATGGAGCAGATCAGATCGGTCCATGTACCCTGATCACAATACCGGCCAACTGAGGTGGTGGTGTCTTGTCCATGGAGCAGATCAGATCGGTCCATGTACCCTGATCACAATACCGGCCAACTGAGGTGGTGATGGTGTCTTGTCCATGGAGCAGATCAGATCGGTCCATGCACCCTGATCACAATACCGGCCAACTGAGGTGGTGATGGTGTCTTGTCCATGGAGCAGATCAGATCGGTCCATGTACCCTGATCACAATACCGGCCAACTGAGGTGGTGGTGGTGTCTTGTCCATGGAGCAGATCAGATCGGTCCATGTACCCTGATCACAATACCGGCCAACTGAGGTGGTGGTGGTGTCTTGTCCATGGAGCAGATCAGATCGGTCCATGTACCCTGATCACAATACCGGCCAACTAAGGTGGTGGTGTCTTGTCCATGTAGCAGATCAGATAGGTCTGTGCACCCTGATCCCAATACCGGCCAACTAAGGTGGTGGTGTCTTGTCCATGTAGCAGATCAGATAGGTCTGTGCACCCTGATCACAATACCGGTCAACTGAGGTGGTGGTGTCTTGTCCATGTAGCAGATCAGATCGGTCCGTACACTCTGATCACAATACCGGCCAACTAAGGTGGTGGGGATATCTTATCCATGGAGCATATCAGATCGGTCCGTTCACCCTGATCACAATACCGGCGAACTGAGGTGGTGGTGGTGTCTTGTCCATGTAGCAGATCAGATAGGTCCGTGCACCCTGATCACAATACCGGCCAACTGAGGTGGTGGGGGTGTCTTGTCCATGGAGCAGATCATATCGGTCCATGTACCCTGATCACAATACCGGCCAACTGAGGTGGTGGTGGTGTCTTGTCCATGGAGCAGATCAGATCGGTCCATTTACCCTGATCACAATACCGGCCAACTGAGGTGGTGGTGGTGTCTTGTTCATGGAGCAGATCAGATCGGTCCATGTACCCTGATCACAATACTGGCCAACTGAGGTGGTGGTGGTGTCTTGTCAATGGAGCAGATCAGATCGGTCCATGCACCCTGATCACAATACCGGCCAACTGAGGTGGTGGTGTCTTGTTCATGGAGCAGATCAGATCGGTCCATGTACCCTGATCACAATACCGGCCAACTGAGGTGGTGGTGTCTTGTCCATGGAGCAGATCAGATCGGTCCATGCACCCTGATCACAATACCGGCTAACTGAGGTGGTGATGGTGTCTTGTCCATTAAGCATATCAGATCGGTCCATGTACCCTGATCACAATACCGGCCAACTGAGGTGGTGGTGGTGTCTTGTCCATGGAGCAGATCAGATCGGTCCATGTACCCTGATCACAATACCGGCCAACTGAGGAGGTGGTGGTGTCTTGTCCATGGAGCAGATCAGATCGGTCCATGTACCCTGATCACAATACCGGCCAACTGAGCTGGTTGTTTCTTGTCCGTGTAGCAGATCAGATAGGTCTGTGCACCCTGATCACAATACCGGCCAACTGAGGTGGTGGTGTCTTGTCCATGTAGCAGATCAGATCGGTCTGTACACTCTGATCACAATACCGGCCAACTGAGGTGGTGGGGATGTCTTATCCATGGAGCATATCAGATCGGTCCGTGCACCCTGATCACAATACCGGCCAACTGAGGTGGTGGTGGTGTCTTGTCCATGGAGCAGATCAGATCGGTCCATGTACCCTGATCACAATTACGGCCAACTGAGGTGGTGGTGGTGTCTTGTTCATGGAGCAGATCAGATCGGTCCATGTACCCTGATCACAATACCGGCCAACTGAGGTGGTGGTGGTGTCTTGTCCATGGAGCAGATCAGATCGGTCCATGTACCCTGATCACAATACCGGCCAACTGAGGTGGTGGTGTCTTGTCCATGGAGCAGATCAGATCGGTCCATGTACCCTGATCACAATACCGGCCAACTGAGGTGGTGGTGGTGTCTTGTCCATGGAGCAGATCAGATCGGTCCATGCACCCTGATCACAATACCGGCCAACTGAGGTGGTGGTGTCTTGTCCATGAAGCCGATCAGATCGGTCCGTGCACCCTGATCACAATACCAGCCAACTGAGGTGGTGGTGTCTTGTCCATGAAGCCGATCAGATCGGTCCGTGCACCCTGATCACAATACCAGCCAACAAAGGTGCCTTGTTCGTTTGTATGTCCTCTTCTGGATTGATGGCTGTAAAGATGGCCGGGTATATATGGTCCGGAGTGAGTTGGGTGTTGTAAAAGTGTGTGTGACAGAGTGTTAGTGACAGCAATTATTAGAAATGATTATATTTTAAAGCTTTAGTATCGTCCATTACACTGCACCAAGTGGACCACTATCAATGATTTATCCTGACCATAGGGATAAAGAACATCGGTGAAGACCAGCTGAGACACTACGTCGTGTTTGTCTCAATCATCCATGTGAGAATTGTCCTAATGTCATCTGATCGTCCACAGTGAGCTGTTAGCCAGCTCACCTCTGCCTGGATTAGTACTCTGTGTTGGTCTAACTGTTTACCATCATCAAAGCAACGGTGGGGGTTGGTGGAAGGATGGTCAAAACTGCTGGTTTTCAATCGCTAAGACCCGGGTTCGATTCCCGCATTGGGCACTTTTTTCTGATTAAAAAAATATAGATTATAAACATAACAATACCAAATCTAAATAAATAAATAGTATTCCAAATCAAAATACATCTATTTTCTTCTTCTTTCTTATCTCCACTTAGCAATCATATCAGAGTATCAAGCTTGTAGAGCTTGTTGATGGTGTCTGCTGGGGATAAGTAGAGCTCATCAATAGATGAGTTAATACAGTCAATGATGTGGTTTGGGGTTGTAAGTTAAGAATTACACTAAGTACATAATGGGGAAACCTTGCAACCATTCTGTATAGTCATTGTCTGTAGAGGGGGTCGGTGTAAGGGTGGTCTAAACCGTTGGTTTTCGATCGTTACGACCCGGGTTCGTTTCCCGCATTGGGAACTTTTTTCTGATAAAAAAAAATGCTCCAATGGCCCCCGATTCTTGCAAAAGTCCAACCCCACCAGCGAGTGCAAGTAACCAAACCACATTTTTAAGTGCAAAGTCGAACTGCTTTTCATGTGTGTAGACATGTGGTGCACTTACAGTAAAAGCAGTCGCCTTCTTCTACCCACCATGATTATCATGGCCTGTACCACGTGTACTAGGGATAAGCAATATATATATATATGTATAGCAACGGGTTGTTCTAGAGATTCGGATGTTACGGGCAGAAAAATTACTTTTTGGTTGTAAATATCGCGTTAGTAGTGGGGTAAAAAGTTATGAATCTTTTTTACCTTTATTGAAGAGACACGAGATAACCAAGTGTGATTAAAATTGCTTCTGTCTCCCTCAAAAAAAAAATATATATATATATAGACGACCGGAGATATCAAAGACTTTCAATTTCTTTAAGTTTTGTCTATGAGTGTATATAGTTAGAAGTTGCATTCTTTGGTAACTCATTTCGGTAAGTTGATTTCCTTATCTTTGATACACCTCATTTATATCTTAGATCTTTCTGTTTACCATCGCAACAATATTGTAATTATTTATTTACACTCCGAGCCTGAGAGAAAATAGAGGTAACCCGGGCTCCTGGAGCGTAAAACGCCAACTACCCGGCTGTACAGCTACAGTCTAGAAGTCTAGTCATGGGGGGGGGAGGGCAGATTGCTGAGGTGAACCAGGTAACCATGTAGTTCCAGGCCGGCAGGAAGTCAGGAAGTAGGGGCAGGGCTGTCGGGCTGAAGTCTTGTACTCCAAGCAGTGTCTGTAGCCTGTGTAGCATAAAAGCTGGACAGGAGAAGAGGAGGTGATCCACAGTCTGTGACTCTTCCTGGCAGTGCTCCGAGCCTCTGACCGACATTCCACTACACGATATCTCTACTACAATGTATGTCTTCCAGGAAGGTCTTCCCCAAATTTCTCGCAAAGTTTCCTGGAAATTTGAAAAAATCTGTGGATAAGATAGTGGTAGAATAATGTCATAGTCAGAATTAGTATCTTTTAATTCAAGTTTGTTTATTTACTAAACTTTCCCCCTTTAGGATGGTACTCTTACATCAAGAGAATTATTGAGAATTACCTTTTTTTAGAGCATTTCAATTGAATTTCTTAGCAGAAATATTATTAATCAAAAGTAAAAAATCGTGAGTCTAAAAGTTTCTTATAAGGTTTTTAATTATTAATATTTAGTCGAGCTTTCGGGGGTCGGTGTAAGAATGGTCTAAGCCATTGGTTTTCGACTGCTACGACCCGGGATTGAATCCTGCATTGGACACTTTTTTTACAATTTAAAAAAATAAATGCTCAAATGGCTCCCGATTTTTGTAAAAGTCCAACCCCACCAGCGAGTGCAAGTAACTAAACCGGGGCTCTGGCACATTTGTAAGTGCGAAGTCGAACTGCTTTTCACATGTGTAGACATGTGGTGCACTTACAGTAAAAGCAGTCGCTAACTACCCACCATGATTATCATGGCCTGTACCATGTGTACTAGGGATAATAATAATTTTTTAAAATGCAAGTCTGTTTATTTCAACAAACTCCTCTTGGGATGGCACTTTTACATCAAGAATTATTGGTCATTACCATTTTTTAGAGAATTTAAATGAAATTTCATAGCAGAAATATTATTAATCAAAAGTACGAAATCGTAAGGCGAAAAGTTTCTTGTAAGGTTTTTTTTTTTTTTATTATTATTTAAACGCCTTGTTCCAAAATCACTTTTTATTAGGTACCGCTCAGAAAGATATTTGCAACAATGAATAATATATGAAGGTTATTCAAATATTAAACAAAATGTTAACGCGGGATTTTATCCCGGTTCATGGCTGTCGGGAATCGAGGGTGTTACCCACTCGTCCGGTTCCAAAATCACTTTATTAGATACCGCTCAACAAGAGCAACCTAGTTTATGATAATTGAAACAATGACTAATATGTGAAGGTTATTCACATATTAAACAAAATTTTAACGCTGGATTCAATCCCGGTTTATGACTGTCGGGAATCGAGGGTGTTATTTACTCGTCCACCGACTTTGTTGTTTTTCTCTCGTCCACCAATTATACAGCACACACACATTTTTGTAGAAGAGCAAAAGTGCTCGAAAGTTCGGTTAAATAATAACAACAACAACAAAAAGCCTTTATTTAGGGTCACTGACCCTATACAGGATTCACCAGAGGTATGCATAAGAACAAAGCAGTGAGACAAAGGAAATAACGATATATACAGAAGAAAAAGAAAAAAAAAAACAAGAAAGAGAAAGAGGGAAGCAAGAAAAACAACACAAAAAGAGTAGCAGTAAGAAAGTGAGGAGTGAGTGTCACTTGGCCTTCTTCTCAGGGTTAAATAATAATTTTATAAAAAGTACAAGAAATGTTTCGCCTTACCATTTCTTAATTTTGATTATTTTCTCCAGCGATTATATAACCTAAGAAATTCTATTAAAAATAGATAAAAAAGGTAGTTAAACTATTAAACAATATCGAAGAGAGATACACACATTTACAGTGTTGCAGTCCTAATAATTTTTAAATTAGGAAATTGAATCAATTATCATTTACAGCATTGTTAGAGCGATACAAAATCAAATCGACATGAAACCCTCAATCAACAAAAACATAATAAAATATGAGTTATCCCAAAAAAGCGGCCATGACCCAAATATGCGAAATCAATTTATATTATCGAGTTTGTTCCTTTTTATTTATTTATTTTTTACTTATATCGATAAAACGGTATTCTCGATTAAATGAATTGTTATTTCGCTTTATAAAAATATGTATATATTTAGAATTCATAAAAATATAAATAGGTGGACTAGTGGGTAACACCCTCGATTCCCGACAGTCATGAACTTGAATTCTGTGTTAACATTTTGTTTAATATGTGAATAACCTTCACATATTATTCATGGTTGTAAATATCATAAACTAGGTTGTTTTTGTTGAGCGTTCTTATGCATACCTCTGGTGAATCCTGTATAGAGAAAATATCTTTATTTTACGGGGCTGCTAACCAAAATGAATGATTTTTGAGCCCCGATGGACGCATAAAGCGGAATATATACAAAGCACAGTTGGAGGGGCCTGAGGATGGGTGGCCAGGGGATAAAAAAGTCCCTCGAGCCGGAAAGGCCTTTTGTTGTTGTTGTTTTTGTTGAGCGGTACCTAATAAAGTGATTTTGGAAGAACATATAAATATATTTATTATTATTTCTTCACTTGAAAAGCGTATTTACTCAAACTTGGCCTTAAATACCCATTTCTTGATTTCTCAGGAAGTCTCTGGGACCAAATTTTGGTTGTATAGGTACAGTCTGCACCACGCTGACGAGGTCCAACAGCGCGAAACGTGTTCGTGGTTGACTTTTCTTGATTTATCAAGAAATTGGGTTGGCCAAATATCACGGAACAAGTTAAATAAACGTTTAGTTTATTTTTGTTCGATTAGATGGCGCTCTGCCATCTAGAGATGCTCATATGAGCATGGTCAGGATATGCCTTTTTTATTTTAATATAAATATATGTGAAAAAACAATAGAAAAACAAATAAAAGATAAGTAGGTCAGGTGTTGATATTAAAAATAAAGAAAGCATATCCTGACCACGAGCACATGTGCTTTTTAGATGGCAGAGCGCCATCTAGTGGAGCAAAAATAAACTAAACGTTTATTTAACTTATTCCGTGATATTTGGCCAACCCAATTTCTTGATAAATCAAGAAAAGCCATCCACGAACGCGTTTCGCGCTGTTGGCGCTCGTCAGCGTGGAGTAGGCTGTAACCACTGCGACCAAAAATATTTTTGGTCCCAATGGCTTCTTGAGAAATCAAGAAATGGGTATTTAAGGCCAAATTTGCGTAAAGACGCTTAACACATGAAAAAACAATAGAAAAAATAAAAGATAAGTGGGTCAGGTGTTGATATTAAAAATAAAGAAGGCGCTCTGCCATCTAAAAAGCACATGTGCTCGTGGTCAGGAGATGCCTTCTTTATTTTTAATAAATATATGTATAGATTAGAATTTATCCTTTTTATTAAAAAGGAAAAATAAACCCACCTTGAATATCAAACAAGCCAGACAAAACCTTCTCAATAACAATATCCCCAAGGACCTGAGGACCCAACGACATCAATATAAATTGTAAATGAACAAACCCTGTACATCCCCCACAGTAAATATGATGATCTAGGTTGCTCTTTTTGAACGGTGGCACCTAATAAAGTTATTTGGAACTTCAACTCCTTTTTATTTATTTATTTCAACACACAAAACGCGATATCCCGGCTAGGAATAATTGTGTAGATTTACATTTTTTAAACAGAAACAGTTATAAACATATTATACAAGAAAGTAATCAAAAATAAAAAGAGAAACAATAATTTATTAAATTTTTATTAGACTAACGGGGCAATGGTACACCCGCTAAAAAGAATACAAGGTTCGTTCAATAAATAATACACAATCGGTAATAACCTTTTTATTTGCAAACTAGAAAACTGACACTCTGTATATATAAGCACTATCCCAATAGTCATCTATATATTACAATCAATCAATATATCCATCTTCCTTCAGTACACATCTGATTTTTATTATGGGCTCGAAAATCTCATACACATTGGTTAGTAGCCCGTAAAACCATATTCTCTCTGTACACATTTGATCCAGTGTTATTGCCAATTTGAAAAATCACTTTGGTGGTGGTGGTGTCTTGTCCATGGAGCAGATCGGTCCCTGCACCCTGATCACAATTACCGACCAACTGAGGTGGCGGTGGTGTCTTGACCATGGGGCAGATCAGATCGGTCCGTGCACCCTGATCACAATACCAGTCAACAAAGGTGCCTTGTTCGTATGGATGTCTTCTTCTGGATTGATGTCTGACATATAGAGGGCTGCAAGGATGGCCGGTCCTGCTCAGAAGTCCTCCTCTACGTGGCGGGCGGGAGAAGCAGCACAAGTAAAGGACTGCCCTGTAGGGCGAAATACGGTGTCGTGAGCCCCAAGCCGCTACGGTAACCGTGAACAGGGAACTCTGAAATGTGGCTGACTAACGGGGCAATGGCACCCTCCCTTTCCTTGGAGCAACAAAAAATCACTTTGGTAAAGCGCCTTATCCAACTCTCTGAACCACCCTCGAACAGCTTGGAGTAAAATTGCTTCAATTTCAAATGTTTTGCTACGTAAAAAAGTTTCAATCTTCAAACCAATTAGAAGTCTGAGGATGCCAGGTCAAGACTGTACGCAAGGTGAGGCATCAAAGTCCACCCATACCCCGCAATCTTCGCCAAGTCAGGTGTGAGGTATCGCATTTTCCTGATTAAATTTGATAAGGGTGTTTTTTAAGTTGGGTCTTTTTGTTTAATTTGCTCTCTTTTAGGTTTTCTAATGGTTTACAATAGCATTTTCCTTGTTGATAGAAGAATTTCTTTCAAGAGTGTCCATGAATATCAGACCTTCTTGGTCCCAAAAAACAAAGTTCATGATTTTGTTCTTGAAAAGGGAAAGTCTTGATTTTTTTTTTACTGGCGATTTTTATGGGTCCATTGTATTGATTGGTGTTTTGAAGAAGGATCATAATGATAAATCCAAGTCTTATCGCTTGTTATCACAACTTTAAACACCTGAGAAGGTTCTCCAGCAAAAGTCTATATGAGGTCTAAAAAATATATTTTTTCGAATTTGCATCATTTCACGTGTTAGAAGTTGTGCCATCCATTTTGAGCATAATTTTAAATCAGGCATACTTTAGCCACGTTTTAAAAGTTAAAAGAGAAAACGAAAATATAGCGTGGTGAGTTTCTTTTTATTAAAATTACAAGCTTTCAAGCAAAATTGCTTGAAAGCTTGTAATTTTAATAATTTTAAATATTCAAGATAAATAATAAGTTTAATACAACAAAAAAACAACAAAAAAGCCTTTATTTAGGGTCACTGACCCTATACAGGATTCACCAGAGGTATGCATAAGAACAAAGCAGTGAGACAACGGAAATAGCGATATATACAGAGTAAAAAGAGAAAGAAAAAAAAAAAAACAAGAAAAGGAAAAAAAAAATAATAATAAGAAAGAGGGAAGCAAGAAATCAACACAAAAAGAGTAGCAGTAAGAAAGTGAGGAGTGAGTATCACTTGGCCTTCTTCTGAGATATGGACTTGTGGAAACCATAAAACGCCGTAGCAATATACTTATTCTGGGTCATATTGTCAATTATTGATGGAAGTGAAGCACAGAGTTGCCCAGTTTTGAGCATAAGGGTTCTTCTTTCTTCTTTCAGAGCAGAGCAATCAAAAATATAGTGAGTGATTTCATTTTGTAGTTTTGAATTACAGAAGGTACAAGTCGGGTCCTCACCGCAGAGTATCTTGGTGTGGTTTTCTCTAAAAAAACTTGAAAGTATTCTAACTTGTGCGAGTAGTCTTACAACCGGGAAAGGAAAATCCCCTAAAAGGTATCCCTCCGTCATGAAAGATATGTGAATGTCCTTGTAGTGAGAGTATAGCTTAGATTTATCCATTCTTGTAAGGTCGTTTTGTATAGATTGGTCTGCCGCTGTTTTTAAGAGCCCTGTAATCGCGCTCCTCAGCGTTTCAGGGTCATCACAGGAAACAAGTGCAGGGGATCCATTATCGTTAAGCAGATTAGTGAGCTTTTTAATGAAACCGATGGGTGTGCCCGAAGCATTAGAGAGTTCCCGTGTTCTATTAAAACATATACGTGGCAATCTGTCACTGCTCATATTCAACACCCGCAGCCAATACTTCAGGGTTAATTTTAAGGCTGTTACACTCAATGAGATACGACCGGTTTCTAATCTGATTAGGTAACCTGGAGTGTATTTGGGCAGATTCAGGAACCTACGGATAAATATGTCTTGTATATTGTCCAGTAAGTCTTTATGCTCTGTTGCCCATAATGGAGCGGCATACATCAGGACAGCTCTCACTATTGTATCAAAGAGTTTGATTGATAAATTTATTGACTTTGCTTTTGATTTTATTAATATTGGGTGTGTGGCGTTAATTGCTGCAAGTGCTTTTCCTTTAAAGTAATTTGCCGGGTGAGTAGTTGTTATTGTTGGTGTCAGAGGGAATCCCAAGTATGTATATCTTGAAGTTATTGCTATGGGTTTATCATTCCAGAACCATCTATCCTTATTTGAGGGTTTACCTCCATTATAATAAGTTTAATAACACTTACTTTAGACAGGGAAAGTTTTACAATTATTTGATAAGTCGTTTTTTAAACATGGAAACTTTCTCCTTGGATTATAAATACTATAGAATAAAGCGATTGGAGAAAATAATAAAAATATTATATAAAAAAAATAATAAAATTATTAAAAATTATTTTCTCCTATCGCTTTATTCTATAGTATTGATAAGTCGTTATTGTCCGGTTTTTCTTGATCAATTCCTCCGTTAGAACTAAATTCTGGTCAGAGGTTGATCTACCAGTCTGGAAGCACTGATTACATCTTTGCATTGCGCTTCTATTCATGGCTTCGTTTCCTTACACAGACTTCCAGTAAATTACAGTGGCTGAAATGTCTCCTGACTTAAACAGGAACTCTATCACCGACCGTTGTCGAATTCTTGTTTTACTTCAGACTGCATATATATCCAAAAAATACAAAATATATATTAATTCTGTTGGCAGATATGAAAAGAGGAATGTTTATATTTAACCATAAATCATTTATTTTAAAACAATAAATTATTTAAATATATTTCTATAGGTCATTGTGCATTACTAATTGACCTTGTAAGTTAAAAATTATCAGAAGTATGTTTGCTACGCAACAACTAAAATGACAAAATAATTTCAAATCAATAAAATTTCCTTTTGCCATATCTCTTCTAAAATAGTAGTGTGTATTGTCAAAAAAATAATATTTGGTGATAAACGCATTTATTATTATTTTTTTTTACAACAACAAAAAGCCTTTATTTAGGGTCACTGACCCTATACAGGATTCACCAGAGGTATGCACAAGAACAAAGCAGTGAGACAAAGGAAACAACGATATAGACAGAAGAAAAATTTAAAAAAAGAGAAAAAAATACAAGAAAGAGAAAGAGGGATGCAAGAAAAACAACACAAAAAGAGTAGCAGTAAGAAAGTGAGGAGTGAGTGTCACTTGGCCTTCTTCTGAGATATGGACTTGTGGAAACCATAAAACGCCGTAGCAATATACTTATTCTGGGTCATATTGTCAATTATTGATGGGAGTGAAGCACAGACAGTTTTCTCTAAAAAAACTTGAAAGTATTCTAACTTGTGTGAGTAGTCTTACAACCGGGAAAGGAAAATTCCCTAAAAGGTATCCCTCCGTCGTGAAAGATATGTGAATGTCTTTGTAGTGAGAGTATAGCTTAGATTTATCCATTCTTGTAAGGGTCGTTTTGTATAGATTGGTCTGCCGCTGTTTTTAAGAGCCCTGTAATCGCGCTCCTCAGCGTTTCAGGATCATCACAGGAAACAAGTGCAGGGGATCCATTAGCACAGACAGATTCAGGAACCTACGGATAAATATGTCTTGTATACTGTCCAGTAAGTCACAGAGTTGCCCAGTTTTGAGCATAAGGGTTCTTCTTTCTTCTTTCAGAGCAGAGCAATCAAAGATATAGTGAGTGATTTCATTTTTTAGTTTTGAATTACAGAAGGTACAAATCGGGTCCTCACCGCAGAGCATCTTGGTGTGGTTTTCTCTAAAAAAACTTGAAAGTATTCTAACTTGTGTGAGTAGTCTTACAACCGGGAAAGGAAAATTCCCTAAAAGGTATCCCTCCGTCGTGAAAGATATGTGAATGTCTTTGTAGTGAGAGTATAGCTTAGATTTATCCATTCTTGTAAGGGTCGTTTTGTATAGATTGGTCTGCCGCTGTTTTTAAGAGCCCTGTAATCGCGCTCCTCAGCGTTTCAGGATCATCACAGGAAACAAGTGCAGGGGATCCATTATTGTTAAGCAGATTGATGAGCTTTTTAATGAAACCGATGGGTGTTTTCGAAGCATTAGACAGTTCCCGTGTTCTATTAAAACATATACGCGGCAATCTGTCACTGCTCATATTCAACACCCGCAGCGAATACTTCAGGGTTAATTTTAAATCTGTTACACTCAAAGAGATACGACCGGTTTCTAATCTGATTATGTAGCCTGGAGTTTATCTGGGCAGATTCAGGAACCTACGGATAAATATGTCTTGTATACTGTCCAGTAAGTCTTTATGCTCTGTTGCCCACAATGGAGCGGCATACATCAGGACAGCTCTCACTATTGTATCAAAGAGTTTGATTGATAAATTTATTGACTTTGCTTTTGATTTTATTAATACTGGGTGTGTGGCGTTAATTGCTGTAAGTGCTTTCCTTTAAAGTAATTTGCCGGGTGAGTAGTTGTTATTGTTGGTGTCAGAGGGAATCCCAAGTATGTATATCTTGAAGTTATTGTTATGGGTTTATCATTCCAGAAACATCTACCCTTATTTGAGGGTTTACCTCCATTATGAAACACCATAATCTTTAACTTGGACTCATTTAGTGTCATTAAGTTATCATCGAGATATTCTTTCAGTATTTTGATCTTCTTTTGGAGGTTCATCCTGGACTCACCTATAATTGCTATGTCGTCGGCGTACAGCAATAAATGGATATCTCCAAATTCTGGCAAATTTACATTCGTCAGGTATGAATTATTATAAATTTCGATTAAGTCCGTGATAAAATAATATAAATAGCAGTGGGGAAAGTGGTTCTCCCTGGAGGACTCCCGAGTTTATCTTAATACTTTCCGTAAATGATCCCTTCCATCTGATAGCTATAGTTGCTTGTTCGTAGTAACTTCTGATCGTACTTATGAATTGGTAACTTATGCCTAGGTTGTAAAGTTTTTTCCAAAGTATTGAGTGAGGTACAGTATCAAATGCCTTCCTTAGATCGACAAAAAAAGACATATAGTTTTCCCCCCTTTTTTCTTAATGATAGTTGGATTAAAGTAGTTAGTGTAAATATGTGGTCAATACATGATCTTCCTTTTCTAAATCCCGCTTGGTTTTCCGGTATAACCCTTCTTCCCTCGACCCATTCCTCCAGTCTTAATCTTAGGATTGAAAAACGCATTTATTTTAATAGTATTGTATATAAAAAAATGTCTTTATTTGAAATTAGCTTGTCAAATTTAGGTTACTTTCTGCGTAGTAAATCTTGTGACTCTTTCTTGATGTAGCCAGGATTCCTGAAGAGTTCTTGTATTATGTAAAGCTTTTTCTTGTATATTTTAAAATCTATATGGGGTCGGTGTAAGGGTGGTCTAAACCGTTGGTTTTCGACCGCTACGACCCAGAATCGAATCTCGCACATTGGGCACTTTTTTTTCTAATTTAAAAAAAGATGCTTCAATGGCCCCGATTCTTGCAAAATTCCAATTCCATCAGCGAGTGCAAGTAATCAAACGGGGTTCTGGCACATTTGAAAGTGCAAAAGTCGAAGTGCTTTTCACGTGTGTAGACATGTGGTGCACTTACAGTAAAAGCAGTCGCCTACTTCTACCCACCATTATTATCATGGCCTGTATCACGTGTACTAGGGATAAGTAAAAAAAAAAGTTTACTTTCTGCGTAATAAATATTGTATCTCTCTCTCTTGTTGTAACCAGGATTCCTGGAGCGTTCTTGTATTATGTAGAGTTTTTTCTTGTATATTTTAAAAATCTATGTTTTAATCTCGCTATCAACAGTCTTCCAGGAACCTGGGTAATGTCAACTTGCTCCGATATATTTCAGCCATGTTTTGTTAGAACGCCTAATCAAATTAGGAAAATATAGCCACATCATCCAATGATTTATTTAATTCTCGAGGTTTCAGTGACTTACTATCACTCTACTCAGGGGGATTTATCAGCTCTATCAGTGTTGTCCTAAGTGATTAAAATCCCTGTTCCAAATAACTTTATTAGGTACCGCTCAAAAATTTACATTGGATAATATACAGTAAAAGCAGTTGCCTTCTTCTACCCACCGTGATTATCATGACCTGTACCACGTGTACTAGGGATTTGCAAAAAAAAAAAAACATTGAATAATATGAACAGGTTCCTCACAGAGAAAAAGTGTACAACGCGGGATTCGATACCGGTTCATAGCTGTCGGGAATCGAGGGTTTTAACCACTCGTCCACTGACCTCTTTTAATGATTAAGTTCCAGTTCCAAATAACTTTATTAGGTGCCACCGTTCAAAAAGAGCAACCTAGATCATCATATTTACTGTGGGGGATGTACAGGGTTTGTTCATTTACAATTTATATTGATGTCGTTGGGTCCTTGGGGATATTGTTCTTGAGAAGGTTTTGTCTGGCTTGCTTGATGTTCAAGGTGGGTTTATTTTTCCTTTTTTTTCCACTTTTCGTCATTCTGGCTTAATTGATGGAGAATTTGTCTAAGTTTAAATTTCTTATTTTCCTTTTTCCGCATTTGTAGTTTGTGGCTTCCTTGAAGGTGATGTTTTCTAATTTTTTCGGATTTTTCGAAGAATTTAAATGATTGTCTAATAATGTAGTCATTGATGTTTTCGATATTTAGATCGTTCCTGAGGATTGTGTTCCGAACGAACCAGGGTGGAGACATGATTTTTCTGATCATTTTATTTTCAAAGACTTCTAACTTTTTAAGGATGGTCTTATGTGCTGTCATAAAAATAGGGTGGCCGTATATAAGTATTTGGTCTTATTATTGGCGTGTGTAAATGGTTATTTTGCAATGAAGGGATAATTTGCTTTTCGGTCCTAGAAGCAGGGATAGTCGGTGTTGGGCAGATTTCGCCAAATTGATTCTGTTTTCGATGTGTTTTTTGAAGGTTAGGTGCTCGTCTAGGGTCATCCCTAGGTATCGGATATTCTCTTTCCATTTAATATTGTCTTTGAAGACGAAGAGTTCGTCCAAAGGTTTCTTGATTTTGTCTTTTTTTCTAGAGAAAATTATTGCTTCACTTTTTTGGGGGTTCATTGTGACTCGCCATTTTTTACACCAAAGCGTGGAAAAGATACAGGCCTCTTGGAGTTTCATGTGGAGTCTGTCGAAGGTGTATGTCGAGGCCAAAATGGCGGTATCATCGGCAAATAGGTGTAAAGAGGTGTCTTCAATACAGGGGAAGTCGTCTATATATATGTCAAATAAGGTTGGTTCTGTGACTGATCCTTGAGGGACCCCAGCAAGGATGTTCCTAGCTGTTGACAGTTCGTCTTTGACTCGTACCTTGAATGTTCTGTTCGTTAAAAAGTTTTGAGTTTTTTTATGATGTCTCCAGGAAGGTTCTTTTTTCACATTTTGTAGAGAAGGGCCTCATGTCAGACTTTGTCGAACGCTTTGGCGATATCGAAGAACACTACTTCTGTTATTTGGCCAAGGTCCATGGCTTTTCTTATTTTTTCTGTGACAACAACTAGCTGGTGCAATGTTGAGTGCTTGGCTTGGTAGCCAAATTTTTCAGGTCTGAGTGGGTTCTTTTCTTCGAGGGATTTTCTGAGTCTTCTTAAAACAATTCTTTCGAATAGTTTTTAGATGGCAGGTAGCAGTGAGATGGGCCTGTATCTTGTTGGTTCATGCATGGATTTCCCTTTTTTAAGTATGGGACAGATAATGGACGTTTTCCATCTGTCAGGGAAGTGGGCAAGCTGCAGTGATGCGTTAAATATTTCGGTTATTGATGCTAGTATGTGATTAGGGAGCAGTTTGAGAGCTTCATTGGGCAATTCGTCGATTCCGGGAGCTTTTTTATTTAGTAGATTTCCAATAATCGCTTTTATTTCACCAATGTTTGCTGGATCTAGTCCTGTTTATTTTTTTTTCATGCATGGATTCACACATTTGGTGTATGTACGAGTAGGTTTGGAGTGGGATGTATAGGGATTGGGGGTGAACGGTTTTTCATAGTTGTTGGCAAATGATTTAGCTGCTTTTTCTGCGGTTAGTGTCTGCCCATTATTTGTCTTCAATGTTATTTCTTGTTTTTCAGAGTTGGATAATCGTTTGATGGCTTTCCATATGGTTTGGTCTGTGACTTTCAAGTTTTTGATAAAGTGGTCCCAGCTAGTGTTATCGTGCTCTCTTTTAAGTTTCTGTGATTCTCTCCGGGCCGTCATGTAGGCTGATTTATCTCGGGGATCGCAGGTTTTCTTCTTCTTTTTTTTTTTTTTTCTTAGTCTGGGAGTGGATCGTAATTTTTTTTAAATGTGAGGTGGATATCTTCGCTCTAATTCCGGGTCCTTATAATTTGTTGATTCTCTCAAATTTTGCACCATTTGTTCTTCAATGTATGTAATGGCCTCGTCTATTTATAAAGATGTGTCTAGGATCAGTTCAAGAGGTTCAGCGGTTTCCATTTTGTACTTGAAAAGGGCCCAATTTGTAATTTTTATTTTTGTATTTGAGAAGGAGATTTTGAAATCCTGTAGCACAAGTAGTACTGGTAGATGATCAGAGGTTACTTCGTGTAGGACTTTAGAGTATGCGCTTTGGGAGATGTTTTTGTGCACGGCGATATTAATGATATCTGGAGGTGAGTCATGTGTGGGTTCGTCGGGGTAGCTCACATCTAGGTCCATAACATCGATTGCGTTTTGGAGCCTTCTCCCGCTTGGGTTAGTGTTTAGTGATTAAATGTCTAACTAAGGAACAATATGAAAAATAGTACAAAGGTGAAATTGTTTTTGGATCAGGTGGATAAATTAAAAAATAAGACATCTCTTCTGATCGTGCAGCTAAAAGTTTCTGATGGTTTGTGCCATCTATCAGAATAAATATCAACAAAATCAAGAAAGGATATTCGTCCATTTAAGATGGAATAATTAAAAATCAACGATTATTTGATATTTATTCTGATAGATGGCGCAAGCCATCAGTAACTTTTAGTTTCACGATCAGGGATGCCTTTTTTTTTTTACAGAAGATTGGTTTCCAATATATAAAAATAACACATGAATCGTTATTTTTTAATAGACTATATGTTTAACTACATGTGAAATGTTTCTTAATCAATGATGTTGAAGTTTTAGATAGTTGAAAGAACATTGATTGGATTTTATTATTTTTTAACCGTACGACGTGAGTCGTACAATGATGAGGGAGAGAAAATAGAGCTGACCATGAAGCGTTAATCACCAACTACCCGGGATGTACAGCCACAGTCTGGAAGTGAGTTCTAGTCATGGGGAGATCTACACCAGGTAGTTCCAGTCGGCAGTAAAGTCAGGAAGTAGGGCTGAAGTCTTGTACCCCAGGTAGTGTTTGTAGCCTCTTGTGCAATATAAAAGCTGGACAGAAGAAGAAGTGGTCTACAGTTTGTAGTTCTTCCCGGTAGTAAGTCAGGAAGTGGAGGCAGGGCTGAAGTCTTGTACTCCAGGTAGTGTTTGTAGCCTCTTGTGCAATATAAAAGCTGGACAGAAGAAGAAGTGGTCTACAGTTTGTAGTTCTTCCCGGTAGTAAGTCAGGAAGTAGAGTCAGGACTGAAGTCTTGTACTCCAAGTAGTGTTTGTAGACTCCTGTGTAGTACAAAAGCTGGACAGAAGAAGAAGTGGTCTACAGTTTGTAGTTCTTCCCGGTAGTAAGTCAGGAAGTAGAGTCAGGACTGAAGTTATGTACTTCAAGTAGTGTTTGTAGACTCCTGTGTAGTACAAAAGCTGGACAGAAGAAGAAGTGGTCTACAGTTTGTAGTTCTTCCCGGTAGTAAGTCAGGAAGTAGAGTCAGGACTGAAGTATTGTACTTCAAGTAGTGTTTGTAGACTCCTGTGTAGTACAAAAGCTGGACAGAAGAAGAAGTGGTCTACAGTTTGTAGTTCTTCCCGGTAGTAAGTCAGGAAGTAGAGTCAGGACTGAAGTATTGTACTTCAAGTAGTGTTTGTAGACTCCTGTGTAGTACAAAAGCTGGACAGAAGAAGAAGTGGTCTACAGTTTGTAGTTCTTCCCGGCAGTAAGTCAGGAAGTAGAGTCAGGACTGAAGTCTTGTACTCCAAGTAGTGTTTGTAGACTCCTGTGTAGTACAAAAGCTGGACAGAAGAAGAAGTGGTCTACAGTTGGTAGTTCTTCCCGGCAGTAAGTCAGGAAGTAGAGTCAGGACTGAAGTCTTGTACTCCAAGTAGTGTTTGTAGACTCCTGTGTAGTACAAAAGCTGGACAGAAGAAGAAGTGGTCTACAGTTTGTAGTTCTTCCCGGCAGTAAGTCAGGAAGTAGAGTCAGGACTGAAGTCTTGTACTCCAAGTAGTGTTTGTAGACTCCTGTGTAGTACAAAATCTGGACAGAAGAAGAAGTGATGGTCTACAGTTTGTAGTTCTTTTCGGCAGTGAGTCAGGAAGTAGAGGCAGGACTGAAGTCTTGTACTCCAAGTAGTGTTTGTAGACTCCTGTGTAGTACAAAAGCTGGACAGAAGAAGAAGTGGTCTACAGTTTGTAGTTCTTCCCGGCAGTAAGTCAGGAAGTAGAGTCAGGACTGAAGTCTTGTACTCCAAGTAGTGTTTGTAGACTCCTGTGTAGTACAAAATCTGGACAGAAGAAGAGGAGGTGGTCTACAGTTTGTGACTCTTCCCGGTAGTGAGGGGACATATTGGATCTAGATCTCTATGCCAGAGATCTGCGAGGACGTGGCCGTGACCAGTTAAAGATGGTAGCGGTGGCCATTCCAAGACGAATTTTAGACAGGAAAGTTGCTGTAATGATGTTGCTAAAAAAATGAGGTTTTGAGACCTGTTTTACGTTGTCAGCAGAATGAGTTATTAGCACGACAATGTTGTTGGGAAAGGGAGATATGCAAATATCCTTATCAGTGATTCATCACGCGGAACAGCATCACTATGGAAATTTATGAATTAACATTGATAGATAGAGAAACAATAGTAGAAACTAAACTGGCGAAACCACTTGGAAGATTCACCACTGATGAGTCACGTCTTCCCATTTTAATTTTTATTATTGGAATATATGAGAAGTTCTCTATTGAAAAATAGTTTTTATTTATTAAAAAATGTATCAGTCAAAAGCTTATCTCAATTTCCAGCGATAGAGGGCGCTTAAAAGATAACAACTATGCAAATATATGTTTGTTGTTTACCGTACAGTAGCTAGGAGTCACAAGAGATGAGAAAATGAAGAAATCTCGTTTGTAAGTAGATACATACGTCGTTTGACTAGATCCTTGACTTATTGATATGGTATGAGTAGAACAAATGTTTAATTCAATGTTAACAACAAGCTTTATTAAGACATTTTGGTCTTATACAGATTCTCCCCGAATAGAAAAGGTTATATACAGAAATAATAGTACCACCAGCGAGTGCAAGTACGGTTGAATAATTGTAGCTACAAACACAGAAACCAATCAAATTTAATTATTATCTCTTAGGGGTCAGTGGAAGGATGGTCTAAACCGTTGGTTTTCGACCGCTACGACCTGGGATCAAATCCCAGGGGTACTTTTTTCTGATTAAAAAAATGCTCCAACGGCCTCCCCGATTCTTGCAAAAGTCCAATTCCACGAGTGAGTGCAAATATAACCAAACGGAGCTCCGATACATTTGTAAATGCAAAGTCGAACTGCTTTTCACATGTGTCGACATGTGGTGTACTTACAGTAAAAGCAGTAGCCAACTTCTACCCACCATGATTATCATGGCCTGTACCACGTGTATTAGGGATAAGCAAAAAAAAACAGTGATAGTAACAATAATCAGCAATGCTATTTACAATGTATCAAATAAGGGGAAAGAAGAAAGAAAGAGTTTGGCATGAACAAGCAGGTATTTTCTTTAAAAAAAAAATAATAATAACAATAATTAGTAGTATTGACAGTAATTTAGATTAGTACAAGTGAAAACGGAATATTCAACAATGTATTATAAGATACTTCGGCCAGAAAATTGTATTTATTTACTGACCAAAGTGTATTTTATTTTAAAGAACTATAAATGCCGGCCAGGCAACCTCTGTCTTCAAGATAAGGCATCTTTATAGTTTTACACATTAATGGTCTAAAGTCGGACTATAAAGTCTTATAGGTTAATACGTTTTGTCAATCACCCAGTTGTTCAGTAGAAGCCAGTGGATTCATTATGTTATTTCAAATATCATTCGCAGCTTTATAAAGTTTATAATATTCAAAAGTAAAGCTTAGATCAGTCAGTATAATATTTAGCCAGTAGTACATTTGTTGAGAGTTGGGTTGACCAAATGTCAGGATTCTCCAGCGAGCCCAGAACACATCATGCATCAGGCATTGCCGAACAGACATCTACACCGACCCAGCTGTGGTCATCGAGGCGATAAAGAGGCCTCCAGGATCTGGTCTAGACTTGAAGTCCAAACCTGGGACAAGAAAAAAAAAAAAGGTTGGGGCAATTTTTTAACAAATAGCTTCATTTACTCACTGATTCTTGCTACAAGTCCATGGCTTGCGCCATCTTGAGGAATAAATATCAACTAATCTTTGTTTTTTTTTAATTATTTCAGTATTGACCAAATACCCATTCATGATTAATCAAGAAAAGTTAGCTATATACGCGTTTTTTTCCCCTTAATTTATCCACTTGATCCCAATACAATTTCACTTTTGTACTATTTTTTCATATTTCTATATTAAAAAAATAAAAGAAAAAATAAAATATAAAAAGATCAGGTGTTGAAATCAATATTAAAAATGGCATATCCTGACCAAGAGCACATGTGCTTTACAGAAGGCAGAGCGCCATCTGGTGGAACAGAAATCAACTAAACATTGATTTTTGGTCGCAGTGGTACAGCCTACTCCACGCTGACGAGCGCCAAAAAGCGCGAAACGCGTTCGTGGATGGCTTTTCTTGATTTATCAAGAAATTGGGTTGGCCAAATATCAGGGAACAGGCTAAATCAATGTTTAGTTGATTTTTGTTCCACCAGATGGCACTCTGCCTTCTGTAAAGCACATGTGCTCTTGGTCAGGATATGCCATTTTTAATATTAATATTTCTATATGTACCCTCTTCTACTCGGAGAATCTGTTTACCTTTGAGTACAAGTAGTCAAAAGTCAAACAGCTTCCTACACATGTGATGCACACTTACGGCAAAAGACAGCAGTCGCTATCTACAATTTGAACAAGATATATAAGCGCGTCACTTTAAGAAAATGAACTGTTTGTTTTCGATTGCTTATATACAAGGTTGTCCCAAAAGTTCGTAAAACATTTTCAAAAAATTAAAATACCAATATTATTCGCCGTTATGTATAATGTCTTTGTATTATGTATAAAGTAATTTTATTATGTATTATTATGTAATCGCCGTAACAACATTCGCCAAGTAAAAATAAAAAATAAAAGTTTAAAGAAAAAAAAACGAACTTTTGGGACAACCTTATATAAGTTTACTAGCAGAGTGACCCGGGGTACGCCCGGGATTTACCCGAGTGCTTATCTGCCCTAGTGAATATATATTTGGTTAGAGCATTCCTAGCTAAGTAGAATAATTTGAATATATAGTTTTAATATTTAATTTATATATAATTTAAAATAGCCTATCGTTTTCCTCGTTTTTTTTTTTTACCTATGTATGGAAATTTTGGTACTGTAAAAAAAAAAAACTTTGCTTCAATAATAAAAAAAAAAAAAAACACCCAGGCTAAGTTTCGGACCAAGGTTGTGGAAATACGAAGCCGTACACCTAACCATTAAGCTACGCTTGGCATCATAAATATTCGCATGTAAAGCTATTTCAGGCCTTACATATTTCTAACGACCTTTTTGAAATAGGTTTTTGAAACATGGAAATTATAATACTTTAAATAAATAGAAATAGAGTGAACACAAATAAAATATACCAAATATTTCGAATTAGAGCAGTTATTTTAAACGGCGAATTAGATCAGTTATATCTAAAAATGAAAATATATAAATCTTCAAATCGAGCGAACGTCTATAAATATTTCGATTTAGATCAAGTATTCTAAACGTGTGTGTTATTAAGCGAACTATTATTAATAAAATATTGAGAAGATTTAGATTTTAAACGTATTTATAACCTTTTAGTACTTGATAGAGGGCGCTGCTCGTGAGCTAAGTAGAATAATTTGAATATATAGCTTTAATAATTGATTTATATATATTTTTAAAATAGCCTATCGTCTTCCCCGTATTTTTTTACCTATGTATGGAAATTTTGGTTTGAATTAGTGAACTACTACGAATTTGTATACCGGACATACAAACAAACATACAAACATTGATTTATATATATATAGATGTCAAGCCCTTTCTTTCTTCTTTCCCCTTATTTGATACATTGTAAATAACATTGCTGATTATTGTTACTATTTCTGCTATATATTTTTGTGAATTAAGAAAAAAAGGCATCTACTGATCGTGCAAATAAAAGTTGCTGATGGCTTGCGCCATCTGTCGGAATAAATATCAACTATTCGTTGACTTTTTAATTATTTCAGTATTGGCTAAATATATACATTAACGATGAATCAAGGAAAGCTAACCACATACGTTTTCTTCTTAATTTATCCACTTGATCCCAATACAATTTCACTTTTGTACTTTTTTTTTTTTCATATTTCTGTATGTATCCTCTTCTACTCGGAGAATCTGTATAACACCATAAGGTTTTAATAAAGATTTTTAGTTGTTGTTGTACAAGTGCGCTATCTATTACTGGAAATTTCACTAATCTATAATAATAAAAGACCTTTATTTGTTGTTTGCAGAAGAGCAATGCTCGAAAAGCATGTTTATATATTTCTATGTAGATGGAAAAAAAAATTCCATCTATATTTTAGCCATAGAATTGGCCCAGCCACTTTGCCAGCTAAACACCTCTTTGGCAGACTGTCAAGATTCCATTCGATCCCGTGTGGATCTCATGGAATAAAGTCCGCCCTGGGCTGACGAGGGCCATTAGCCCGAAACCATGGTCTCTAGATGAACGTTTTTCAGTTTGCTAAAGCTGGTGTTGTGGCTTTGTCACCGACCCGAGGCCGCTAGTTTGCGGCGACGGTCAATATATGGCGTCAGGTTTTGACGGGAGAGACGACCTTTGTCGTATTTCTATGTATTTCTACTGTTCTCAAAGCTTATATCCATAGTTTGCTTAAATACCGGGAGTTTATCTCCAATATAGGCATAAAAGAAAAACAGCACAATATACAATATTGGAGCGGTATATGGTAGATCAAACTGGGGACACCGCTGAGAGGGTTCACCACTGATGAGCCAGGCCTTCCCATTATTTTTATCATTGCTGTAAGGAAAGTAGAAAATTGTTTTATCTAAAAGGAAAACATATACGCATCAAAAATAGCTTAAATTCCAAACAACTAGAATATGATTATCATGGCCACATGTACTTGGATAAGTGAAAAATTAATTACGTTTTGTTCTAATTTGTTTGTTGTTTCATCTGTAATAGGCGCAAATACCGCGCTTGGTTGATTAATAATTTAAAAAAAAACTCTAATTACGTTTTAAGCTTCTTTTAAAAACGAGAAAGTTTTGAACATTGTGGAAACCCAGAAACGGAATGTGATGATCTGAAAATAGTCTCGGTCCGAAAATAGATTTAGCGATCTCTGGTGATGCTTGGATTCTAACAATGGTTGATCCTTGGTACCCTGACTTGGATTATTGTCCTCCATAGTTTTATGCTACACGGCCAGTCTATCGGCATGTCTTGCCAGGGCCTCAATTCCACTTTCGGGGAAAAGGTTCAAGAAAGCTGGCGTAGGATTTGGCCTAACAAATTTTTGCCACACGGGATGGCCTGAAAGCCACTTTAGAACTTGCTATGAAGATGGGAAATACAAACACACGTTGCCTCTTTTGATAACAAAACGGGATCAAATTCAAGGGCACAAGCTGATATCTAACTCAAGATTTCGAACCGGGTATTCAAAAGTTAAAACCGGGATAGAATTCAAAAGCTCAAGCCGAGATGTATTCTCAAAAGCTCTCAAGCAGGAATGTAATTCAAGATTTCGAACCTAGATGTATTCTCAAAAGCTCTCAAGCAGAAATGTAGTTCAAGATTTCGAACATAGAAGTATTCTCAAAAGCTCTCAAGCAGACATGTAATTCAAGATTTCGAACATAGAGGTATTCTCAAAAGCTCTCAAGCAGAAATGTAATTCAAGATTTCGAACATAGATCTATTCTCAAAAGCTCTCAAGCAGAAATGTAGTTCAAGATTTCGAACATAGAAGTATTCTCAAAAGCTCTCAAGCAGAAATGTAATTCAAGATTTCGAACATAGATCTATTCTCAAAAGCTCTCAAGCAGAAATGTAATTCAAGATTTCGAACATAGATGTATTCTCAAAAGCTCTCAAGCAGAAATGTAATTCAAGATTTCGAACATAGATCTATTCTCAAAAGCTCTCAAGCAGAAATGTAATTCAAGATTTCGAACATAGATGTATTCTCAAAAGCTCTCAAGCAGAAATGTAATTCAAGATTTCGAACATAGATGTAATTCAAGGGCTCAAGCCGGGTTGTATTCACGAGTTCAAACCGGGATTATTTAAAATCTCAAGAAGGGATGTATTCAAAATCTCAAGAAATGATGTAATTCAAGAGTTGAAGCCTATTTAAGATATCTGGGAAGAACATCACCTTGTGAATTTGTTTATCTTTGGATTATCTTATCACTTGATTGGCTCCCTCCCTATCTCTAGAATGCCAACGTTACCCGACATGTAAGTACCGCTTCCCTCTGTTCTGTACACGTAGCCATGGGAAGCCATGGTGACCGTAATACAACTCAAGGAGCGACTGACAAACCGCGGTCAGGAACTCGATGTTCCAACTTTCACATAGCACTTAACTTGTACTATGCTTGTAACCACGTGTTGTATACAATGTCTTCTTACCTTTAACACTTATAGAACTCCGTTTAAAACAACGTTCTTGTAATGAATGGCTATATAACTCTTTTATAGAACTCCATTACAGCATTGTATGTCACTTATTTGTTAGGTGTATCTATAATCCAAATTGTACCACACCGAGTTACTCAGAGTTCTGAGGGAGAATAGAAACAGCCGTTGTACCTATACAGTTAGTTCCCTACAGAGATTTCTCAAACCACGTTGATAAGACCGCAAGGGCAGCGCTGTGGAGTGTTGTGCAACATCTTGCATCACTGCAACTGGTCGTCCTTGCTATACATTGCTTTGTGAATCTACTGTCCTAAAGCTTATGTCCATAATTTGCTTAAATACCATTTCTAAGATTCCACTCTTGTTGTTGTCGTGTCCAATGAAGAGCCTCAGATATCTCCATACATCTCTATCACAGCAGTCGCAATGTCCACTATCTTGGGTTTGTAAAGCTGCTGCTTTGGGTCCACTTTTCCATTCCACTCTACATTGCAGCATATATAAGCAGAAGCTCAGCTCCTAGGATTGAAGCTGCTAGAGACTAATTTACGTCGTTCCCACAGATCTACCTTCCATATTTATTGACACTTCCATTACGTTTGTAAACCTTACAACAACAACCTCACAGTTTGCCATGCACCGATAAATTCGATCAATGTAAGCCAACATCCCTAAAAAATATAAACAGAATCGTCCAATACAGTATAAGATCTCCAAGAAGCGGTCTGGTAGATTAAATTGAAGAAACCGTTAAAAGGTTTCACCACTAATGAGCCAAGCCGTCCCAATATATTTTTCATCGCAGTAAGGACAGTACATGTTTGTTTTATATTTAAAAAGAGAAACATTCATGCTTCAATATACTTCCATTTCTTATATATATAGGGTATCCCAAAAGGTACTTTACAATTCCAAAGAACACAAGGTAATAAGACCAAATATCCTTCAGTACTTTTGTCTGAAGATGGTAACAACGCTGTTACCGAAACGTCACACACTATTTATTTATTTGTATTTGGTCTTATTACCTTGTGTTTATAATCCATAATCCAAATTGTGCCTTATCAATTCCAAAGTACAATAACATGACTTGTAATTGATTTACATTAATTAACTGTATTTTAAATAATTATAAAATTCGAAAAGGTTTTATTGTATGTGTTTTTCAAGATAACAGAAATTTAGTATATGCGCCGTATGTATAAGTCATCGTTTATGTGAATGGAAGCTTTACCTATTTCAATGATGTTTTACTTATAGTATCATCATACTGGTATCATCATTATAACTAATTAGAATAAAACGCTGCACATGACTGGTACAGAGCAGAAGGGACAAGCACCAGTTCTGTCTTCCCAATAGAACAACAGTCTTTGATTTCCAGACTTAAGTCTGGTCATCTACAGACAATGACTTTCCAGAATGGTTTCAAGGTTTTCCCACTATGTACTAAGTGTCAACCTGTGCAACCCCAAAACACATTCTTGACTCATCAATTGATGTGCTCTACTCATTCCCAGCAGACACCATCAACAAGCTTTACAAGCTTGATATCCTAATATGATTGAGTAGAGATAAGAAAGGAGAATAAAACCCTGTCCGTCAGTCATAAAAAAAGAAAAGAAATGGTGGGTATGATAAAATCATTCATTTCCTTTGTCTCACTGCTTTGTTCTTATGCATACCTCTGGTGAATCCTGTATAGGGTCAGTGACCCTAAATAAAGGCTTTTTTGTTGTTGTTGTTTGTTGATAAAATCATTCTCAAGGTAAAGCTTCAATTCACACATGGCATCTTTTCTTAGGCAGACGATCTAAGTCCTGTTATATGGAAACAACAAACGCAATATATGTTTTCGAGATGAAGTAATATTTAACTACAGTAAGTTTGGGTAAATCAGTTACACGAGTCGTGTAACTTTGTAATTGTAAAGTAACTTTTGGAACATCTTGTACTATAAAGTATTTGACCTTCTTTATAACGTTTGGTACCGTTGTTTTGAATGAAGGCTTTGAGTACGAGAGAGTGATAACAAAATATAAGATGAAATTATTTAACACACGAATGTTTCTTTTATACATAAAACGAACTTCTACTGTCCTTACTGCGATGAAAAAATATATTGGGAGGGGGCTTGGCTCATCAGTGGTGAACCCTCCCAGCGGTTTCGCCAATTTAATCTACCAGACCGCTTCTCAGAGCTCTAATACTGTATTGGACGATTCTGCCTATATATGCTACATTGAAAAGGGTGGAATCTCAGAGATGGTTTTCAATAAAACTATGGACATAAGCTTATAGGACAGTAGAATTACATTTAAATATTTGTATCGAGCAATGCTCTTCCGCAAACAATAAGGACAAGGCCAGTTAGGCATAATTCATACAAAGTAATAACGCGCCATCTATATATATAAAATGAAGGGATTATTGATGAGCCAAGCCCTCCCAATATATTTTTTCATCACAGTAAGGACAGTAGAAGTTTGTATTGTATATAAAAGAAACATCCGTGCTTAAATCCTTTCATTTGATATGTATAGATGGCGTGTTATTGGTTTATAACAAAACATAAACATTTTCAGGAAGCCACTGGGACCAAAGCTATTTTTGGTCGCAGTGGTACAGTCTACTTCACGCTGACGAGCGCCAACAGCGCGAAACGCGTTCGTGGATGACTTTTCTTGATTTAACAAGAAATTGGGTTGGCCAAATATCAGGGAACAGGCTAAATCAATATATAGTTGATTTCTGTTCCACCAGATGGCGTTCTGCCTTCTGTAAAGCACATGTGCTCCTGGTCAGGATATGCCTACTTTGTTTTTAATATATATATAAACATATATTTTCAAAGTATATTCCATGTATTCTCAAAGTAAATGCTTCGGGCACACCCATCGGTTTCATTAAAAAGCTCACTAATCTGCTTAACAATAATAGATCCCCTGCACTTGTTTCCTGTGATGACCCTGAAACGCTGAGGAGCGCGATTACAGGGCTCTTAAAAACAGCGGCAGACCAATCTATACAAAACGACCTTACAAGAATGGATAAATCTAAGCTATACTCTCACTACAAAGACATTCACATATCTTTCATGACGGAGGGATACCTTTTAGGGGATTTTCCTTTCCCGGTTGTAAGACTACTCGCACAAGTTAGAATACTTTCAAGTTTTTTTAGAGAAAACCACACCAAGATGCTCTGCGGTGAGGACCCGACTTGTACCTTCTGTAATTCAAAACTAAAAAATGAAATCACTCACTATATTTTTGATTGCTCTGCTCTGAAAGAAGAAAGAAGAACCCTTATGCTCAAAACTGGGCAACTCTGTGCTTCACTCCCATCAATAATTGACAATATGACCCAGAATAAGTATATTGCTACGGCGTTTTATGGTTTCCACAAGTCTATATCTCAGAAGAAAGCCAAGTGATACTCACTCCTCACTTTCTTACTGCTACTCTTTTTGTGTTGATTTCTTGCTTCCCTCTTTCTTCTTATTATTTTTTTTTCCTTTTCTTGTTTTTTTTTTCTTTCTCTTTTTACTCTGTATATATCGTTATTTCCTTTGTCTCACTGCTTTGTTCTTATGCATACCTCTGGTGAATCCTGTATAGGGTCAGTGACCCTGAATAAAGGCTTTTTTGTTGTTGTTGTTGTTGTATTCTCAAAGTATATACACGTTATTTGAAAAAGCTTATGTCCATAGTTCATTTAAAATACCCTTTCCAAGAGTCTATAGCTTCAGTATCCGTATAAAAGGAAAACAGCTAAATGCAATATATAGCAGCGGTATGGTAGATTAAACTGGTGAAACCGCTGGGAGGGTTCACCATTGATGTGCCAGACTCTCCCATTATTTTATTATCATTGCAGTAAATGCAGTATAAAATTTTTATATTTTATATGTTATATAAATTATATATTAGATAATAAAAAGGCATATATTGTATTGAATAAAATATTTATTTGTCAATATTTCGGTTGGCTGAACGCCAACCTTTATCAAGGCATTACAAGACGTAGATGTTGATGCCAAGTTCAAACACACGAGTTCACGTCAAGATATCTCTCCATGATATATTGAAAAGATAAATTGTATTTATTCAGCTGTGCAACGTCCGTGTTGAGATGATTTGAAACTATCTTTACTGGGAATAAGACAATATAAATAACTAGTAAACACATTGTTAGCGTTTGTGTGAATGGTTAAATACACTCATGGACAAAACTCAAGGAAGTGGAAAGTTTTTGATGTCGCCAGTCTTTTTTTTTTTTTCTGAAGGAGACAGAGGTTGTTCACACACTTGGTTATCTCGTGTGTTTTCAATAAAGGTCACTGTAATATATTTCAGAGTTATTGTCTGAATCCCGATATACATGCTAAAAGGTACAACTTCCTTAAGTTTTGTATATTCGTGAATAAAAGAAAGAGTATTTTAACGCGATGTTTTCTTTTTCTAAAGAAACCATTTTCCTACTGTCTTTACTTCTATGTAAAATATATTGGGAGGGCCTAGCTGATCAGGGGTGAACCCTCCTATAATGTTGTTCCCAAGAACTCCCAATATTTTAATCACAGAAGTTACAGTAGGAAAATGATTTATTAATTAAAAAAAAAAACGCGCTAAATGGTATTATTTTCTGCACATAGATGGCGCTCTAAAGTTGAAATATTTCTGTCTTTTGATAGATGGCAGTACGCCATCAACAACATACAATTTTACAACCAGGATATGCAACTTCTTTATACAGAATAACAACAGTCTGCTATTGCTCTACTCTACTTTTAAACACTTTATATATACGATCCAAGTTAAAATTGCGAAAAGTGTTGAAAACTATAAACATATTTTCTTATGAGTTTCTTTTTAATTTTAAATTCCAAACTTTCAAGCGATAATCCCTCTTCAACGGGATTAATTAAAACACAATTGACTATTTCTTACAAGGAATTTATATACAGTAGAAACTACCTCCCTGTAAAGGACACCTAATTGCAGAGTCAAAGTGTCCTTTAGGGAGAGGTGTCCTCTTACCAGAGAGTTTCTAAATACAGTAGAACTACCTCCCTGTAAAGGACACCTAATTGCAGAGCCAAAGTATCCTTTAGGTAGAGATGTCCTCTTACCAGAGAGTTGCTAAATACAGTAGAACTACCTCCCTGTAAAGGACACCTAATTGCAGAGCCAAGTGTCCTTTAGGGAGAGGTGTCCTCTTACTGAAGAGTTGATAAATACAGTAGAACCTCCTTGTAAAGGATACCTAGTTGCAGAGCCAAAGTGTCCTTTAAGAAAAGGTTTCCTCTTACCGGAGAGTTACTGGTTTGTAAAAATGGTAGTTTTAAAAATGAAAACTGTCCTTTATAGAAAGGTGTCTGCTAAAGGGAGGTTTTACTGTATATAATTTACAGGGATTCTCTCTCTTCTCATGTAACATTTTATTTACATATTTTTATATATTCTGTGGATATATCGGATTCATTCAATGTACAAAACGGGAGAATAAATAATCTCAGAACGTAATGCTAGGCTAGGATTGCTGATTGGACTACTTTAAGCATCTTAATATGTACATATGGCAATATGTATATATGGTAACATTTACTATTTATACAACAAACGTCGCAAATATGGGCTGAGGTCATTTTTCAGAATAAATATATACGTTTGGTTTTTATTCATTTATAAAGATAATAATGAAAAATTGAAACTATTTTAGACGCGTGAGATTCTTTTTGAAACTAAACAATTTATACTGCCCTTACTGCAATGGAAAAAATTAATGGGAGGGCCTGGCTCATCAGTGGTGTTTCGAATTTTCATAACAGATGGCGCGCTAGTGCATCATAATGTCTAAATAGCTTTTTTTATACGAAAGTCGTTCAAAAAGTTCTGCATGTGAATTAACGAAACAATAGCTGTGGTGTCCGAAGATAAAAACAAAACCAACCAGAACATTCAGAAGAGTCACTATGTTGGTTAGGATCATGTGAATAGATAGAGCATGTACGTCTACGCAGAGTGGTAGATCGCACCTGACGTGAAAATGGCACTCGTAAAAGAAAAACTTGAGTTTTTAAATTTTCACGTGTTTAAAACTAGGCGAACAATCGCTATATATCTAAGGATATTTAAGTTTACGTCTTCTTGTTCCTAGGGAACAGTTGTTTGGTGGATTTGGAGGCTTCAAGCTGGAAGAGATGGCCAGAATCATAGACTTCCAGAGCTGTGACGAAACTTATCGGCAAAAGCTCTGTATCTATCTGATACAATAGAGGCTTCTACCTTCCGAAATTTAGTACACGGTGTTTCGGGAATTCATCGTCGCCTTTTTCAAGGCATTAGAGAAGTTTAATAAAAAGTTACATATCAGAGAAACTTAAGCTTCTACCTTGAAAAGTGGCGACAGCGGGTCACCGAAACGTCGGAGAAACGCCAACCACCAACAAGGATATTCTCTATAACTGTCGTGGAAGTGTAGGAAGCATTGAAAGAATAAGCAGTCAGCATTGGATATGCAAAATGGGAACTACAATAGGTTAGTGATATTCTAAAATTGATTAGAGTAGGATTTACCCAACATATCTTGTCCGATTTCGTACTAAATTGTCCTAAACGACTGACAGATATTTGTGAAAGGGATGAAACTTTGTTCTACCAATCCTCGTAAAAGTGACAACTATGTTTGGCTGGCGAAAAATGAGCCACACTACTAGACCCTATTAGTTTTGTGTAGTAGTTTCAATTGCGCAAGCGCCTATTTACAATTTTCAATCATTTTGAACCTTCTGGTGGATTGTATGCCAAACAATGTGACTGTCTGTGTTGCTGAGAAATCTCTCGTTGGAAAATCAAGAAAAATACAAACGTCCAAAGACTTGGCATGTCTCGCATCTATACCTCATCCCATAAAACAAAGAATGTCTGACATTAATACAGAAAAAAACATTTATCAATTTTAGACCATACTCACATTTGACCTTTCTCACTGCGACTTCTGGTTGCTTATTACCACACTTACAGGAATAGCCTTTAAACGTGTTCAAATCTAGCTCCACCAGTGAATCCAGGCCACTGCACTATGCCGTATTCGAACTGTAACATGAACGGTGAAAGAACAGTGCATTATATTCCAGTTTATTGATCATTTGCACAACGTTCTGAACGACCCTGGTTAATCAGGAAAACTCATAATCGAACAGATGTTGACCCTCGTCAGCAGTTTGTTTAATACGTTTAACGTAGGTTTTTCATGCATGGCACATTCATCGACAAAACTTAAGGAAGTGAAAATTCTTTTTTTTTTTTTTCAAGAAGATGGAGGCAATTTAGTTAGCACTTAGTTATCTCGTGTATCTTCAATAAAGTTCAATTTAATATCTTTCAGGGTTATTATCTGAATCCAGATATACATGGTAAAAAGTACAACTTCCTTATGCTTTGTTCATGAGTGTATATTGTACTTATAAGGTGGAGAAGCGTCGTTGCTCATATCTATCGGTGGAATGGGAACGCCTCGTTATCTCGTGTACCATTTAACTGCTCAGGGTTCTCTCTGTTTACTTTATTCTAAAGATCGTTTGTTGGTTGGTAGTAGATTCAGAGAAAAACACATCAACCAATGATTTATTTAAATCCCGACATTTCAGTGATTTCCTGTCATTCTCTTCAGGGGAATGGTTACTTTGAATCCTAATTCTACATATAAGTTAAAGAACAAATGGTTTTTCAGAGAAAAACACATCAACCAATGATTTATTTAAATCCCGACATTTCAGTGATTTCCTGTCATTCTCTTCAGGGGAATGGTTACTTTGAATCCTAGTTCTACTTATAAGTTAAAGAACAAATGGTTTTTCAGAGAAAAACACATCAACCAATGATTTATTTAACTCCCGACATTTCAGTGATTTCCTGTCATTCTCTTCAGGGGAATGGTTACTTTGAATCCTAATTCTACATATAAGTTAAAGAACAAATGGTTTTTCAGAGAAAAACACATCAACCAATGATTTATTTAACTCCCGACATTTCAGTGATTTCCTGTCATTCTCTTCAGGGGAATGGTTACTTTGAATCCTAGTTCTACTTATAAGTTAAAGAACAAATGGTTTTTCAGAGAAAAACACAGCCACATCAACTATTGGTTGATGTGTTTTTCTCTAAGTTAACTTTATTGTTATTATATAGTTCAGTATACACCTATCCCCCGATTTACACGGTAGATACGTTCCTGAGAAAAACGTGTAAATCGGGTGGATAGGTGTACACAGAAATAAAAATAAAATGCATTGACAGGTTAAAATATGTAGTCAGCACATAAGCTCGGGATTCCTCGTGAGATGTGTACACAGCGCATGTGTTCAATCACAGTAGCATTTAGTATAGTGCGATAAAAAACAAACAAAAAAAAAAACTTATTTGGAAAACCGTGTAAAAGCGAAAACGTGTAAAACAAGTACCGTGTAAATCGGGGGATAGGTGTATATATATTTTTAGTTTCTTATGGTTATAACTTTATCTTCGCTTTTTATTTCATTTTACGTAATTTTTAGCTTGAATCTTCTTTTTACCTGGTATCAATGTTTAGCTTGAAGAAAAGCGGGCGTTCATCCTTGTGAAAGCTCTCCGAGAAAACTGTAGAAAACTAAACGAGTGATTCCCTATGTTGTAGAGTTGTACCGGAGTCAACAGCTGTGCAAGCAGGTGATAGTGGGTTTGTAATTGTGTAAAGATCCAACAGGACGTGTTTGTGTTATTTTTAAAATTAGAGAATTGTGCATACCTCTGGTGAATCCTGTATAGGGTCAGTGACCCTAAATAAAGGCTTTTTTGTTGTTGTTGTTTTAAATTAGAGAATTGTTTCTTATCTGTTCCTTGAGTTCCTAGTGTTATGCAAGCGGCTTGGATGGCTAGACGCAGGTGCGAGGTCGTCTGTTATCAGAGGCTGATAGGATGAGCCAACAGAGTGAATGTCATGGCTGACTGATCACATACCTCGGTCGTCACAGCATGGGAATGCTAGAGATGTGGACACAATTTGAGAAGTGAAATCATTCGTGACCGCATAACAAATGCGACCCATCTATGTAAAATATTGTTGATTAAATATATTCGAAAATGTGAAAAATAATATTAAAAAAATAAAAAGGTCAGGTGTTTATATCTATATATCGTCCCTACAACTGCAAATGCCTTCAATGCCTTCCTCTACTGAGGGTAGGCCACATAGTCTCTTCATTTCTCTCTCCTTCAAAATTGAATTTTTCACATTCGATAGTTTGCAGTTGTAGGGACGATATATAAAAATGAATGTATGTGTGTGTGTCCTTTATGCCTGACCAAACAACTCATTGGAACACCATGAAACTTTGGGAAGTTATTTAGTATAGTACTGGGTAGATTTCTAGCAAATAAAATTTTTGAAATAACTTTTCGTCTAAAAATAATCAAGATAAATATTATAATTTATCTGTTATAATTCAACAATCTGCTCTAAATATTATCATGATGATACGATGATTTTGTAATGTAGAAAATTAGGAAAGACAAAATGAGACAAGAATAATGATACAATTCCAAGGCAAGATACTATTCCTTTAACTTCTAATTACCGAGGGAACCAATTAATATTGATTTTATTCAACTTATCGAGTATTTTTCAAGGGACCGGGAAAAATGTTCACTTTATCGAGAGATTCGTTAGACAAACCTTTACTCGGGTAAAACCCGGGCGAAGCAGGGTACATCCGCTAGTTAAAAATAAAAAAAGGCATATCCTGACCAGGAGCACATGTGCTTTTCAGAAAACAGAGCGCCATCTGGTAAAACATAAATCAACTAAACATTGATTTAGCCTGTTCCCTGATATTTGGCGAACCCAATTTCTTGATAAATCAAGAAAAGCCATCCACGAATGCGCTTCGCGCTGTTGGCGCTCGTCAGCATGGAGTAGGCTGTACCACTGCGATCAAAAAGATTTTTGGTTCCAGTTGCTTCTTAAGAAACCAAGAAATGGGTATTTAAGGCCAAACTTGCGTAAATAGGCTTAACTTGTGAGAGAACAGGTTAAATCAATGTTTAGTTTATTTCTGTTCCACCAGATGGCGCTCTGCCTTCTGAAAAGCACATGTGCTCCTGGTAGGATATGCCTTTTTTATTTTTAATATTCGAAAATGTTAATGGTTATTTTTTTCTGTAACGTACAATCGTGCTCGTCGTTGGTCTCACACGGCGTCTTTCCTTACGTCCAGGACACCACTGTACACGTCGATGGTCCCACACGGCATCTTTCCTTACGTCCAGGACACCACTGTACACGTCGATGGTCTCACACGGCATCTTTCCTTACGTCCAGGACACCACTGTACACGTCGATGGTCTCACACGGCGTCTTTCCTTACGTCCAGGACACCACTGTACACGTCGTTGGTCTCACACGGCGTCTTTCCTTACGTCCAGGACACCACTGTACACGTCGTTGGTCTCACACGGCGTCTTTCCTTACGTCCAGGACACCACTGTACACGTCGATGGTCTCACACGGCGTCTTTCCTTACGTCCAGGACACCACTGTACACGTCGATGGTCTCACACGGCATCTTTCCTTACGTCCAGGACACCACTGTACACGTCGATGGTCTCACACGGCGTCTTTCCTTACGTCCAGGACACCACTGTACACGTCGTTGGTCTCACACGGCGTCTTTCCTTACGTCCAGGACACCACTGTACACGTCGTTGGTCTCACACGGCGTCTTTCCTTACGTCCAGGACACCACTGTACACGTCGTTGGTCTCACACGGCGTCTTTCCTTACGTCCAGGACACCACTGTACACGTCGATGGTCTCACACGGCATCTTTCCTTACGTCCGGGACACCGCTGTACACGTCGTTGGTCTCACACGGCGTCTTTCCTTACGTCCAGGACACCGCTGTACACGTAGTTGGTCTCACACGGCATCTTTCCTTACGTCCAGGACACACTGTACAACTCGTTTTCTAAAAAAAAAAAAAAAAAAACATCATTGAAGTTATTTTTGATTTAATTTTGAACTGAAACCAGAATTTAAATGACCTTACTTTAAGGGATTATTTCTAAAGTGTGGTTCGCAGTTCGAGTTCATTCAAGCCGAATAAAAGACCATTGCGCCAATGGAAATTCACAATCGTGACAATTAAAATAAATGTAAATAATTAAAATGGCTGAAATTTCCTATTTTAAATGTTCCGTTATATTTCCTCGAGAGCGACAGACGTGTATTCATGGTCAATTGACCCAAATTTACCAGGCATAACCCTATTGGATTTGTATTCTAATCCAAATCTTGTTTCAAAGCGACGCTTCGCCCGAGTCCGTCGTTAAAGCGGAAGGTCGCTAATCTGCACCCACCTATAGTAGATATTCCAGTTGTAGATACCCAGTCAACTTATACGTCATATCTCAGCAAACACGCCCCTCTCTAGAGGATGGACAAAATGAGAATCTCAAATTAGGCAGTAAAGTGCCAGTGCTATAGATTAAATTTGTGATACTTATATTGAAACCGTTGATGTTCATAGGAATCATAGGATCGTTCGGCGATGTAAGTGACTTATCAGCGCGATGAACTCTCTCAACGAGCGATTTATACAAATCCTTAGAAAATATCTGCACCTTAACAAATTAAGAAAAAAAAAAAAAACAATTCAATCAAATCGAGCGATTTGGAGAATAATTTAGTCAAAGGTTCACCACTGATTAGCATTCTCAACTAATTTTTCCAACATCGCAGTAAAGTCTGCAGAAGTAGTGTTAGATGATTTAGAGGAAAAGATAAATAAGTATATGTGTATATGTTCTCTCTCTTATGTAAATCAACAGCGTACTTTCTCCACAGGTGCAGATTGAATGCCCGCTAAGACAAAAACTGTACACCTGGAGCTATAACCCTCGTCTATACAGGACGATCCCTAGTCGTGAAATCTGCGGTTATTTAAAGGAAGAAATGCCATTTATTTTAAAATAACAACATTAACTTACTATGCATTAATTTATATATATATATAAAAAGAGGATGGGGGGGGGGGGGGTGTTTTCACATAATCCAAATTTCTGGAGCGTGCGCAGCAGTCAAATGTCAAGGAGAGAAAGAAGAAGCAAAAATCAATATGGGAAAATCCCTATTTTAACAACCGCTAAAGAACTAAAAAGCTTTTACTCAATCTCTTTACAATCATAATTTCACCAAAAATATCTTTACACGAGATTTTGAAAATCCAAAAAAAAAAAAAAAAAAATTGCCAAGAGACATTGTATAAGTAGTGTAGAGGAAAACGTAATAGGCGTGCAAACATATCAGCAAACGCGCGGAAATGTAGGGGTAGCAAACACATTGGGGTTTAGGGGGCGGAACTATGGTTTGCCTTCCCGCAGGGGGTGGAGGGGGATAGGGATTAGGGAGTGTGATAAGGGGAGAGCTTAAATCCTCAGATGGCATGACGGGCAAGCTTTTTTTGTTCAATTATAGATCTTTCCCGGTGCATAACTTGAAAATAATCGAAATACGATACACTTTTATATTTAATATAAAAAGTTATCATCAAATATATAAAATATATTTATTAAACCTTTGTTGTTGAATTATAATAAATAACGAAAATAAAATATTAAAGCGCGTTCGATATTACTAAATATTTCGGGCATGATCGATTTTTTTTTTCTTCCCTACTTAAAGTATCATATAAATACATCCTATATTGCATTTTAAAATGATATAATTATTTTTTTAAAACACACCGAATAAAACTGAAGATAATTTACACAAACTCACGCCAATAAAAACGGAATAAGAGAGCAGGCGCTTATCTATGGGAAACCATGTCAATCGATAAGAAGGCCAAAAGATAAAAGCTAGCGAGCCTGACATTAAATTCTAAATACAGAGCGCACCCCCAAAACTTAAATATAAAACAGACGACATACCTCAATAAACAAATTTCTAATAAATTATATACAATATCAAAAAATATCAAGAATTAGAAAATATTTATAAAGAATATATATTAAATAAATTAATTTAAAAAAAAAAACTTAAAAACCACGCACATATACATTAAATAGTACTCGTTTATAAATATCTAAAAATTGATATAAAAAATATTACTTTTCGAAATTTGTTACTCTCTAATGATTTCTTCAATAAAAAAAAAAAAATAATGATTAAAAAAAAAAAAAACGTTCAAAATCTAAATATTAAATGTGAAATAAATATTAAAGTAAAAATTTGACTTCATTTAGCACACAAAATCAATAATGAAAATATGCGCATATGCATATCTTAACTTATAGCTAGTCTATTGCCTAAAAAATGTAACGCCGGCTTAAAAAAATATATATACACAAACCTATACCGGCGTAGTCAATAAAGAAAAACGAGAGAAGATCTTAAAAAAAAGAACCTAAAAAAATCAATAATCAAGTCTCATAAAAGATAACTCTAAAAATATAGCTTTAGTTATGTTTAATAAAAAATATATATAATTTTCAACAAATAAAATAAAAGAAACGAAATGGAAAGAATAATATTTGGACGCATAACACTGGCAACCACATGACCTTGCTATACACACTGTAAACAGTGTGGTAAAGATGGCAACTATAGGAGCGGGCAGCAATAGAAGCGAATGTGACTATAAATTATTGTTTACACCACCGCCGCCCCTGCTGTCCAAGGTGAAAACCCCGTGGACACAAGAAGGCGACGCACACGCCATGTTGAGTAAAATTGTTTTGAGTGAGCTGATTGTGAAGTGACGTGTTATCAGCTGACGCGGAAGTGCAGCTAAAACTTTTTGAAAAGACCTCAAATATTACAGGTCTCAAGATGTGATAATAAATATGGCATATAGTAGCAAAACATATTTTAAAACCAACTAGCTAATTAACTAATTATAAAAAATTAAAAGCGAACCCCCCTTCCCCAATATAAATTTTTAACGGCGCGTCTTCACCATCACCTGAGCCCCACAAGTACCGAACCGATCGAACATCATTGCCATCTTCTTTCGTATCAGGATTTAACAAGTAAGCTACCTTTATTTTTTAAATGTTTTATTGTTTATTTTGCTATATTAAGAAGTTTATTCTGAAGCCGTTTGTCGTCTTATTTAATTGATATAATTGTCATTGTCGCCAACAACTAATATGGCGACGGCGGTCTTTAATTGACCTAAATGTGAATATAAGCTTACCTTTTATTAGAAAAACGATTTTTTTGTATATTTATACTTTCAGATAAAAATTTTGTTTACATTGTTTCTCATGTTAATAGGGCAAACATTTCTAAGGTAGACATGTAAACAATTGTAGGCCTATTTTTTTCCTAAATTTGGAAGACAAAAAAAAAAAAAATTCTTCCAAATTTACAAATTTGCTAAAAATTAAAAGAATTTTATTCTAGTTATTACGTTAAATTTTGTTATGATTCCAAAACCAACATGCCCAGATATTTCATGATATCAAACTTAGATTTTTTTTCCCCCATTAAATATATGAAGCCTAAATTTAATAAAAAGCCAAAAGATTTAGAGAAATACGAACAAAATTAAACCATACGAATTATTTATGTTTACAAACCTAATTGTTAAATATTTCTTTATCAAAAGAAATGCACACAAATATATGCATGCATTTTTTTTTTAGGTGGAGCACATTTAATTAGAGAATCCTTGGAATTAATAATTTAAATATATTTGATAGCATATATATAATTAGCAAAAGATACTACAATGTATAATATAATGTAATATTATATAATATGTATAATATATAAACAGTAATGTATTGAATAAGTACTTATATGAATATTATTGTTTTATACACAATAAAATTCTTCACACCAATTTTAAATTGATATATTTTCAAGAGTGCATTCATACAAAATTTAAAAAAATAATTAATTATGTAAATTATATTTTAAACTAAAATGTGAGGTCTCTAAATATAACAAAAATATTTAACAATTTATGTATTAAATATTAAATATAAATAATAATTTTTATATATAATAATTAGCACTAGGCTAAAAATATATATAAAAGTGTGTGAAAGCTATCAAATGTTTTTGGAAGCAGAGACCAAATTTCACTTTGCCAAGGATAATATTACAGGAAGGCCTACAGCCCACAAGGAAATTTTAGTCAAAAATTCTTTTCTAAAATAAGTAAGAGCTTTAATTTTACAAAATTAATAAACTTGCATATTTATTATTATATTTAATAGAGTATATTATCACATTTTTGTTTATTTACAAACAAAAATGACTATAGTCAAATGTGTAATTATAATATCTATGATAATAATAATATAAAATAATATTCATCATTTTTACATATTTACAGTACAATGATGAAGCACAATTAGGATTATAGATTATAAACACAAGGTAATAAGACCAATTAAATAAATAGTGTGTGACGTTTCAGTAATAGCATTGTTACCATCTTCAGACAAAAGTGCTGAATGAGTTTTTCAGTATTAAGAATTCAGTACTTTTGTCTGAAGATGGTAACAACGCTGTTACCGAAATGTCACATTATTTATTTATTTGGATTTGGTGTTATTACCTTATGTTTACAGTCCAATTTCTTCAACACCCCAAAGGATTCCAATTTTCTGTTGAATTAAAGTCAGTGTCGTAGTCTGTTATCAATTCATCCCAACATAACGTAACAAGACCAAATAAATAGTGTGTAACATTTTGATAACAATGTTGTTACCATCATCAGACAAAAGTACTGAATGGATAATAGTAACAAAGCAGTTATTGAAATGTTACACACTATTTGGATTTGGTCTTATTATCTTGTGTTTCTGTGTTGACTCATCCATTAATGAGCTCTACTCTTACCCGGCAGACACCATCAACAAGCTTTACAAGCTTGATACCTTAGTTTGATTGAGTGGAGATAAGAAAGAAGATCTTGTGTTTCTAATCCAAATTGTGCCTAATCAATTGATTGCAACATTCCCTGCTGGTGGATTAAGACAGAGGACTAGTGGCAATACTTTGTTGGATAGTATAGTTTAAGGTCAATTCATAGCAATATTCAACACAAGTGCTTTGAATTAAAGCCTACAAAGGTAATAAACTGGTATACAATCATGATATTCAGTTTTTGTCTGCTCTAATAGTTTTATTATCCCTAGTACACATGGTACAGGCCATGATAATCATGGTAGTTAGTGACTGCTTTACTGTAAGTGCACCACATGTCTACACCTATGAAAAGCAGATAGATAGTGGTGGTGTTGTGTTGTGAGGGTTTGAAACCAGGGTCAATGGGTGTGTTGTCATCCTCAAGTGTGAGTTGGTGCACAGCCAGGCGCCTACTAGGTGACAACTATGGTAAGAGACATCTCAGCTAAAAAGGAATCCAAAGAAGAGTGTCGTCAGCGGCGGCCATCATGGAACACCATTTCACTATTCCAGATTATTTTATGGATTGTCTACCTCTCCCTTCATTCTTCAAAGTGTATCCTGACATAGTCACCTTGGAGTATCCCTGGAAAAAATTCCTTTTGATTTCTTTATTCATTTAGAAGGTGGCTCTACTCTCCATTAAATCTTTCTTTCTTTGTCCCCCCCCCCCCCCATCAATCCATTTCATCTTGAGACACCACATATAATATTCTTCTCCAGTTCTTTGATGATAGCCCAAGCTTCACTTCCACACAGTGACCACAGTTGGTGAAAGGGAAAAAGTAAGTCATAGTGATGGTACCACCAGGACACATGCTGAAGTGTATACAGTCACATCTATCTATCTATATCCATCTGGCAGAGTTGTAGATAGATCAGAGTAGTGAACAATATATTGGAAACTTGGATTCCAACACACAGAGATCACTAATTTGTTTATTTTTAATGGACACTCTTTTTTAAATATGGTTAATTTAAAATAAAATGATGTCTCCTTTTTTCTTTTATCCACTCAACAATCATATCAGGGTATCAAGCCTGTAGAACTTGAGACTTTTGATGGTGTCTTTTTTTTTTTTTTTGCTTATCCCAAGGACACGTGGTACAGGCCATGATAATCATGGTGGGTAGAGGTTGGCAACTGCTTTTACTGTATGTGCACCACATGTCTACACATGTGAAAAGCAGTTTGACTTTGTACTTACAAATGTGCCAGAGCTCAGTTTGGTTACTTGCACTCGCTGGTGGGGTTGGACTTTTGCAAGAATTAGGGGCCATTGGAGCATTTTTTAAAAATCAGAATAAAGTGCCCAATGTGGGAATCGAACCCGGGTCTCAGTGATCAAAAACCAATGGTTTAGACCATCCTTCCACCGACCCCTTGGTGGATGGTGTCTGCTGGGGATGAGTAGAGCTCATCAATGGATGAGTCAATTATGTGGTTTGGGTTTGTAGGTTGAGAATTAGTACATAGGAAAACCTTGCAACCATTGGAAAGTCATTGTCTGTAGATGTGTTAATGTTGTCATCAAAATTATCTCAACTTGGTGAACATTTTGACATTTAATATTATATAGATAAAATACACATAGCCATTATATAGATAACAATACATTTATTTAATAAATATTTTAAAATGTGCAGAGTAAAATTTCTGCTGGAGAGAATATTCACAACTCTTAAACAAACAAAACATATCACCCTGAAGGTAAAATAATATTTTGGTGGTACTCCCAGTGTGTATGGAACTTGCTATCAAGGGCTTTTACAATGGAAATCTTGGCCCTTTGGTGTATCAATGGGAACTTGAAAATTGCCCTGTTGATTGTTTATGTTGTTTGTTGGCAAAATCACAGGCAGCAAAAAGAAATTGAGATTTATCCTAGACAACTTTGAAGATTCCTTACTGTCCCCCAAAAAGGAATCACATCTCAAGAGATTATCAGAATATGCATTTATTTTAACCCTTAACTGGACGGGTGGATTTTTCTTACATA
Source organism: Cordylochernes scorpioides (assembly GCA_030710605.1). NCBI lineage: Eukaryota > Metazoa > Arthropoda > Arachnida > Pseudoscorpiones > Chernetidae > Cordylochernes > Cordylochernes scorpioides. The sequence continues at coordinate 23,864,409 of CP092869.1, forward strand.
ACTGGACGGGTTGGGTAGATTCAACCCACCTATGTAACTTTATGAAATAAGCGCTAAATAATGATTGAAATCAATATTTAAAAAATATATTTAATTAATATATATAGTTAATATACAGATTTTGACTTTTAAAAATTCTGAATATAATCTATTTACAGTTTTCAAAAATTATAAAGAAATGTTATTGCAAACGCTTAGTTGACATACAGAGCAAAGGGTTTTTATTTTTTACTGCGCTTTTTGATGGACATTTGTAGCACCTTTTTGGAGTATCAGATTGCTGTGGCATCGTAGATTCACTTGGTTTACTTGAACCATCATTCTTCTTGAATTGTCGCCTGTAATTGCAGTGGGAGAGAATTGAGATTACGTGTGGCCAGGTGTTCATCAGTCAATGCTCTCCTGAGATCAACAATAAAATGACTCCTTTCTTTTTTACCTTTTTTATCAATCTGATTACCGATTTTCTTTTTTTGGAACATGGAGATTAAAGTGGTTGTTCCAGAGAAACCAAAAATAGAGGTTCCTGATTCTCTATTAGGGTGCGGTTGAAATTGTGGTGAATCCAAGGTTTGTTCTCTCTCATCGTTCCTAAATATGTAAGGTCATGTTCTTTCAACTTATCAACTAATTCTACTGAAGTGAATCAATTGTCTACTGGAATATTTCTTCCAAAGTGTGGTTGACTAATCTCTAAAACTTATATATATTTTGGGTTGGCAGGGATAGTTCTCTCTGTTGACTTGATTGATAATTCTACTTATCCAAAGAAAGAAGTGTTATTTTATAAAAGGAAGCTAAAAATAGCGGAAGATAGAGACTCAAGTATGAGCCACGAGCTAACACTGACACAAAAAATTCTCACGCTTCTGGACGGGCTGGGCGGAATCCTCCCACACATGCAAATTCAACCCCCCTCCCAAAATTGAAATTTATAAACGATGGATGGAAAATGTTTGTATCACTGTAAAATTAGAATACACGAAAGCTGGTAGCTCTAGGTAAACGAAAAATATATATTTTTCCTATATTAAATTTATGCATGGGCGAATCTACCCAACCCGTCCAGTTAAGGGTTAAAAATTCTCTCAAGTACATATGGTACAGGCCATGATAATTATGTTGGGTAGTTAGCAAGTGCATCACTCATCTACACATGTAGAATGCTGTTTAACTTTTGCACTTACAATTGTGTGAAATTTTTTTCTCTTCATAAAAAAGTGCTCTCTGTGACAGCTACGTGGCTGTTGAAATTTGACGGTTTACATACCACTCCTCCACCCACGCCCCTAATATAGTAGAACCTCCCTGTAAAGGACAACACCTAGTTGTAGAGCCAAAGTGTCCTTTAGGGAGAGGTGTCCTCTTACTGGAGAGTGTCAAAATTAGTAAAAATGGTAATTTTGTAAATGAAAACTGTCTTTTGTAAAGAGGTGTCCTCTTGTGGAGGTTGTTCTACTGTAATAGAATATAACATAGCCACAGATGAATGTCAACGCCCTGAATTTACTCCTAATGAGAATGTCCTTCCACAATTATGTGTTGAAGGCACCATTAAATTGGATCAATTTAGATATCACAAGCAACTCCAGAGTCAAAACACTTATTATCAAACCCACCATTTATCTTGGAACATGGATTAATGTACTGCAATGATATAAGAAGCATTTTAATAAAATTACAAATAAATTCCAGACTTTATTGATTCCACTGAAGGAAGAATTGTCTGCTCCACAACAGTACCATGCCCAGTCAACTAAATTCAATGAAATTATTGACATAGTTGGAAACTTTACTGCCCAGGAGACAGAATCAAGAATGAAGGGGAGGAAGGATTGGTCAAAAATCTCTTAGAATGGTTTGGAAGCTTGAAGAGAATTGCTCAGAGAGAGAACAGAGTGAAATGGTGTTGGGGACAGTAGAATCCTTATGCTGAAAGAAGTAGGCTTCACTTGAGTGAACAAACACATTTCCCCCCCCCATTACTTATAGAATTAGTTCTGAAGATAATTTGTTGGTTGGAAGATGAATCAGAGAAAAACACATCAACCAATGGTTTATTTAACTCCTGACTTTTCAATAACTCTTTGTCACTATTCCCCTGAGGAGAGTGTCAGGAAGTCACTGAAACATCGGGAGTTAAATAAACCATTGGTTGATGTGTTTTTTTTCTGGATATAGAATTAGTGTTAATGAAGAATTTTGTGAAATTATAGGTGGTGCTCTTAAAATATTTATTGAATACATTTTCAAAGATTAGTTGTTTCACACAAGATAAAGGAAAGTCTTAAAGAAGCTCTTCTCCCCGACTTATGTGTTTTTCTCTCTCTTCTTTCCTATCTCCACTCAATCATATCATAAGGAAGGTATTTTCATTGGGCTCCAAAAACTAATGACTTTATTGTATTGACAAAAGTTACTATTTACGGGTTAACACACAAATACAATATACTAGGGCCTACAGTAAGAGTATCTTAAACACAGAAAAAACGTGGACTCAAAAGTACAACACCAAAAAAAAAAAAGTAAATAATAAATCACAATTTGTTAAATAAAATAAAAAACAGTACTTAGCTTTATTGCTGCTTAGGTAGGGATCGGACCGGGGTTACACAGGTATGCGACGTGATTGCCAGACAGGGATAAAGCACGCAGAGAACACTTTAAGCGTCCCCACACGATAATCCACCACACTCGCCTCGACTCATACCATAGCCCCCTTTATATACAAACATGGCCACATTCGTCCAATGAGAAGGCGGGAGAGATTTGTTCACAAACAAACGAAAACACAAATTCTTTCCACTAAAACCTGAGATATGATAAGATTGCAAATATTTGTCAATATAATTTGACAAAAGGTATCTTTCCCAAAAAAAAAAAAAAAAGAAACTAACAAATCTCCCAAACCTTCCCATTGTCCCGTAAGGAAAACCTCCCGCTGTCGGGAGGGAAAAAGCTCACGGGAGCCATGTTATAAAGACACAAAAAAAAAAAAAAAACTAAAGAGAAGAGAAGTAGGCATCCGGGTCGTTCCATAAAGGTGCCTTCCATCTTGTTCCTTCCAAAAGAAACTTTTAAAAAAATCTGCGCATACTACGTGAGTTACCATGAGTGATTACCAAACACACATATATATAATATGCTTTAGCAGACAGAGTTTAATGGGGGACCAAATAAGCTCTCATCTGGGACCGGCTGGGTATGTTAGGTAGAGACTTAGGGTATTGACAGACGCTCACTTGATGAGAAACCGAACGATCCAATTACATTCAGTTCTCTCAAGTCCAAGAGCTAAAAGCTCTTCTTAACGTCTGTTTCTAAACGCTTTCATCCTATCGACATGTACAACTTTCACATCGTGCATGATGACCCCTCTTACTCTAAAGTTAACATCGGAGACCCTAGCTTCCACACGGAAAGGCCCATAGACGTTGGAGTAACCTTCAGTCTTAGGAACAGCTAGCATTACCAGATCTCCTCTGTCGAAACTTCTGGAATAAGGTGGCCTAGGATTCATAAGCTTTTTAGCAGAATTACCTGACATAAACTGTCTGACAGTCTCCTTTGCTTTCCGCATCACCCTTAACCTCTCAGCCCAAGTAGGCTTTCTAAAACTATTAACAGACCCAGCGCTACACTCACAGCTTCTGTTAAACTCAGTAGGTGGCAACTTTACAGCCTCGTTTCAATGCGTCTCACTGATTTCTCATCTATGGAGCTTGAAACCATTGGTCTATGTTCACTGGCAACGCAGCTAAGGTCTACATAATCATGGTCTTCTGGTTTCAAGGAAATCCTGTTGCAACGTTCCCGTACGGGAGGTAACTGGATATTCAATCTCCTTATATCATTGATTCCCAGAATCCCGTCGTAGCCTTTATCTCCGAGTGACATTAACCAGAATCTTATCTCTCCCAGCTGGCTGCCGTTTTCGTTACCAACTCTACAGGTTTTAACACGTGTAAGTGTCTGCTCGTGGCCTGTCACTGAAACTATACGTAAAGTTTTAAGTGCATCGTCCCAATTCTCCTTCAAGACATTACACTTTTCGGAATCAATAATACTGACTTGGCTTCCTGTATCGTATAACAGGTGCCACATATTGCCGTTAATATTCACCTTAACTATTGGCAGATTTCTAAACTGATCTCCTCCATATGAACGTATGTTCACTATCTCAGCATTATCAAGAGTATTGCGGTTGGAAAACATAGAAGACTGTCTTGAGCAATCACTAGCTATATGTCCTAAGCTACACTCAGGTGGACTCAGCCTGATTTCGCCCAACAATTTAGTTAGTTTTTCTATCTCACCTCTAAGATCTGTAATACACTGCTCATTTTCGTGCTTCATCCTGTTTACACTGGCACTAAGCATCTTCATCTCACTCTTAATGCTATTTATTTCTTCAACCCCTTCTACTGAACATACCCCTTTCATAAAGCTGCAACGGTGTTCTACACTATCCTCCATGGCCATGACACTGACTGCTTTGTCTATTGATTTAGCCTCACTGCGAACAATAGCCTCTCTATACTTATCGAGCACATTTTCGAGGAAAATTTCGAACACTAGGCTATCATCAAAACTGTACTCTACTTTATCTCTAATGGCCAGGAATCTTTCTGTTGGATCCTATAGTTAATAATTTCCTTAAATTCAATTTTATATATGAAAATTAAGCCAAAATATTCTAAATTCAATTGTACAATATAAATCTTTAATATGTAAATTTTTAAGCAATCAACATGTATGCAAATTTCTAGTTTGGTTAATTAATAGTTTTTGTTTTCTCTCTCTCTCTACCACTAGTATCAAAATTCAAAGTCAAATTCATGTAATCTAAATTCATGTGGTAGCTACTCATAACTCTAAAACCCAAAGATAATAAAACTAATTCAAGACAAGTGGCAAAGTGCTTCTTAGTATCATTTACTGAACATTCAAGCCACGAACATTATGGTCCCTCATCGAGCCGGATACTTTAAAAAATTAAGGTAAGCCATTTGAAAACTTAAAATTCTTAAAATAGTCATGCCCAAATCTGAAGTTAAAATTCGGCACAAATTCAACTTTATTATTCAGGAAATAAAGGATCTGGAATCAGAGAAAAAAGCTATTGTAGAATCTAAAAACATACATGGATTAAAGCTATTCCAACAAGAAGTTAATGAAAGGAAAATTAGCCTAAATCAAGTTATCAACACATTATTAGAATCAGAGTTAGATGATACACAATATGACGATTATTCAAAGGCCAAGAAGGATATTTTTAATATGTTGGTGTCTATTGAAGAGGCTTTATCTTTGATTGAAACCAAAGAAAATACTCATAGTGATAAACAACTGCCCGAATCCAATGTTAATTTACCTAAGATAAATTTACCCATTTTCAATGGTGATTCAGCCAATTGGCTTAGTTTTAGAGAAATATTTAACTCCACCATTAATTCAAATCAAACACTAACTGAAATACAAAAATTTCAATATCTAAATGCATCTGTTAAGGGTCCTGCGGAAAAGTTGATTCGGGGTTTTCCCATTTCTGACAAAAACTACCAGCAAGCATGGGATACCTTATGCAATAGATTTAATAACAGAAGAGAATTGGCTTTTTCACAAATCAACAAAATATTCTCCATAAGGCCATTAAAATCTATTTCGGCTGGTTCTCTCTATGAAATCCTTGATGTTTGCAATGAAGGCATTAGAAATCTCTCAGTGCTAGGACTTGAGAAAAACACATTAACAGATCTAATCCTGATCAATTTTTTTGAAAAAAGAATCGGTGAAGCCCTCAGGAAAGAATGGGAATTAACCCTTCAAAATGAAGAATATCCAACATTTGAAAACTTTGTGAATTTTTTAGAAAAACATGCTAGAAGCCTGCAAGGTATGAGAATTCCTTTGTTCCAGGAACAAAAAACCTCTAGCAAAAATATGATGGCTCATGGCCTTTATGTCAACAAAGGTCAAAATTGTATTTTATGTCATCAAATTCATAAACTAAATGACTGCCAGAGATTCATAAATCTTCCCTTGCCTAAAAAATGGGAATTAGTTAAAAAACATAAACTTTGTCAAAATTGCCTTAGAGCAAATCATGAGATATCCAAATGTCTCATCACATCAAGATGTAAAAACTGCAAGCAGAGCCATCATACTCTTCTGCATGAATACAACTCTGAACCATCCATTCCACAACCAACAACCTCTCAAGAGATGTTGATTTCAACAAATACCATCTGTAATGCGATGCCTTTGGAAACGGAAACAAATATTCTACTGTCAACAGCCCTTATTAAAGTCAAGGCGAAGGATGGCTCATTTGTGCTATGTAGAGCATTAGTGGACAATGGGTCCCAAATAAGCCTAATTTCAGAACAATGTTGCCACAAGTTGGGACTTGAAAAAAGGAAAAATTCTTATACACTAAAAGGTGTAGGTGACATTGTTGTCAACAGGACAACATCGCAGGTTGAAATAGAGTTCACCCCACATCATAATGATCAATTATTTTCTGCCAGAGCATTTGTGGTTGGGAGGGTAACTGCAGACCTTCCAAACTTCCAAATTCAGTCAGCAGACTTTCCTCATTTAGAAAATTTGCTCTTGGCAGACCCAGAATTCTATGTCACCAAGCCCATAGACCTAATTTTGGGTGCAGATACCTTTGTAGAAATAATTCTAGGTCATAAAACAGATTTAAAGCACCATCCTATAGCACTTAATACCAAGTTAGGTTGGCTTGTTTCTGGGAGAATCCATTCAACTATTAAGTCAAATACTTCGGTAATCAATCACTGTACCACTGAACTTGATTCCAGCATAAGAAAATTCTGGGAACTTGAAGATGTCCCAATTTCTAAGGCCCAGTTGGGTACAAAGAATGCCTGTGAGATATTATTCAAGTCAAACCTCAAAAGAGACATTGAGGGCAGATATTCAGTCAATCTCCCTTTTAAATCAACACCCAATTTAGGTGATTCAAGATCTCAAGCATTGGAAAAAGGGCTACAGGAAAATCCAAGTAAATCTGAAGATAATTCAAGTAAATCTGAAGAAAATCTAAGTAGATCCGAAGATAATCCAAGTAAATCTGAAGAAATTCCAAGTAAATCTAAAAAGTCACATATCTCCAAGTTAACTCCACAAATTACTTCTAAACAAAACCAATTACTTCCTTCTGAATCAAGTCAACCATCCACTCCAGAACAACCTCTCGCTTCTCAGTCAAGTGAACCACTCTCATCTAAGAAAGAAACTTCGATTATTCCTAAGATAAAGCCACCACCCTATTATAGGCGAAAACGTCAACTTCCTGCTGAGAAAACTTCATGGGATGAACCAATTGAATCAGATATAAAGTCAAATTGGAATAAATTTCAAACTCAACTATCGTGCCTAAAGGAAATCAAAATACCAAGATACCTGAACAGTTCATCTTCTGAAATAGAAGAATTACAACTACATGGATTTTGTGATGCATCCCTTAATGCTTATTCAGCAGTTTTTTACTTGAAAACTAGATTCAAAATTCAAAAGATCAAAATCAATCTGATAACCTCAAAAACTAAGGTTGCACCATTAAAGACCATTACAATTCCAAGACTTGAACTAAGTGCAGCATTGCTTTTGGCTCAACTGAATCAAGTCATTCTTGAATCATTTCCTTTTCAACCTGACAAAACCTTTTTGTGGACTGATTCACAAATCTGCATAGATTGGATAAGATCAGATGCCAGCAGATGGAAGGCCTTTGTTTCGAACAGAGTGTCGTCAATTCAAAATTTGACTCAAATCACTGATTGATTCCATGTATCCAGTCAAGATAATCCAGCTGATTGCGCATCAAGAGGAATCATGCCTCAAGACTTGGTCAATCATAGAATTTGGTGGCGGGGTCCTATTTGGCTTCAAGAAAATAATGTTCGATATATTCCTTCTTCACCAACCCAAGTAAATCTCAATATCACTCAAGAAGAAGTCGGTGAGGGTCAAGTGTTGGATCAAACAACCTTAATTCAAAATTCAGAAACTATGTTAAATCTAGAATTCATTGAAAGGTATTCCACAATGACCAAATTGATCCGAATAACAGCTTGGTGTTGGAGATTCTACTACAATTGCCTCCTCTTTGATCCAATTCGTCAGAAAGGACCTTTGACAACAAGAGAATTAACAAAGGCAATTCAAGTCTTAGTCAAATCAATTCAGCAAGTTGAATTCTGCACGGAAATAAAATTACTGAAGTCAAACAAGCAACTACCTCTGTCCAACAAGCTAACTTCTCTAAATCCCTTCTTAGACACTCAAGGACTTCTAAGAGTTGGAGGTAGACTCAAGTATTCCTATTTAAATGAAAATCAAAAATTCCCTCTCTTACAACCAAAATCCCCACGCCAGGAATCACTTATCAAAAATCTCTTAACTGAGAATGCCGACATTCCTGAGGCTATTGATGAGAATCAAGAAGATTCTTCAATTTTAGAAACCACTTTTGTCATTGAAGACGAAGAGTCTAACAAAGATATCGGGACTCCAAAGATTGAAATCTCCGAAGTTTCGGTTATTGATAAATCGGAAGGCAAATATTCGAAAGAACCAGTGGTCAGTGTAGAAGCTCTGGATAAGAAAGAACTGTGCCATGATGACTCAGCTCACCTCAATGTAGTTGAAGCTGATCTTAATCGACCTAAAGAGGCTACCAGTGGTATAATCAATATTTCTACAGAAGCTAATGAATCGGCAAGCAAAGAGAAAGCTGTATCTGTTGAAATTGTGGATACATCAACAAAGGATTATCTACAGAGCGGTGAAAAGGCTAAATTATCCCGCTGGAAACCCATCGATTCTCTATGCTTAGAAGACGTCAAGGAATCTGAAGACGACGATGAAAATTACAGTTCATCGGCATATATAGAATGGCCAGAAATCTTGAAGAAAGAAGTCTTAAGACCCGAAGCTTTAGAAAAGGCAGTCAATCTGGAAGATTTTGAGAAGGCGGCAGAAAGTCGACAACTCTCCAAAGAACATTTAGAGGAATCGACCGAACAAGGCTCATGCATAAAGGCTGAATCAAAACCTTGGGAAGATCCTATTGAATCCGACTTAGCAGCCGCAGAGTCTGATAATCCAGCAGTTCCCGAAAGAGAACTGGCCAACGAATCTGAAAATCTCATCCAAGATTCACCTCAATCGGATACTCAAAGATGGAAGCTGATTCCATTACCTTTCAAACAATGAGAATTATAATCTTAGCTACATAGTCGGAATCAATTAGTCCAGCATCTATACTATTGGAACTCTTTTTTATTTTTATTTATTTTTTTTATTTTTTATTTTCTGGTCATCTCTTCCCAGCCGGGGGAGTATGTTGGATCCTATAGTTAATAATTTCCTTAAATTCAATTTTATATATGAAAATTAAGCCAAAATATTCTAAATTCAATTGTACAATATAAATCTTTAATATGTAAATTTTTAAGCAATCAACATGTATGCAAATTTCTAGTTTGGTTAATTAATAGTTTTTGTTTTCTCTCTCTCTCTACCACTAGTATCAAAATTCAAAGTCAAATTCATGTAATCTAAATTCATGTGGTAGCTACTCATAACTCTAAAACCCAAAGATAATAAAACTAATTCAAGACAAGTGGCAAAGTGCTTCTTAGTATCATTTACTGAACATTCAAGCCACGAACACTTTCTTTAAAAACCATAGGACTTTCCCCAACTCTCTGCTTAAGACCTATTAATTTAAGACATTCCCTAATACCACGCGCTTTCTTAGGGTACAATATGTTCAGTTTACTAGCAATACTTTTGAAACTGCTATCGTTACGGATACCCATCTCCTCTAAGCTCAACCTAACCTCAGGGGATAAAGCCTCGAACATGAGCAATGCTTTGACCTCAGGATCCCATTTGCCTACTCGAGCTTTAAGCTCGACTTCCCGAATGAAAGATTCGAGATTAACCCCATTAAACACTGACAAGTTGAGCATAGAATTCGCAAACATGATGGAGTACAAAAAATAGTAATAAACCACTCAATCAAAGAAAAAAAAAACCGCACGTAAAATCACAGGAATTTACACGTGCAAACACCAGTAATCCTGGCAGGGCTCGCCAGTGACAAAAGTTACTATTTACGGGTTAACACACAAATACAATATACTAGGGCCTACAGTAAGAGTATCTTAAACACAGAAAAAATGTGGACTCAAAAGTACAACACCAAAAAAAAAAAGTAAATAATAAATCACAATTTGTTAAATAAAATAAAAAACAGTACTTAGCTTTATTGCTGCTTAGGTAGGGATCGGACCGGGGTTACACAGGTATGCGACGAGATTGCCAGACAGGGATAAAGCACGCAGAGAACACTTTAAGCGTCCCCACACGATAATCCACCACACTCGCCTCGACTCATACCATAGCCCCCTTTATATACAAACATGGCCACATTCGTCCAATGAGAAGGCGGGAGAGATTTGTTCACAAACAAACGAAAACACAAATTCTTTCCACTAAAACCTGAGATATGATAAGATTGCAAATATTTGTCAATATAATTTGACAGTATAATGTATGCTATATGTTCCCATAACTTGAGAAATTTTGAGCTAAGCTAAAAATCACATTAATCAGCACAGAAACTATTTTATTTGAGGGGAGAAACTATTTGTAGGTTTGTTTGAGTACAAGATAGTTCTGGAAGGTGCCATAGTTCTCTCAATATGCCAATTATTCCAGTATCAGCCCAATTTTAGCAAGTTCTGGAAGCATAGTAGATATTTATAGATGGCAATTACTACAAGGAAGAATTGTCCTTGCAGGAAAAAATAAAAATTAAAGCATTTAGCAAGGCGTTATAAATCAAGATTTTTTTTTTTCAACTAAAATTTTTTCCCTTCATTTTCTTCTAAATTATGTACTTCTTCCCATTCCATTAAAGCTATGCATTACAAAAATTGACTCTGTGAACACAAGGTAAATAATACAGGTAAATAAATAGTGTATGATGTTTCAGAAAAAGTGTTGTTACCATTATCAGACAAAAGTATTCTGATTATGTTTATAATCTATAATACAAAATTGCCTGTATCTTTTTGGATGCTGTTGCCGAAACGTCACACACTATTAAATTATTTGAATTAGGTCTTATTTTCTTGCCTGTATCTTGTATGCTGGAAGAATCTTCCGTATCAAATGGGAAGTGAAAGATTTAGTGAAGATTAGAGCCACCTTCAGAATGAAGGAGAAAGTTTTCAGGATATTGTGTGCTCTGTGTATCAGTTACTGGAGGCTTTGTAGAATGAAGGAAGGATTGGTCAAAAATCTCTTAGAATGGTTTGGAAGCTCTGAAGACAATTTCTCAGAGTGAAATGATATTGCATGAACCTCTCATTTTGGCAATAGCCCTACATACATGTTGATGATTCCAGAAAATTATTATAATATATTGGTGAGTGCATTACTGCATGGTTGGACCAATACTGCAACCAAATAGGACATGGGGCAAATCCAGGTCATTTGTTTAGTGTCAATATGTAACTTACACAACTCTTGAGTTGCCCCCTTATTGTTTTTTTTTAAAGTGCAAACTCATAATCCTTAGGGCTTCTTTGGCTGTGATATGTATTGGAGATGTTCTGCAGGCACATTTCAATGATTGCTGAAAGTTTTCTCTGTCAACCATTGGGTCTTCTAGAAGGATTCTCCCCTAACACACCAGATGTCTGTTTAGTTTCTGCTCCAGTTCTTTGTCCAATACAGTAAACTAACCATTCAAATCATTTAAATATCTCTTTTTTTGTTCTATATTTGAATCAATTATTTAAATGCTTTTTTTCCCTCTTCTCCAAAATGCCTCTTTTTCCTTTGCAATTATAACCCTGATTTCATTTTTAAAAATTTTTCTGTCATGTCTCCAAGACTTAGTTTGACCCCTCTATTGGATATATCTGAAGACTACCTTCCAGCAGATTGGGATCACTGATGGAATTTGATGAGAGGGCTTCTATTTGAATTATCATCATCCCTTGATGTGTAGCTATAATCCATGTGAATGAACCTCTCCTTTATTATCTGCCTCTGCTAAATCAGGTATTGTGAAGCCTCGTAGAATCATCCAGTATGTTCTTCTCATGGTGACACCTGAAATTCTCACCTTAATATCCAAGCCCACTTGTAGAACTATAATTTAACCAAGTTGCATGAAAGTGGCATTGTGAGAAACTGGAGGGAACTTTTTTTTTCTTCAATGGAAACCTATATTTTACTGCAGTCTACTGCAATGAGGAAAATATTGGAAGAGAGGGCCCGGATCATCAGTGGTTTAACAGCAACATCTCTATGGATAAAGAAGAAAAAACTGGGTGTGCTTCATAGTTTCAATCACACAGAATATGCAAATTAGTCAGATAAATTGTCTACTTTGCATATTCTGTTTGTCCCACATAAACAGCTGAAGAAGGGTGATTGGATAGTTAAACAAGTTATAATCCAAATTGTGCCATAACATACAAATTGCTCAATGTTTGTTTGTTTCAAAAAGGGTTTTGAGGGAAAATGGTACAAACTATCCATTTTTGACAACTGTGACCTGGGATCAAATCCTGCAATGGGCTTTTTTTTTTCTCTAATTAAAAAAATAATGCTCAAATGGCCCTCAATTCTTTCAAAATTCCAACCCCACCAGTGAATTCAAGTAGCCATCAGGGCCCTAGCACATTTGTGTAGAGTCTAACTGCTTTTCACATGTGTAGACATGTGGTGCACTTACAGTGAAAGCAGTTGTTAACAACGCACGAGATAAGAAAGAAGAAGGCACACTTTATTATCGTGCTTGAACAATTTTCATTTTATTGTAAACCCCAAGTAGAAGAGTGAAGCTTTGGTCAAAGAGGGGTTCCAGTGTGAGGGGGGGATCCAGGTTGTATTTAGAGGGGGGGGGGGGGGGGGGGGGGAGTTATATATAGATATCTGGTCAAACAGCAGTAGCACACAACTGCCACATGGTAATTTTAGCTTGGCAGGTAGGGGCCATTCTTCCCTTTATCCTACTTTTTTTTTTATCAGAGTTCCATTTTCCACAGATTGTTTTGTGTGCTCAACAATATTTTTCTTGCTTTTTACCTTCGTTAATGATTATTTTTTTGTGGTTTTGTATCGATAGATAATGGAAGAGTAAGATCCTTGGGGTCAATCCAAAAAAAAAAAAAGAATGAATTTAACATTAGCATGCCATCTATACTCAAGGACAAAACTTAAGGAAGTTATACCTTATAGCATGTATATCGGGATTCAGACAATAACTCTGAAAGATATTGGATACACATTGACCTTTATTGAAGATACAGGAGATAACCAAGTGTAAACAAAACTGCCTTAAAAAAAAATAGATGACCGGGGATACACACACATCAAAGACTTTCCACTTTATTAAGTTTTGTCCATGAGTGTGTGTGTATACAGCAGAACCTCGTGGTTAAGACATTAACTCGCTGTTATTGCAAGGCTTGACTATTTAAGGTATGGCCATATTATTTCAAATAAAGCAATACTTCCTACTGGCCTTATAGGAATGGAATATTTCTACTCTCTATAATTTGCTTATATTTTTTAACCCATATTTTTCTTTATATTTTCTAACTGCCCTTTCTGCAATGATAAAATTAATGGAAGGGCCTGGCTCATCAGTAGTGAACCCTCCCAGCAGTTTCGCCAGTTTAATCTACCATGCGGCTGTAATATTACATTGGACTGTTCTATTATCATACCCATACTGAAACTCTTGGATAATGTATTTTAAATCAACTATGGATATTAAGGTTAGTAGAAATACATATATGTTTATTATTACAGTAGAACTACCCTGTAAAGGACAACAACTAATTGCAAAGCCAAAGTGTACTTTAGGGAGAGGTGTCCTCTTACCAGAGAGTTGATAAATTGTAAAAAAAAAAAACAATGGTTGCCTGTAAAGTCGGTTTTACGGGCGAAGATTTTACGTGACAACGGTAGAATATTTATTGATATGAATATAATTAAATTGCACAATAGGAACAAGGAATTGAATGAAAATAAGAATTGCACAAATTTTAACTATAGAAATATATTTTGTTTACTAAAACATTGTACATGTAAACTTAACTAATTCCTATTTGAGTGATTTTGTTGAGGATAGGACGATGATAGGAGAAATATGAAATGAAAGGAAGTGTTTCTGCTGTAATGTGTCTTGCGAAAGTCAAGTCGATAGTTGTTCCTTTTAACGTAGTTGACTTAGAAACGTTTGATACGCAATCAAGATTATACATATTTTTCATGAAATTAAGAAACGAGTTGTCAGGCTTTACGTTTTTGTTAAAATCACCACACAGAAGAATCGGTATACTAGAATCAATTTGCACGAACGGTGGCACGTACTGGCTGTTGTGAATGTACGGACCGAGTCCTTGCCATAGTAACATTCCAATATCCTGCATACTAGCTCCTGGATGAATATATACAGCACCGAGTATAAACTTGAAGCTAGTATTAGCGGCGAAGCAAGTAACTTCAGTCATGCACATGTCACCCTTGGTTTTAATGACACGAGTTACGTCTGTAATCGCAACTTGGAACACTTCCGCCGTAGATGTCGATGATAATTTACGATAGATCGCCACTCCACCAGCCGCGTTGGTATCTGAGTTAGGTCGATTATTTTCCCTGGATACGCACTCATTACCCTTGATTGGAGTTGGTTCACAAGTGTCGTGCATCCACGTTTCAGTCAATACTAAATAGTCTGATCGTGGTATCACTGTATCTGTTTCAATGTCCGCGGCATGGGCACTTAAACTTTGACAGTTGATGTTCGTTACAATAAGTTGTCCAGCGTCGGTTGCGTCGTCACAGAATTTTACGGCTTGTTTGGTAATTGTGTCTAGAGTGTGTCCACGAAGTCGTAAGTATTCATTGCGAATATCTCGAGTAGTCTGTGAGTCGTTTCCATCTCGGCCATGTTTGAAAACCAATGGAGAGTCCTTTTCTGTTATGATGTACAATCCGTCGATACTTGTGACGCGGCTCATGGCTACATATACCAATTGCTGTGGTTGTTTTGAGGAGTACTTGTAAACAATTGTAGTAAACGTCCCACCCTGGGCCTTGTGGATCGTAATTGCACAAGCAGGCACGCAAGGAAATTGTTTTCGCTTGCACTTCACTGTTTTACACAGTTGTAAACAATTGTAGTAAACGTCCCACCCTGGGCCTTGTGGATCGTAATTGCACAAGCAGGCATGATTGAATGGATTCATGATTCATGATTGAATGGATGAATTTTTAATTTTAAAGAATCAATTTGAAAATCAAAACACTTATTCAGATCGAAGGTTCAAATTTTTGCTAAATAAATTTGAAATTAAATAAAATTTGTAATTGTAAATGATGAAGTTGAAAATTAAAACATTTACTTATATTAGATGTTAAAATTCTTGCTCAACACAGTTTAAATAAAGTTTTCTTATATCTGCCACTTTTTCTTAATATTTGTAATTTTAAATAATCAATTCGAAAATCAAAACATTTATTCAGATCGAAGGTTCAAATTTTTGCTAAATAAATTTGAAACTATTTAAAATTTGTAAAATAATAATTAATTAATTAATTAATTTTAAACTAATAATTTACTTAACACTATCAACATTTATCAATAGTATGACATAACCTATAAACTCAGTTTCTCAACTTTTGTGTCAATCTAACAATTAATCAATCAATCATAGTTTACGATAATGAAATATCAGTGTACAATTATTTACCTTTATTGTTGTAGTTGTTGTAAATGACGAATCTAAGCACTCCACATTTTCACTACAGACACAGCTGACGATACTTTAACCACACGTGTGAACTTGTATTATGACGCTTTCTTGTTTTTCCAACGCCAAGAACGTTCGAGAAAGACAAAGACAGAGACAAGCATGCGCCGATTCAATGCGCCTAATTCTCTAGCGCTGCGCGCGCAGCACTCTCGTTCGGTGACTCATCGTAACGTTACCGGGCGTTACACTTTTTCATAAGTGACTCCCAGCCGCAACCTAATTTAAGATGTTGTCACGTCAAAAGGTAATTTTGCAAATGAAGTGTCCTCTAGCGTGAGTTCCTCTCATGGAGTGTCCTCTCTACTGTATATAAAAAGAAACATGCGTCAAAAATACTTTGAATATCTTATAACAGATAGTGTGGTAATATAGTTTGCCTAAATAGCAAGAATTCCTCTAAAGTCCCGGCTATATAACGGCCTGCTGATACAATGGTAGAATGTTTTTCTAATCCATCAGTTGATTACTTAAACAAACTCGCGCAGACCATGATGGGGTGCTGTTGCTCTCGAAGAGTTTAGACACTTTCAGTTGCAGTATGACTTTGTCCCTAATTTGAGGGTCACATGTAGACAGACGTCTTTGCAGCCGCCAATTTTAGGGCAAACACTGCATGTGATGTGTAACCCTAGGTAGGGGCCCTTACTGGGGCCAGCTGAGTCCAGGTTTCCTCCTCCAAGATTCTTCCACACATATGGTTGTTGGTTTTTCTCATCCTGTCTGTTGATCCTACCAGTCTCGTTAGGAATTTGCCAAGTGTTTCCGAGGGGACACCACAAGGAGGTGAGGTTGGTTTTTGCCCCCCAGTAGAATAGTAAATGTGTAAGGCTGATATTAAAGTAGGAAACTACTAGGAACTGGTAGTAGGGAGAGTGTGTTGAAACATGTATCTATAATCCAAATTAATCATTTCCAGTAAAAGTAATTTGTAGAATGTGTGGTGGAGACCCGGCTATCTTACATCAGTCTCTTTGG
Source organism: Cordylochernes scorpioides (assembly GCA_030710605.1). Taxonomy (NCBI): domain Eukaryota; kingdom Metazoa; phylum Arthropoda; class Arachnida; order Pseudoscorpiones; family Chernetidae; genus Cordylochernes; species Cordylochernes scorpioides. The sequence goes on from CP092869.1 coordinate 23,881,268, forward strand.
CTTAACATATTGATTAGCAGTCATTTGTATTAGCAAATGTGTTTTTGGTATAACAAGACTAAATAATCACAAGGTGATAAGACCAAATAAATAGTGTGTGATTTGGTCTTATTACCTTGTGTTTATAATCTATAATCCAAATTGTGCCTTATCAAGACTAAATAATGTTTTGTTTTTGGTTTAATTTCAGAGTTGAGTAATTCATTTTTCTTTTCAGGAAAGAGTTTATCATAAATAAAATCAATTTCTTTGTATTTTGGTATAGTAATTTGAGCATGTTTCTGCACATTGAATTTAACAGTTGGTGTATATTCCAAATGTAGTTATATAGACTTGCTTAGCAAAGGTTATAAGACTAAATATAATGTTATATATGTTCTTCTTCTTTCTTATCTCCACTTAATCATATTAGGGTGTCAAGCCTGTATATATACTTTTCAGAGCTTTAAGGGTAGAAAGAATTTTGTGTTTCCTATATAAGGGACGTGTTTTATAGAAAAGTTTTAAATATTTTGGATAGATTGTGGTGTGTACCAGTAGTTGTTTGATTTGACTCTATTGACATGTTGTATACCATTACATCTGGTGCAAGAGGTGCCAAGGCTAAATTCAAATAAATGTTTGATTTGATGACAGCAGCTGTTATTGAAACTCTTTATTTAGGCTTGTCATCCCTTTATATTTTATTTTAGAGATGCATGGAGGCTCCGACAACAACATCCATTTATATTATGATGTATTAGCACATCCTAATATAAATGTTCTAAAAAAGACTCAAATTTGATGTTTGCGGAAGAGCGATTGCTCCAAGCATATTATATATTTATAATTGTATGTATTTCTACTGTCCTCAAAGTTTATGTCCATAGTTCATCTAAAATACCCATTTCAAGAGTCTAGCATCAGTATCACTATAAAAGGAAGATAAAAAAGATGCAATATAACGGCGGTATGCTAGATTAAACTGGTGAAACTGCTGGGAGGGTTCACCACTGATGAGCCAGGCCCTCTCATTAATTTTTCCATTGCAGTAAGGACAGTAGAAATTGTTTAATATCAAAAAGAATCTTACGCCTTTAAAATAGTTTCGAATTTTAATATTTTCTTTTATTTGGAGATTTGTGTGTGTGGTCAAATATGTGAGCATGTGGGAAGAATCAGGCCAAAACTGCCTCTCTTGAAACAACCCCCCCACATGAGGAGAAAAGGACCCCCCCCCCCCCCCATCCATCCATCACCCCATATTTCCCAATTTCCAGCAATTAGGGATTACATGCAGGAGTGTTGAAATCCTTTGATGGTCGGCAATATCTCTTTATGTTATAGAAGAGGGTGAGGACATGGATTAACACACACACACACCAATATATTTTAAAACAACTTGTTAATGTCTGTATGCCAATGGAATATTGGGGGAGGGCCTGGCTCATCAGTGGTGAACCCAGTTTGGCCAACCTACCAGATATTGTATCCTCTTCTTTTTCTTATATGGTTTGTGACACTTGATGGTGTCCTGTTTGACAACCATCATGACTGGGTGAAGTAGAATGTGTCTGCCTTTGTCATTAAGACTGGGAGCACTACTCAGTGGCAAGGCCGACTTAGCTCCAAAAGAAATGGCCGCCTCTGACATTGAGGAACAGACACCATGTACAGCCGCTCCTTACAAGGAGTACAAACGCTGCTCATCCTGTATCCCTGGATTAGGAGCCCCTTACAGGGTACACTATCAGCCGGGCCAGCTGAACCCAGGTTTTTAGTGAGCTTGTTACTGCTCCCCCTCCTCCTTTTTCATCCGGGCTTGGGACCGGCAAAGGCGAGTTAGATATTGTAATATTCATGAGAACCAATGAGCTACCCCAGATCTATACAACCGTGTTTATTAAAATATCCTTTGTATACATGCATTATAACCTCTTTAATTCAACACCTACTTTAATTCAAATGTCTTTTGAAATTCCAATAAGGAGATTTCCTTTTATTTTTTATGATAAGGCACAATTTGTATTATAGATTATAAACACAAGACCAAATCTATTTATTTATTTGGATTTCTTCTTATTACTTTGTCTTTATTTTTAAAATTTTGTCTTCTACTGCATTTTTGTCTGATGATGGTAACAATGAATCACACACAATTTATCAATTTGGATTTGGTCTTGTTACCAGATGTTGCTATTTTCTTTAATTTAACTGACTATAATTCAACACCAACTTTTTTTACTGAAAATTTTGATCTCTTGGTGTGTTCAATTTGAAGAAGTTTGGAAGATTTGTAATTTGACCTCGTTGGAGTAGGTACATCTATCTTATCATCACCATAATTTCTAACCTAAATTACCACCTGTATACAGACTGAAGAATTTTAACAAGTACAGGTTGATAAGGCACAATTTGGATTATAGATTATAAACACAAGGTAATAAGACCAAATAAATAAATAGTGTGTGTGACGTTTCATTCAGTACTTTTGTCTGAAGATGGTAACAATGCTGTTACCGAAATGTCGCACACTATTTATTTGGATTTGGTCTTATTACCTTGTGTTTTTAACAAGTACAGTGTGTTAAGTACAACATACATACAGAAATTGTGCATGTTTTAATGAATACATCCCATTGAAGCTATCAAAAGAATGGGCACAAAACTCTTGGATTGGTTTGAATGCCTTGTAAACCAGTGATCCTTAACAGGTGGGACACACCTGTGTAGGTTGGTTGTACCATTTAAAGAAACTGTTGAAACAAATACTAAAATTATCCCATCAAATATAATTCTATATAACTTTATATTTCTAAAAAAGTAAAGGTTGCCTCTCCTGTCAAAACAAATGTCTAAACTAGACCCCATCTATTGACTGTTGCCTCATTATATCACCAATCTCCTTATAACACCAACAATAATCCTAAAGTCCCAAACTGTGATTATAAAATCTTGCTCCCAAATTATATAGCTAGGTCCGACTGTAACTTGTCTCACAATATATTTTTGCATCTTCCCAACTCTTCTTACATTTGTAACAAAACCTCCAAATGAATAAGCTATTTTTGATGTTTCAGTAACAGTGTGATCTTTAGACAAAAGTACTGAATGACTGTATAAGTCCAACCCCACCAGTGAGTGCAAGTAACCAAACAGGGCTCTGGCACATTTGTAAGTGCAAAGTCGAACTGCTTTTCTCATGTGTAGACATGTGGTGCGCTTACAGTAAAATCAATCGCTAACTGACCCACCATGATTATCATGGCCTGTACCACATGTAATAGGGATAATTAAAAAAAGAAAAAGACTGTTATTGTCACATAATTTAATTCAGGTTCTTGTTACCTTTCTTATGTTTCTAATACAAATTGTACTTTATGATGCACCCATCTATTTGTGTTTATTCCCACCCCTCTTCATATTTGTCCATTAATCAATTTAAAATGTGTGTGTTCAGATTCAAAATGTCAAGAGATATGAGGTATTTGCCCAAATTGCCAAAGCAGAATCTTTATCCTCCACCTCTAAACAGGTAAGTAGAGCTTGTTGAAGCTGAACTTGTGGAATATAGCCTAGATGGCTTTGTTTGTTTAATAAGTAGAACCTCCATGAGGGGGGACATCTCCCTTCAAATAACAGCTTCATCACTGTATATCATCCTGTATTAATTTTTATTTAACCAACTACACATGATACAGGCCATGATATTCATGGAAGGTAATAAGGACCAAATCCAAATAAATAGTGTGTGACGTTTCGGTAACACAGTGTTGTAATATCTTCAAACAAAAATACTGAATGATAAGCTACAAATTGGAAAATAGATTATAAGCACAAGGTGATAAGACCAAATCCAAATAGATAAAGGTGTGTGACATTTCGGTATCTGCGTTGTTACCATCTTCAGACAAAAGTACTGAATGACTCTTGTCAGTACAACAGTACTTTTGTCTGAAGATGGTAACAATGCTGTTACCGAAACGTCACACGCCTATCTATTTATTTGGATTTGGTCTTATTACCTTGTGGTTAAAAATACTGAATGTTTCTCTTGTTTTTCTTTATCGTTAGGTGCCAGTGTCTTTAGCAGGACATTACGCCTTTGTTGTTATAGTTAAATATATCCTGTATTAATTTCTATTCAACATGGTACAGGCCATGATAATCATGGTAGAAACTGCTTTTACTCTTATGTAAACTGCTAGTTCGTGCATGTAGAAAGCATTTCTGTGCCATGTTTGGTTATTTTGCACTCCCTGGTAACTATACTTTAATATATTATGATGCATTAGCGCGCCATCTGTTATCAAAATTTGAAACTATTATAGACACGTTTGATTCTTTTTAAAAAATAAATAATTTCTACTGCCCTCACTGCAATGAAAAAAAATATATATATATTAATGGGAGGGCCTGGCTCATCAGTGGTGAACCCTCCCAGAGGTTTTGCCAGTTTAATTCCATTGCAGTAAGGACAGTAGAAATTGTTTATTTTTAAAAAGAATCATACGCGTCTATAATAGTTTTGAATTTTGATACTTTAATATACCCCTGCCAAACTGTAACATGGAAAGCTGGTCTAATGCTGTATTGAATAAACAGATAAATGTTATCAAGTGGTCAGCCTAGATTGAGATGTAGTCCTGTGAATTGAGAGGATTGTGTCGGAGGGAGATTGACCTCCTTCACCTTGGATGATGACTCAGTGCTATCATAAATCTCCTCTAGTACCTTTATTTCCTTTCTTAAATATTCTCAAACACTACTTCCATTTTCAATAATATAATCCCTTGTATTCAGTTTTTTTCTCTGCTTATTCCTAGTACACGTGGTACAGGCCATGATAATCATGGTGGGTAGAAGTAGACCACTGCTTTTACTGTAAGTGCACCACATGTCTACACATGTGAAAAGCAGTTCAACTTTGCACTTACTTATAAATATGCCAGAGCTCTGTTTGGTTACTTGCACTCGCTGGTGGGGTTGCACTTTTGCAAGAATCAGGGCCCATTGGAGCATTTTTTTTTTATAAAATCAGAAAAA
>CP092869.1:23886392-24066157 GCA_030710605.1 Cordylochernes scorpioides
ATATAATAATCTAAAGAGACAAGGGTCGCCTCTCCCGTCAAAATAATCTGTTGGAACAAAAATGATAAAAATCACATTACTCAAGAAGCTAGCTCTGTTCCATTTGTAACCTTCTGTATCGATAATTCTGGATGGTTGTTTATATACGGAGTGAAACCCATCACAGGGATGTATTCTATATACACTTTGGGGCAGGTCTGGCAACAAATATAACTTAATCATTTAACATTAGAAAAAAGTCTCCACTTTAAGCCATAAAAAATGTTGATACAACTTAGCCAAATGATTTACACTTCTGTTGTTGTTTCTTATCCCCTTGTGCAAAGATTACATGAATTTTATGAGTTCTTGATTTCATGGAATGGGGTGTATGAGTGCAGCTTTCATTGATCATGGCACTTCAGTTATTCTTGGTCCCTGAGGAAAGAGATCATGATTTTGTCCTTGGAAAGGAAAATACTTGTTTTCTTACCTAGCTATTGATTGGCGCTTTGAAGAAGTATCATAATGATAAATCCAAGTCTCATCACATGTTATCACATCTTCAAACACCTTAGAAGGTACTCCATGTTAGGAGTGGCTGTACATGAGGTTTTTTCCTCATGTTAGGGCAGCTATTTCATATTGGAGCTAAGTCGACCTTCTCCCAGTATTAATAACAAAGGTAGACACATTCTGTTGTTGTTTCCTATCCCCTTGGGTAAAGATTACACAAATTCCATGAGTTCATGCTCCTCGAGCTGTTTTATGATAAGCAGTGGCCTCTCCCCAAAGATCCTGTTTAGTGCATCTAATGCAAGCCAAAATGTGTTCTGGAGCTGCAGGTGCCAAGCTACATTTTGAGCAAATTGGTTAGATTTTGTTATTTTTTATCTTCAATGGTTTGAGATGCCAGTTCTAAATCTTGTTTAGTGTTTTGATGCTGTCAGAGGTTCAGAGCTCCTCCTGGGTCCACTCCACTGTACCAACTGTGCTTAAGATGGCCTGTTGTAAATCTTGTTTGGTTCTGTAGACACATTCTAGTTCACCCAATCATGATGATTGTGAGATGATGATACATTTCAAAGAGAACAACATTATGATGTATACAAGGAGGGGGAAAGAAATTAGGGAAACAAACACATAGAGAGGGAGTTTTTAAAAATATTTTATTACACAAATAAATAGAAAAAATGTATATATATATATTTTATATATGTATAGAATTTTACATATTCTAAAGGTGTCTTCTAAAAAGACTTGTGTGTCAAATTGGCTAACGGTTCTAAGTTGATAATAAAATAGAGGAGAAAGGTTCCGGCTTTTTGAGCACGTAAGCTATCATAGTTAGTTTAGTTAGTTGCTGCTGTACACAAGGAATTATCCACCAAGGTGAGAGAGAGATAGAGATAGATAGAAAGAGATAAGAAAGCACTATCACATTTAATCCTTCCATAACAGAGGTTCTTCGTTTCCTTATATTGAAAGATCTTAGGAAAAAAAATGATTTAAAAAAAAAGTTTTATATATAAAAAAAAAACATGAGTGCCTTTTTTTTCTCACTATATACAAGTTATTCAAACATTTTTTTTATTTTAATATATAATATTGTCAACAAAAAAAAGTTTCCCCACAAAATTTCCTTTGCCTTTGGCTTCTTCAAAAAAACAATTATTTGAAAAAAAAAAACAAAAAAAGGGTAGAATTATTGCACTAGTTGAGATGGGAGAACTATCCATACATGGTAGTTCAATGAAAGTGGTGTTACAAGAAAAAAATCTTTCTTCTCACACAATGTCAAAAATTTTGGTCTATATATCAGATATATATAGTGTGTGTTAAACAAAAACATAAATACAGAGAATATATTTACACAAAACAGTGTTCTTGTATATATTTTCTCGCAAATATAAATGCAATTCTAATCTCATTATTAAAAAAAAAAAGGTAAAACTAAACAAAAAAACCACAGGAACTAGCAGTGCTACGTTGTTGTCTCCCTATTACAGACAGACTTCTATGTTCACTATAGGATGTAGTGGTGGGAGGAGGAGGAAGTGTACAAAAATGAGATGCATTTCCCCTTCTAAACAAAACTAAACCCCATTAAAACAAAATGCCATCGATGACATTGGAGAAATGTTGTGAGAGGTGGTGAGATGTCAAAAATAGAGCTTCTGATTTCCAAGGCAAATGGGTGGGCAAAAGAACCTGAGAGATAGGAAACGTACCGAACTGTGTGAGTGAGCAATCGTGGCCAAACCAGAGTGAGTGACTATGTACAGGGTCAACATTAACAGAGAAGAGGGGAGGGAACTATGTACATACCCAGGATCACGTCTTCCAGCCCCCGCTGGCCGAGCTCTGTGAAGTGGGGGGCGGGATCATGTCCAGCAGGTACTGGCGCTGTAGGTCCGTGGGCTGCTTGCCCCCGCTGGCCAACATCTGGTAGGAGTACGCCGCGGCCGCTGCAGCTAGCAAGGGGGGGGGGGGAAGGGGCCGGTGGGCAACATATGGGCCGGCTGGGGCAGCAGCTGCATGGCCTGGGCGTGGAGGAAAGATTGCTGGGCCGGGGTCAGCTTGGGGAACCTGGGGGTGGTGGGGGGTGAGAGGGCCGGGGGTGGGGTGGCCATGCGCTGCTCTATCTCCTGCTCCTGCTGCAGCGCCTTCACAAAGGCAGTCTTGAGCCGGTTGGTGTGCTCGGCCTTGAGGGCCTTCTTGATGTTGGAGGTCACGCAGCTCTCACACACCACGGCAGGGGTCTTGTGGCTGCCCCCTGTGTCCTTCCACTTCCACACCGGGGTGAAGTCCGTGCCGCACTGGGAGCACTCGAAGGGAGAGGGGGGCAGCTGGTTGCCGAAGGACTCGTCCACCACCATGTTGACAATCCACTCCAGGCCAAGAAGGTAGACAAACTCCTGGTTGTTGCCGTTGGGCAGGAAGTGCATCTCTGGGGGTGGGGGCTTGGGAGGGGGGATCTGGAGCAGGGTCTTCTCCAGCTGCTTGCGGAGGGCCAGCTTGGCTGCAGCCTGGCGCTGGGCAGGGGTCTGGGTGTCCGGGGGGGTTCCTGAGGTCTGCAGCCACAACACAGTCAATATACTGCAGCAGACTCAGGTCGGCAGATTGAGAAGCTATGGCTTCTAACTAATGGCTCTCATCAGTAAAGGGCTGACTTTGATTGCATGACATCCACAAGGTATCAAATCTTTTAAATCTGCCAAAGAGGTATTTAGCTGGCAAAGTGGCTAGATCAAAATAAAGATGGAAATCTATTAAAATAATGGCCATCTCTGACTAGGCCAATTCTATGGCCCACATTTTGACAGGAGAGAGATGTGTGTCCTTTATTTTAAAGATTGAAATTGTTTCAAAATCAAATAAAGCAATTTTGGGAGAATCAAAATGGTGAAACTTCCTACTGAAAAGAAAAAATATCAAATATCTTCACTTACATTTTAGAGGGAAAATAAGCCAGACATGTATGGGGAGAGAAAACCATCTTCATTGGTGGGGTGGTTATAAGTTCTATAAAACAACCCTCCCACAACAATTTTTTAAACAAAATATAAAGTAGCTAGCAAAGAAACAATTTAAATTATCTTTAACAATAACTTTTCTGAAATCCAGGCATTAAGTCCTTGACAAAGTTGACATTGATATTATTGTTTTACTTCCCATGCAGCTTATAAACTTTAGCATCCCACTTTTGGATTGTATTAAAGTCACAATTTAGAATACATCATCTTCTCTGGCATACCCTTGTATACAACGGAACAACATCCATGAGAGGACTCATGCTAGAGAACACCTCTCTATAAAGGACAGTTTTCTTTTGCAAAATTATTACTTTTACTATTTAGTAGCAATCCGGTAAGAGGACACCTCTCCCTAAAGGATACTTTAGCTTTGCAATTAAGTGTTGTCCTTTATAGGGAGGTAGTTCTACTGTATATACACATTCAATTTTATTCAAAATTTACCCTATCTTAAATGTTGATGCAATTTCCTAGCAACAACAAAAGATTTTTCATGAAAGATATAATTAAATTCAAAACAGGTGCAATATGCCATCTTCCAACTATGATATTATTTTAAATTTATTTGCTAAATATGTTGCTTGGGTGAATCTAATTGGGTGCAAAGCTGAAAACTTTTTTGCTATCATTAAAGTTATCAGTTTGAAATATGTAAATAGGATTAGATAGGCAAAGATAAACTGCCCGTAGTCAAACTCAGCTGTCAAAGATGGAATATCAGTGTTTATGGAGAAGTGTACATTATTGAAGGGTTGAAAGCTAGCCCAGCACAACTTCATGTTGCTTTAAAACAAAGTATTTAACTTTATGTAAGTTCCCAACAAGTTAAAACATGACCACAATAGCTGTGTGGGCAGACTGACCTGGCGCAGGGACTCCCCCAGAGAGTGGTAGTTGTAGGGGCTCTGGAAGTGGGCGGACCTTCGTGCCGAGGAGGAGTTGCCTAGCACCAGGGGGGCGGGGGTCCAGGGATGTTGGGCCGGGGTGCAGGAGGGGGCTGTTTGCTGGAGGGCACTGCAGGCGGAGGCTTGCTGCTGGCACGGACCAGCGGGGGCGGCGGGGTGCCCCGAGTGGACTTCTCCGGCACCACCACCTCCTTGGCCATCTGGCTCTGCTGCAGCTTCTTGAGCAGCATCAGCTTCATCTCCTCGTTGAAGAGCTCCATCTTCAACTTGCGGATCTGCTTGTTGTGCCTGGCCCTCTCTTCCTCTGTCAGCTCCCGGGGAGGCACGCTCTTCTTGGGCTCCACCACTCCCCCGTTGAGGTGGCCATTGTTCAGATCCAGGGGGACCTGGGGGGGTGGCAGGGAGTGTTTCTTGTTGTGTAGCAGCTTGCTGCTGTGATGGTGGTGGTGATGGTTCTCCTGCACCTTGGCCTTCTTGGAGAAGTTGAGGTCCAGGGGCATGCTGGACTTGGAAGACAGGTCCTCGGGTGTTTCCTCTTCTTTACACTGAGGTCCATAGTCTCACTGCCCCACTGGTGTGGTGGTGATGGTGGTGGTGGTGGTAGGAGGAGTAGTGAGCCGTAGAGTGCTTCTCCTTCGCCTTAGGAACTTCTTTCCTGCACCATAATACACCTATAGTTTTACATCCAAGTGATGAATAGCTCATTTTAGAACATAACATTGCTGAAGCTCTAGGTCTCCCTGCAATGTGTACCCCTATAGAAAGGTGAATGGATCCTTGTGCCCTGCAGAGTTCCTGCATTTAAATCTTTTTTGTTATCTGTCCATTTGATTGGGAAGATTCTTCTAGCACATCACATGTGAAAATATTCTGCTCCAGTTCTTTGGTAAATGTCCAAGCTTCAAAACATCCTGTTCTTCACCTTGTATGGACTACTCATTGATTATTTTATTACATATATAGAGTTAAAAACAAGATTATTCCTTTATTAAGACATGGATTCACTATGAGTCTGCAGATGACATATATAGAGAACAACACCTAATTAAAACAATGAGTCTCATACCCAGATTTGTATGGAGAGAGTCCAATGAAAATAAAGAGGGAAAAGAATAAAAATACATATTTACATATAAAATACATGCAGAACTTTTATCTTATGCAAAAATTCTTCAACCAAAGAATGGAGGCTTTAAAAAATGGAAATATGTACAGAATTGGCATTCCTAGAAGGTAAACAAAAGCTAGACAGTGATAGGCAAAATATTAAAAATCAGGTATTTTCTCTCTCTCTTTGTTACTGCTATGTCTTTGCACCAGTCTTCCATGGTTCTATAAACATTGCTGGATTTTGTCGCATTCCTCTACAGAACATTGGCTGTCAGAGAGATACAAGGCTATAGAAACAAAGATGGCCTCCCTGCCAAGACATCAATAAGGGAGGGACATACCTGATGGAGAGATCTGCCACCATAGGCAGGTGGTGGTGGTTGAGTTGTTCCGCCATCCTCTCATAGTGCCACGAGGTGAGAGGGCTCATCAGCCTGGACCCACACAACTCTGTTGTTGAAACATTTGGTTCCCAGTAAATACAGTTCAATCAAACAATCTCTTGTATCAATATTAAGGTGACACCACATCAAGCTTTCTGGGATAAGTCTAACCTCCTGGTGTTTCCACCTTAATGACTCTTAATACAGGTGGAATAAAATTCCTTAGAATATAAAGCTAAATATTCTCTCATATGGAAATTCAATGATTAATAACTTAATATCCAACATAGCCTTTAGGGTTTTTTTTTTTTAACTTATCCTTTTATTAGTCTAAATAAGACAAGATCTTGGGGGTCGTGCTCATAAAGAAGTTCAAGAACTCTTTTTGGTTCTCTGTAGAGGGATCCTTTGTCCTTTCCAATACAATTTGGTATATGTCCTTTAGGGGTGAAATGAGTTAGATATCCAAGAAAACTAATTAATTGGAAAAACAAACTTCTAAGACAGGAAAACTCCCAAGAAAGTGACTTCTAAGATAGGTTCTACTATATTTATTATATTTAGTAACACAAAAGTTTTGTCACCCAGAAATTTCTCTTTTTGCTTCTCTGTTCTATTATGTAAATAGGGTCCTTCAAAAATAATTAACCCATGTGTTGACTAGAGAGAGCATTCCATGATAATCATAGTAGGGGGAGCTCAACTTGAAGTGTGGTGGGTGCCAACCATATATAATTTTCAACTTTTCTAATATAGATGTGATATAAAAAGAATTTTCCAATTTCCTACTGCCAATAGGGAGAGGAGGACAGCATAGATGTAGTGAATAAAAAATATCAGGCCTCTATCTCAGCTTTCAGGCATGGACGCCTTCTACAGGAAAGAAATATGTTAATGATTCTCTCATGTATTGACAAAAATAGTCTATATACTTAACACACAAAGTTGCAATAATCTAAGGCCTACAGTAAGATAACTAAACTCACAAAAAGCGTACACTCAAGATTACAATACACAAAAAATCCCTTAATTTTTCCATCGCAGTAAGGACAGTAGAAATTGTTTTTATTTTAAAAAGAATATTACGCCTCTAAAATAGTTTTATAATTTAATAAAGATAAGTGCTGTTTTTTATATTTTATTTATAATAACAAATTGTGAGCTATTATTTACTTTTTTTGTGTATTGTAATCTTGAGTACGCTTTTGTGAGTTTAGTTAATCTTACTGTAGGCCTTAGATTATTGCAACTTTGTGTGTTAACCTGTTATATAGACTATATTTGTCAATACCATGAGAGAATCAAAAACCATATTTTCTCCTGTAGAAGGGCGTCCATGCCCGAAAGCTTGAGATTAAAAAGATACTTTCCCTGGAGACCTGATATTTTTTTACTCAAACAAGGGGGGGGGTCGGTGGAAGGAGGGTCTAAACCAGTGATTCTCAACCAATGTGCCGCGGTAATTTGTGTGCCGCGAAATTCTAAAATGGTGCCGCCGAATTTAGTCATATGATTATGTTCACGTTTGTATCTGGTTTTTCTTTTTTTCTTTTCATTTTTTTACTTTTTAAAAATAACGAAATTAGCAAATTGAATGTTAGAGAAGTATATTACTTATATTTTGCATAGAAATATGTATACATAATTTGATTTTCTGCATTCAAGTTATCAAAAGTGTGCCGCGAAATTCTAAAATTGTGCCGCCAAATATTTCAAATCTTTAAAATAATGCCGCAACAAAAAAAGAATGGTTGAGAAAACTACTGGTCTTAAAACCGTTGGTTTTTTGACTCGCTGCAACTGGGTTCAATTCCCCGCATTGTGCACTTTTTTTTTTCTGGATTTAATAAAAAAAAAAAATGCTCCAATGGCCCTGATTCTTGCAAAAGTGCCAACCCCCACCAGCGAGTGCAAGTAACCAAACGGAGCTCTGGCCTATTTGTAAGTAAGTGCAAAGTCGAACTGCTTTTCACATGTGTAGACATGTGGTGCACTTACAGTAAAAGCAGTGATCTACTTCTACCCACCATGATTATCATGGCCTGTCCACCACGTGTACTAGGGAATAAGAAAAAAAAAAAACCTCAATACAAGGGATTATATTATTGTAAATGGAAGTAGTGTTTGAGAATATTTAAGAAAGGAAATAAAGGTACTAGAGGAGATTTATGGTAGCACTGAGTCATCATCCAAGGGTGAAGGAGGTCAATCTTTCTCCGACACAATCATCTCAATTCACAGGACTACATCTCAATCTAGGCTGACCACTTGATAACATTTATATGTTTATTCAATACAGCATTAGACCAGCTTTCCATGTTACAGTTTGGCAGGGTATATTAAAGTATCAAAAATTCAAACTATTATAGATGCATTATGATTCTTTTTAAAAATAAAACAATTTCTACTGTCCTTACTGCAATGGAATTAAACTTGCAAAACCGCTGGGAGGGTTCACCACTGATGAGCCAGGCCGCTCTCATTAATTTTTTTTTTTTTTTCATTGGAGTGAGGGCAGTAGAAATTGTTTATTTTTAAAAAGAATCAAACGCGTCTATAATAGTTTCAAATTTTGATAACAGATGGCACGCTAATGCATCATAATATATTAAAGTATAGTTACCAGGGAGTGCAAATAACCAAACATGGCACAGAAATGCTTTCTACATGCACAAACTAGCAGTTTACATAAGAGTAAAAGCATTATCATGGCCTGTACCACGTTGAATAGAAATTAATACAGGATATATTCAACTATAACACAAAGCGTAATGTCCTGCTAAAGACACTGGCACCTAATGAAAAAGAAAAAACAAGAGAAACATTCAGTATTTTTAACCACAAGGTAATAAGACCAAATCCAAATAAATAAATAGCGTGTGACGTTTCGGTAACAGCATTGTTACCATCTTCAGACAAAAGTACTGTTGTACTGACAAAGAGTCATTCAGTACTTTTGTCTGAAGATGGTAACAATGCAGATACCGAAACGTCACACACCTTTATCTATTTGGATTTGGTCTTATCACCTTGTGCTTATAATCTATTTTCCAAATTGTAGCTTATCATTCAGTATTTTTGTTTGAAGATGGCAACAACACTGTGTTACCGAAACGTACACACTATTTATTTGGATTTGGTCTTATTACCTTCCATGAATATCATGGCCTGTATCATGTGTAGTTGGTTGAATAAAAATGAATACAGGATGATATACAGTGATGAAGCTGTTATTTGAAGGGAGTTGTCCCCCTCATGGAGGTTCTACTTATAAAACAAAGCCATCTAGGCAATATTCCACAAGTTCAGCTTCAACTTACCTGTTTAGAGGTGGAGGATAAAGATTCTGCTTTGGCAATTTGGGCAAATACCTCATATCTCTTGACATTTTGAATCTGAACACACACATTTTAAATTGATTAATGGACAAATATGAAGAGGGGTGGGAATAAACACAAATAGATGGGTGTATCATAAGGTACATTTTGTATTAGAAACATAAGAAAGGTAACAAGAACCTGAATTAAATTATGTGACAATAACAGTCTTTTTCTTTTTTTAATTATCCCTAGTACATGTGGTACAGGCCATGATAATCATGGTGGTTAGTTAGCGACTGCTTTTACTGTAAGCGCACCACATGTCTACACATGAGAAAAGCAGTTCGACTTTGCACTTACAAATGTGCCAGAGCCCCGTTTGGTTACTTGCACTCACTGGTGGGGTTGGACTTATACAGTCATTCAGTACTTTTGTCTAAAGATCACACTGTTACTGAAACATCAAAAATAGCTTATTCATTTGGAGGTTTTGCTACAAATGTAAGAAGAGTTGGGCAGATGCAAAAATATATTGTGAGACAAGTTACAGTCCAGTCGGACCTAGCTATATAATTTGGGAGCAAGATTTTATAGTCAGTTTGGGACTTTAGGATTATTGTTGGTGTTATAAAGAGATTGGTGATATAATGAGGCGACAGTCAATAGACGAGGTCTAGTTTAGACATTTGTTTTGACAGGAGAGGCAAACTTTACTTTTTTAGAAATATAAAGTTATATAGAATTATATTTGATGGGATAATTTTAGTATTTGTTTCAACAGTTTCTTTAAATGGTACAACCCACCTACACAGGTGTCCCACCTGTTAAGGATCACTGGTTTACAAGGCATTCAAACAAATCCAAGAGTTTTGTGCCCATTCTTTTATAGCTTCAACGGGATTTTATGTATTTCATTAAAATATCACAATTTTTAAATGTATGTTGTACTTAACACACTGTACCTGTTAAAAACACAAGGTAATAAAACCAAATCCAAATAAATAGTGTGCGACGTTTCAGTAACAGCATTGTTACCATCTTCAGACAAAATACTGAATGAAACGTCACACACATTATTTATTTATTTGTATTTGGTCTTATTACATTTGTTTATAATCTATAATCCAAATTGTGCCTTATCAACCTGTACTTGTTAAAATTCTTCAGTCTGTATACAGGTGGTAATTTAGGTTAGAAATTATGGTGATGATGATAAGATAGATGTACCTACTCAAACGAGGTCAAATTACAAATCTTCCAAACTTCTTCAAATTTAACACACCAAGAGATCAAAATTTCCGGTAAAAAAAGTTGGTGTTGAATTATAGTCAGTTAAATTAAAGAAAATAGCAACATCTGGTAACAAGACCAAATCCAAATTGATAAATTGTATGTGATGCATTGTTACCATCATCAGACAAAAATGCAGTAGAAGACAAAATTTTAAAAATAAAGACAAAGTAATAAGAAGAAATCCAAATAAATAAATATATTTGGTCTTGTGTTTATAATCTATAATACAAATTGTGCCTTATCATAAAAATAAAAGGAAATCGCCTCATTGGAATTTCATAAGACATTTGAATTAAAGTAGGTGTTGAATTAAAGTGGTTATAATGCATGTACAAAGGATATTTTAATAAACACGGTTGTATAGATCTGGGGTAGCTCATTGGTTCTCATAAATAATACAATATCTAACTCGCCTTTGCCGGTCCCAAGCCCGGATGAAAAAGGAGGGGGAGCAGTAACAAGCTCACTAAAAACCTGGGTTCAGCTGGCCTGGCTGATAGTACCCTGTAAGGGCTCCTAATCCAGGGATACAGGATGAGCAGCGTTTGTACTCCTTGTAAGGAGCGGCTGTACATGGTGTCTGTTCCTCAAGTCTGAGGCGGCCATTTCTTTTGGAGCTAAGTCGGCCTGCCACTGAGTAGTGCTCCCAGTCTTAATGACAAAGGCAGACACAATCTACTTCACCCAGTCATAATGGTTGTCAAACAGACCCATCAAGGGTCACAACTTTATACCCTAATATAATTGAGAGATAAGAAAGAAGAAAAGAAGATACAATATCTGGTAGGTTGGCCAAACTGGGTTCACCACTGATGAGCCAGGCCCCCCCAATATTCCATTGGCATACAGACATTAACAAGTTGTTTTAAAATATATTGGTGTGTGTGTTAATCCCTCACCCTCTTCTATAACATAAGAGAGATATTGCCGACCATCAAAGGATTTCAACACTCCTGCATGTAATCCCTAATTGCTGGAAATTGGGAAATATGGGGTGATGGATGGATGGGGGGGGGGGTTCCTTTTTCTCCTCATGTGGGGGGTGGTTTCAAGAGAGGCAGTTTTGGACTGATTCTTCCCACATGCTCACATATTTGACCACACACACAAATCTCCAAATAAAAGAAAATATTAAAACTCGAAACTATTTAAAGGCGTAAGATTCTTTTTGATGTTAAACAATTTCTACTGTCCTTACTGCAATGGAAAAATTAATGAGAGGGCCTGGCTCATCAGTGGTGAACCCTCCCAGCAGTTTCACCAGTTTAATCTAGCATACCGCCGTTATATTGCATCTTTTTTATCTTCCTTTTATAGTGATACTGATGCTAGACTCTTGAAATGGGTATTTTAGATGAACTATGGACATAAACTTTGAGGACAGTAGAAATACATACAATTATAAATATATAATATGCTTGGAGCAATCGCTCTTCCGCAAACATCAAATTTGAGTCTTTTTTTAGAACATTATATTAGAATGTGCTAATACATCATAATATAAATGGATGTTGTCGGAGCCTCCAAGCACATCTCTAAAATAAAATATAAAGGGATGACAAGCCTAAATAAAGAGTTTCAATAACAGCTGCTGTCATCAAACATTTATTTGAATTTAGCCTTGGGAACCTCTTGCAGCAGATGTAATGGTATACAACATGTCAATAGAGAGTCAAATCAAACAACTACTGGTACACACCACAATCTATCCAAAATATTTAAAACTTTTCTAGTAAAACACGTCCCTTATATAAGAAACACAAAATTCTTTCTACCCATAAAAGCTCTGAAAAGTATATATACAGGCTTGACACCCTAATATGATTAAGTGGAGATAAGAACATATATAACACAAACATTATATTTAGTCTTATAACCTTTGCTAAGCAAGTCTATATAACTACATTTGGAATATACACCTTCACCTGTTAAATTCAATGGGCAGAAACATGCTCAAATTACTATACCAAAATACAAAGAAATTGATTTTATTTAAGATAAACTCTTTCCTGAAAAGAAAAATGAATTACTCAACTCTGAAATTAAACCAAAAACAAAACATTATTTAGTCTTGATAAGGCACAATTTGGATTATAGATTATAAACACAAGGTAATAAGATCAAATCCAAAAAACACACTATTTATTTATTTGGATTTGGTCTTATCACCTTGTGATTATTTAGTCTTGTTATACCAAAAACACATTTGGCTAATACAAAGTGACTGCTAATCAATATGTTAAGCCAAAGAGACTGATGTAAGATAGCCGGGTCTCCACCACACATTCTACATATTACTTTTACTGGAAATGATTAATTTGTATTATAGATACATGTTTCAACACCCTACTGCCAGGTCCCAGCAGTTTTCCCCACTTTAATATCAAACTTGCACATTTACCATTGTATCAGGCCAGTATATAGCCGGACTTTAGAGGAATTCTTGCTATTGAAGCCAAGCTATATTAACATTAGCACACCATCCTGTTATAAGAAATTCAAACTATTTTTGACGCATGTTGTCTTTATATATACAGTGGTACCTCGACATACGAGTTTAATTTGTTCCGCAACCTTGCTCGTATCTTGAATTACTCGTATCTCGAAGCAAATTTCCCCATACAAAACAATTGAACTACCATTAATCTGTTCCAACCTCCAAAATGTCACCCCAGTTATTTTTGTTACGTGGTTTTAAATAATAAAAATGTATTTATAAATATCAAATATTTATTTCACAAAAACAAAAAAGAGAATGTAAAGAAATAAATTAGATATCCTCACTGGTCTTTGCCTTTTTCGCTACATTTTTCTCGCTTTCACACCTGTAGGGCCGTTAGAAAAAAACATGTCCAAGGAGGTTTGTTTCTTCATCCCTCTCAGAATGTTCCGGAAATGAGTTAGGCAAGTGTCATTAAAAAGGTCAGATGCACGACCTGTTGCAACTTTTTCTGGGTGTTTTTTTTTTCCACGAACTGTGAAACTCTCTCCCACATTCCTAAGATCTCCTTTATCTCACTTGTAGAAATAACCTCCTCATGAAGGGAGGTTCGCAGCTTGGAAATTATCGTAAGGCCCTTAGCCGGCGTTACACTCTTTATCGACTCCTACCGTTAAGCACAGGAACATCTCATGGGACGTACTACGGCCATACTGCCTCGACAAGTCAACAACTCGAACACCTTGCACATGTTTTTTCTATAATTTCACGGTTTTAATTCAATACTCATCATCTTTTTCTTAGCACTTGACTTTTTAACAAACTTTCCTTCCGATCCATGGTTATAAAAATAAATGAACAAAAACTGAAAAAAGTAAACACAACACAAAACACGAACACAAACACAACTTATCACAGCGGAAGCACGCTGCTAACTGATCGTGATGGCGCGACTGCATGTTACTACCTGTTGTGTTTTAACTTTAAAAGCACACAAAAATATAATAAACTTGAATTTGTTTATTCAAGTCTCAAAAAGCAAAGCTTTGCATATAGAACAAATAATAATGGAAGAAGAAGAAAGAAATATTTTAGGAAAAGCAAAAACAAAACAAAAGTACTGGTCAAAAAGAAACATTTAAAATCACAGATTAAATATCTTCAACACTACCGAACGAGATACAGTTCGTATCTCGAATTTCGCTCGTAACTAAAAGCAAAAAAATCACTTGCTCGTCGGCTCGTATCTCGAAAAACTCGTATGTTGGGGCGCTCGTATGTCGAGGTACCACTGTATATATATATTTTTTTGCTTATTCCTAGTTTACATGGTAGCAGGCCATGATAATCATGTGGGTAGAAGAAGGCAACTTGCTTATACTGTAAATGCACCACATGTCTAACACATGTGAAAAGCAGTTCGACTTTGTACTTACATATGTGGCCAGAGCCCCGTTTGGTTACTTGCACTCGCTGGTGGGGTTGGACTTTTGCAAGAATCGGGGGCCATTGGAGCATTTTTTTTTTAATCAGAAAAAAAAAAAAAAAAGTGCCCAAGCGGGAATCGAACTTGGGGCCGTAGTAGTCGAAAACCAACGGTTTAGACCATCCTTCCACCGACCCTTTTCTTTTTATATACAGTAGAGAGGACACTCCATGAGAGGAACTCACGCTAGAGGACACTTCTCTACAAAGGACAGTTTTCATTTGCAAAATTACCTTTTTTTTTTTACAATTTAGCAACTCTCCGGGTAAGAGGACACCTAAAGGACACTTTGGCTCTGCAATTAGGTGTTGTCCTTTACAGGGAGGTTCTACTGTAATAATAAATATATATGTATTTCTACTGACATCAATTTCCATAGTTGATTTAAAATACATTTCCAAGAGTTTAGTTCAGTATGGGTATGATAATAGAACAGTCCAATGTAATATTACAGCCGCATGGTAGATTAAACTGTGAAACTGCTGGGAGAGTTCATTACTGATGAGCTAGGCCCTCCCATTATTTTATCATTGCAGAAAGGGGCAGTTTAGAAAATATAAAGAAAAATATGGGTTAAAAAATATAAGCAAAATATAGAGTAGAAATATTCCATTCCTATAAGGCCAGTAGAAGTATTGCTTTATATGAAATAATATGGCCATACCTTAAATAGTCAAGCCTTGCAATAACAGCGAGTTAATGTTTTAACTACGAGGTTCTACTGTATACACACACACACTCATGGACAAAACTTAATAAAGTGGAAAGTCTTGATGTGTGTGTATCCCCGGTCATCTATTTTTTTTAAGGCAGTTTTGTTTACACTTGGTTATCTCCTGTATCTTCAATAAAGGTCAGTGTGTATCCAATATATTTCAGAGTTATTGTCTCAATCCCGATATACATGCTATAAGGTATAACTTCCTTAAGTTTTGTCCATGAGTGTAGATGGCATGCTAATGTTAAATTCATTCTTTTTTTGGATTGACCCCGAAATCTTACTCTTCCATTATCTATCGATACAAAACCACAAAAAAATAATCATTAACGAAGGTAAAAAGCAAGAAAAATATTGTTGAGCACACAAAACAATCTGTGGAAAATGGAACTCTGATAAAAAAAAAAGTAGGATAAAGGGAAGAATGGCCCCTACCTGCCAAGCTAAAATTACCATGTGGCAGTTGTGTGCTACTGCTGTTTGACCAGATATCTATATATAACACCCCCCTCTAAATACAACCTGGATCCCCCCACACTGGAACCCCTCTTTGACCACTACTCTACTTGGGGTTTACAATAAAATGAAAATTGTTCAAGCATGTTGAAAAAGTGTGCCTTCTTTCTTATCTCATAAGTAGTTAGCAACTGCTTTTAGTATAAGTGCACCATGTCTACACATGTGAAAAGCAGTTTGACTTTGCACTTACAAATGTGCTAGGGCCCTGATGGTACTTGAATTCACTGGTGGGGTTGGAATTTTGAAAGAATTGAGGGCCATTTGAGCATTATTTTTTAATTAGAGAAAAAAAAAGCCCATTGCAGGATTTGATCCCAGGTCACAGTTGTCAAAAATGGATAGTTTGTACCATTTTCCCTCAAAACCCTTTTTGAAACAAACAAACATTGAGCAATTTGTATGTTATGGCACACAATTTGGATTATAACTTGTTTAACTATCCAATCACCCTTCTTCAGCTGTTTATGTGGGACAAACAGAATATGCAAAGTAGACAATTTATCTGACTAATTTACATATTCTGTGTGATTGAAACTATGAAGCACACCCAGTTTTTTTTCTTCTTTATCCATAGAGATGTGCTGTTAAACCACTGATGATCCGGGCCCTCTCTTCCAATATTTTCCTCATTGCAGTAGACTGCAGTAAAATATAGGTTTCCATTGAAGAAAAAAAAAGTTCCCTCCAGTTTCTCACAATGCCACTTTCATGCAACTTTGGTTAAATTATAGTTCTACAAGTGGGCTTGGATATTAAGGTGAGAATTTCAGGTGTCACCGTGAGAAGAACATACTGGATGATTCTACGAGGCTTCACAATACCTGATTTAGCAGAGGCACATAATAAAGGAGAGGTTCATTCACATGGATTATAGCTACATATCAAGGGATGATGATAATTCAAATAGAAGCCTTCTCATCAAATTCCATCAGTGATCCCAATCTGCTGGAAGGTAGTCTTCAGATATATCCAATAGAGGGGTCAAACTAAGTCTTGGAGACATGACAGAAATTTTTTTGAAATCAGGGTTATAATTGCAAAGGAAAAAGAGGCATTTTGGAGAAGAGGGGAAAAAAGCATTTAAATAATTGATTCAAATATAGAACAAAAAAAGAGATATTTAAATGATTTGAATGGTTAGTTTACTGTATTGGACAAAGAACTGGAGCAGAAACTAAACAGACATCTGGTGTGTTAGGGGAGAATCCTTCTAGAAGACCCAATGGTTGACAGAGAAAACTTTCAGCAATCATTGAAATGTGCCTGCAGAACATCTCCAATACATATCACAGCCAAAGAAGCCCTAAGGATTATGAGTTTGCACTTTAAAAAAAAACAATAAGGGGGCAACTCAAGAGTTGTGTAAGTTACATATTGACACTAAACAAATGACCTGGATTTGCCCCATGTCCTATTTGGTTGCAGTATTGGTCCAACCATGCAGTAATGCACTCACCAATATATTATAATAATTTTCTGGAATCATCAACATGTATGTAGGGCTATTGCCAAAATGAGAGGTTCATGCAATATCATTTCACTCTGAGAAATTGTCTTCAGAGCTTCCAAACCATTCTAAGAGATTTTTGACCAATCCTTCCTTCATTCTACAAAGCCTCCAGTAACTGATACACAGAGCACACAATATCCTGAAAACTTTCTCCTTCATTCTGAAGGTGGCTCTAATCTTCACTAAATCTTTCACTTCCCATTTGATACGGAAGATTCTTCCAGCATACAAGATACAGGCAAGAAAATAAGACCTAATTCAAATAATTTAATAGTGTGTGACGTTTCGGCAACAGCATCCAAAAAGATACAGGCAATTTTGTATTATAGATTATAAACATAATCAGAATACTTTTGTCTGATAATGGTAACAACACTTTTTCTGAAACATCATACACTATTTATTTACCTGTATTATTTACCTTGTGTTCACAGAGTCAATTTTTGTAATGCATAGCTTTAATGGAATGGGAAGAAGTACATAATTTAGAAGAAAATGAAGGGAAAAAATTTTAGTTGAAAAAAAAAAATCTTGATTTATAACGCCTTGCTAAATGCTTTAATTTTTATTTTTTCCTGCAAGGACAATTCTTCCTTGTAGTAATTGCCATCTATAAATATCTACTATGCTTCCAGAACTTGCTAAAATTGGGCTGATACTGGAATAATTGGCATATTGAGAGAACTATGGCACCTTCCAGAACTATCTTGTACTCAAACAAACCTACAAATAGTTTCTCCCTCAAATAAAATAGTTTCTGTGCTGATTAATGTGATTTTTAGCTTAGCTCAAAATTTCTCAAGTTATGGGAACATATAGCATACATTATACTGTCAAATTATATTGACAAATATTTGCAATCTTATCATATCTCAGGTTTTAGTGGAAAGAATTTGTGTTTTCGTTTGTTTGTGAACAAATCTCTCTCCCGCCTTATCATTGGACGAATGTGGCCATGTTTGTATATAAAGGGGGCTATGGTATGAGTCGAGCGAGTGTGGTGGATTATCGTGTGGGGACGCTTAAAGTGTTCTCTGCGTGCTTTATCCCTGTCTGGCAATCTCGTTCGCATACCTGTGTAACCCCGGTCCGATCCCTACCTAAGCAGCAATAAAGCTAAGTACTGTTTTTTATTTATTTAACAAATTGTGATTTATTATTTACTTTTTTTTTGGTGTTGTACTTTTGAGTCCACGTTTTTTTCTGTGTTTAAGATACTCTTACTGTAGGCCCTAGTATATTTGTATTTGTGTGTTAACCCGTAAATAGTAACTTTTGTCACTGGCGAGCCTGCCAGGATTACTGGTGTTTGCACGTGTAAATTCCTGTGATTTTACGTGCGGTTTTTTTTTTCTTTGATTGAGTGGTTTATTACTATTTTTTGTACTCCATCATGTTTGCGAATTCTATGCTCAACTTGTCAGTGTTTAATGGGTTAATCTCGAATCTTTCATTCGGGAAGTCGAGCTTAAAAGCTCGAGTAGGCAAATGGGATCCTGAGGTCAAAGCATTGCTCATGTTCGAGCTTTATCCCCTGAGGTTAGGTTGAGCTTAGAGGAGATGGGTATCCGTAACGATAGCAGTTTCAAAAGTATTGCTAGTAAACTGAACATATTGTACCCTAAGAAAGCGCGTGGTATTAGGGAATGTCTTAAATTAATAGGTCTTAAGCAGAGAGTTGGGGAAAGTCCTATGGTTTTTAAAGAAAGATTCCTGGCCATTAGAGATAAAGTAGAGTACAGTTTTTGATCGATAGCCTAGTGTTCGAAATTTCCTCGAAAATGTGCTCGATAAGTATAGAGAGGCTATTGTTCGCAGTGAGGCTAAATCAATAGACAAAGCAGTCAGTGGCATGGCCATGGAGGATAGTGTAGAACACCGTTGCAGCTTTATGAAAGGGGTATGTTCAGTAGAAGGGGGTTGAAGAAATAAATAGCATTAAGAGTGAGATGAAGATGCTTAGTGCCAGTGTAAACAGGATGAAGCACGAAAATGAGCAGTGTATTACAGATCTTAGAGGTGAGATAGAAAAACTAACTAAATTGTTGGGCGAAATCAGGCTGAGTCCACCTGAGTGTAGCTTAGGACATATAGCTAGTGATTGCACAAGACAGTCTTCTATGTTTTCCAACCGCAATACTCTTGATAATGCTGAGATAGTGAACATACGTTCATATGGAGGAGATCAGTTTAGAAATCTGCCAATAGTTAAGGTGAATATTAACGGCAATATGTGGCACCTGTTATACGATACAGGAAGCCAAGTCAGTATTATTGATTCCGAAAAGTGTAATGTCTTGAAGGAGAATTGGGACGATGCACTTAAAACTTTACGTATAGTTTCAGTGACAGGCCACGAGCAGACACTTACACATGTTAAAACCTGTAGAGTTGGTAACGAAAACGGCAGCCAGCTGGGAGAGATAAGATTCTGGTTAATGTCACTCGGAGATAAAGGCTACGACGGGATTCTGGGAATCAATGATATAAGGAGATTGAATATCCAGTTACCTCCCGTACGGGAACGTTGCAACAGGATTTTCCTTGAAACCAGAAGACCATGATTATGTAGACCTTAGCTGCGTTGCCAGTGAACATAGACCAATGGTTTCAAGCTCCATAGATGAGAAATCAGTGAGACGCATTGAAAACGAGGCTGTAAAGTTGCCACCTACTGAGTTTAACAGAAGCTGTGAGTGTAGCGCTGGGTCTGTTAATAGTTTTAGAAAGCCTACTTGGGCTGAGAGGTTAAGGGTGATGCGGAAAGCAAAGGAGACTGTCAGACAGTTTATGTCAGGTAATTCTGCTAAAAAGCTTATGAATCCTAGGCCACCTTATTCCAGAAGTTTTCGACAGAGGAGATCTGGTAATGCTAGCTGTTCCTAAGACTGAAGGTTACTCCAACGTCTATGGGCCTTTCCGTGTGGAAGCTAGGGTCTCCGATGTTAACTTTAGAGTAAGAGGGGTCACCATGCACGATGTGAAAGTTGTACATGTCGATAGGATGAAAGCGTTTAGAAACAGACGTTAAGAAGAGCTTTTAGCTCTTGGACTTGAGAGAACTGAATGGAATTGGATCGTTCGGTTTCTCATCAAGTGAGCGTCTGTCAATACCCTAAGTCTCTACCTAACATACCCAGCCGGTCCCAGATGAGAGCTTATTTGGTCCCCCATTAAACTCTGTCTGCTAAAGCATATTATATATATGTGTGTTTGGTAATCACTCATGGTAACTCACGTAGTATGCGCAGATTTTTTTTAAAAGTTTCTTTTGGAAGGAAGCAAGATGGAAGGCACCTTTATGGAACGACCCGGATGCCTACTTCTCTTCTCTTTAGTTTTTTTTTTTTTTTGTGTCTTTATAACATGGCTCCCGTGAGCTTTTTCCCTCCCGACAGCGGGAGGTTTTCCTTACGGGACAATGGGAAGGTTTGGGAGATTTGTTAGTTCTTTTTTTTTTTTTTTGGGAAAGATACCTTTTGTCAAATTATATTGACAAATATTTGCAATCTTATCATTATCTCAGGTTTTAGTGGAAAGAATTTGTGTTTTCGTTTGTTTGTGAACAAATCTCTCCCGCCTTCTCATTGGACGAATGTGGCCATGTTTGTATATAAAAGGGGGCTATGGTATGAGTCGAGGCGAGTGTGGTGGATTATCGTGTGGGGACGCTTAAAGTGTTCTCTGCGTGCTTTATCCCTGTCTGGCAATCTCGTCGCATACCTGTGTAACCCCGGTCCGATCCCTACCTAAGCAGCAATAAAGCTAAGTACTGTTTTTTATTTTATTTAACAAATTGTGATTTATTATTTACTTTTTTTTTTTTTTTGGTGTTGTACTTTTGAGTCCACGTTTTTTTCTGTGTTTAAGTTACTCTTACTGTAGGCCCTAGTATATTGTATTTGTGTGTTAACCCGTAAATAGTAACTTTTGTCAATACAATAAAGTCATTAGTTTTTGGAGCCCAATGAAAATACCTTCCTTATGATATGATTGAGTGGAGATAGGAAAGAAGAGAGAGAAAAAACACATAAGTCGGGGAGAAGAGCTTCTTTTAAGACTTTCCTTTATCTTGTGTGAAACAACTAATCTTTGAAAATGTATTCAATAAATATTTTAAGAGCACCACCTATAATTTCACAAAATTCTTCATTAACACTAATTCTATATCCAGAAAAAAACACATCAACCAATGGTTTATTTAACTCCCGATGTTTCAGTGACTTCCTGACACTCTCCTCAGGGGAATAGTGACAAAGAGTTATTGAAAAGTCAGGGAGTTAAATAAACCATTGGTTGATGTGTTTTTCTCTGATTCAACTTCCAACCAACAAATTATCTTCAGAACTAATTCTATAAGTAATGGGGGGGGAAATGTGTTTGTTCACTCAAGTGAAGCCTACTTCTTTCAGCATAAGGATTCTACTGTCCCCAACACCATTTCACTCTGTTCTCTCTCTGAGCAATTCTCTTCAAGCTTCCAAACCATTCTAAGAGATTTTTGACCAATCCTTCCTCCCCTTCATTCTTGATTCTGTCTCCTGGGCAGTAAAGTTTCCAACTATGTCAATAATTTCATTGAATTTAGTTGACTGGGCATGGTACTGTTGTGGAGCAGACAATTCTTCCTTCAGTGGAATCAATAAAGTCTGGAATTTATTTGTAATTTTATTAAAATGCTTCTTATATCATTGCAGTACATTAATCCATGTTCCAAGATAAATGGTGGGTTTGATAATAAGTGTTTTGACTCTGGAGTTGCTTGTGATATCTAAATTGATCCAATTTAATGGTGCCTCAACACATAATTGTGGAAGGACATTCTCATTAGGAGTAAATTCAGGGCGTTGACATTCATCTGTGGCTATGTTATATTCTATTACAGTAGAACAACCTCCACAAGAGGACACCTCTCTACAAAGGACAGTTTTCATTTACAAAATTACCATTTTTACTAATTTTGACACTCTCCAGTAAGAGGACACCTCTCCCTAAAGGACACTTTGGCTCTACAACTAGGTGTTGTCCTTTACAGGGAGGTAGTTCTACTATATTAGGGCGTGGGTGGAGGAGTGGTATGTAAACCGTCAAATTTCAACAGCCACGTAGCTGTCACAGAGAGCACTTTTTTATGAGAGAAAAAAAATTTCACACAATTGTAAGTGCAAAAGTTAAACAGCATTCTACATGTGTAGATGAGTGATGCACTTGCTAACTACCCAACATAATTATCATGGCCTGTACCATATGTACTTGAGAGAATTTTTAAACCCTTAACTGGACGGGTTGGGTAGATTCTGCCCATGCATAAATTTAATATAGGAAAAATATATATTTTTCGTTTACCTAGAGCTACCAGCTTTCGTGTATTCTAATTTTACAGTGATACAAACATTTTCCATCCATCGTTTATAAATTTCAATTTTGGGAGGGGGGTTGAATTTGCATGTGTGGGAGGATTCCGCCAAGCCCGTCCAGAAGCGTGAGAATTTTTTGTGTCAGTGTTAGCTCGTGGCTCATACTTGAGTCTCTATCTTCCGCTATTTTTAGCTTCCTTTTATAAAATAACACTTCTTTCTTTGGATAAGTAGAATTATCAATCAAGTCAACAGAGAGAACTATCCCTGCCAACCCAAAATATATATAAGTTTTAGAGATTAGTCAACCACACTTTGGAAGAAATATTCCAGTAGACAATTGATTCACTTCAGTAGAATTAGTTGATAAGTTGAAAGAACATGACCTTACATATTTAGGAACGATGAGAGAGAACAAACCTTGGATTCACCACAATTTCAACCGCACCCTAATAGAGAATCAGGAACCTCTATTTTTGGTTTCTCTGGAACAACCACTTTAATCTCCATGTTCCAAAAAAAGAAAATCGGTAATCAGATTGATAAAAAAGGCAAAAAAGAAAGGAGTCATTTTATTGTTGATCTCGGGAGAGCATTGACTGATGAACACCTGGCCACACGTAATCTCAATTCTCTCCCACTGCAATTACAGGCGACAATTCAAGAAGAATGATGGTTCAAGTAAACCAGTGAATCTACGATGCCACAGCAATCTGATACTCCAAAAAGGTGCTACAAATGTCCATCAAAAAGCGCAGTAAAAAATAAAAACCCTTTGCTCTGTATGTCAACTAAGCGTTTACAATAACATTTCTTTATAATTTTTGAAAACTGTAAATAGATTATATTCAGAATTTTTAAAAGTCAAAATCTGTATATTAACTATATATATTAATTAAATATATTTTTTAAATATTGATTTCAATCATTATTTAGCGCTTATTTCATAAAGTTACATAGGTGGGTTGAATCTACCCAACCCGTCCAGTTATGTAAGAAAAATCCACCCGTCCAGTTAAGGGTTAAAATAAATGCATATTCTGATAATCTCTTGAGATGTGATTCCTTTTTGGGGGACAGTAAGGAATCTTCAAAGTTGTCTAGGATAAATCTCAATTTCTTTTTGCTGCCTGTGATTTTGCCAACAAACAACATAAACAATCAACAGGGCAATTTTCAAGTTCCCATTGATACACCAAAGGGCCAAGATTTCCATTGTAAAAGCCCTTGATAGCAAGTTCCATACACACTGGGAGTACCACCAAAATATTATTTTACCTTCAGGGTGATATGTTTTGTTTGTTTAAGAGTTGTGAATATTCTCTCCAGCAGAAATTTTACTCTGCACATTTTAAAATATTTATTAAATAAATGTATTGTTATCTATATAATGGCTATGTGTATTTTATCTATATAATATTAAATGTCAAAATGTTCACCAAGTTGAGATAATTTTGATGACAACATTAACACATCTACAGACAATGACTTTCCAATGGTTGCAAGGTTTTCCTATGTACTAATTCTCAACCTACAAACCCAAACCACATAATTGACTCATCCATTGATGAGCTCTACTCATCCCCAGCAGACACCATCCACCAAGGGGTCGGTGGAAGGATGGTCTAAACCATTGGTTTTCGATCACTGAGACCCGGGTTCGATTCCCACATTGGGCACTTTATTCTGATTTTTAAAAAATGCTCCAATGGCCCCTGATTCTTGCAAAAGTCCAACCCCACCAGCGAGTGCAAGTAACCAAACTGAGCTCTGGCACATTTGTAAGTACAAAGTCAAACTGCTTTTCACATGTGTAGACATGTGGTGCACATACAGTAAAAGCAGTTGCCAACCTCTACCCACCATGATTATCATGGCCTGTACCACGTGTCCTTGGGATAAGCAAAAAAAAAGACACCATCAAAAGTCTCAAGTTCTACAGGCTTGATACCCTGATATGATTGTTGAGTGGATAAAAGAAAAAAGGAGACATCATTTTATTTTTAAATTAACCATATTTAAAAAAGAGTGTCCATTAAAAATAAACAAATTAGTGATCTCTGTGTGTTGGAATCCAAGTTTCCAATATATTGTTCACTACTCTGATCCATCTACAACTCTGCCAGATGGATATAGATAGATAGATGTGACTGTATACACTTCAGCATGTGTCCTGGTGGTACCATCACTATGACTTACTTTTTCCCTTTCACCAACTGTGGTCATTGTGTGGAAGTGAAGCTTGGGCTATCACCAAAGAACTGGAGAAGAATATTATATGTGGTGTGCTATAAGAAGTCTCAAGATGAAATGGATTGATGGGGGGGGGGAGGACAAAGAAAGAAAGATTTAATGGAGAGTAGAGCCACCTTCTAAATAAAGAAATCAAAAGGAAATTTTTCAAGGTATACTCCAAGGTGACTATGTCAGGATACACTTTGAAGAATGAAGGAAGAGGTAGACAATCCATAAAATAATCTGGAATAATAGTGAAATGGTGTTCCATGATGGCCGCCGCTGACGACACTCTTCTTTGGATTCCTTTTTAGCTGAGATGTCTCTTACCATAGTTGTCACCTAGTAGGCGCCTGGCTGTGCACCAACTCACACTTGAGGATGACAACACACCCATTGACCCTGGTTTCAAACCCCCACAACACCACCACCACTATCTGCTTTTCATAGGTGTAGACATGTGGTGCACTTACAGTAAAGCAGTCACTAACTACCATGATAATCATGGCCTGTACCACGTGTACAAGGGATAATAATAATAATAATAATAAAAAACAAACTATTAGAGCAGACAAAAACTGATTATCATGATTGTATACTAGTCTATTACCTTTGAAGGTTTTAATTCAAAGCACTTGTGTTGAATATTGCTATGAATTGACCTTACCTAACTATGCTATCCAACAAAGTATTGACAGCAAAATGCCACTAGTCTGTCCACCAGCAGGGAATGTTGCAATCAATTGATTAGGCACAATTTGGATTAGAAACACAAGTTCTTCTTTCTTATCTCCACTCAATCATACTAAGGTATCAAGCTTGTAAAGCTTGTTGATGGTGTCTGCCGGGTAAGAGTAGAGCTCATTAATGGATGAGTCAACACAGAAACACAAGATAATAAGACCAAATCCAAATAAATAGTGTGTAACATTTCAATAACTGCTTTGTTACTATTATCCATTCAGTACTTTTGTCTGATGATGGTAACAACATTGTTATCAAAATGTTACAAACTATTTATTTGGTCTTGTTACCTTATGTTGGGATAACAGACTACGACACTGACTTTAATTCAACAGAAAATTGGAATCCTTTGGGGTGTTGAAGAAATTGGACTGTAAACAAAAGGTAATAACGCCAAATCCAAATAAATAAATAATGTGACATTTCGGTAACAGCGTTGTTACCATCTTCAGACAAAAGTACTGAATTCTTAATACTGAAAAACTCATTCAGCACTTTTGTCTGAAGATGGTAACAATGCTATTACTGAAACGTCACACTATTTATTTAATTGGTCTTATTACCTTGTGTTTATAATCTATAATCCTAATTGTGCTTCATCATTGTACTGTAAATATGTAAAAATGATCAATATTATTTTATGTTATTATTATCATAGATATTATAATTACACATTTGACTATAGTCATTTTTGTTTGTATATAAACAAAAATGTGATAATATACTCTATTAAATATAATAATAAATATGCAAGTTTATTAATTTTGTAAAATTAAAGCTCTTACTTATTTTAGAAAAGAATTTTTGACTAAAATTTCCTTGTGGGCTGTAGGCCTTCCTGTAATATTATCCTTGGCAAAGTGAAATTTGGTCTCTGCTTCCAAAAACATTTGATAGCTTTCACACACTTTTATATATTTTTAGCCTAGTGCTAATTATTATATATAAAAATTATTATTTATATTTAATATTTAATACATAAATTGTTAAATATTTTTGTTATATTTAGAGACCTCACATTTTAGTTTAAAATATAATTTACATAATTAATTATTTTTTAAAATTTTGTATGAATGCACTCTTGAAAATATATCAATTTAAAATTGGTGTGAAGAATTTTATTGTGTATAAAACAATAATATTCATATAAGTACTTATTCAATACATTACTGTTTATATATTATACATATTATATAATATTACATTATATTATACATTGTAGTATCTTTTGCTAATTATATATATGCTATCAAATATATTTAAATTATTAATTCCAAGGATTCTCTAATTAAATGTGCTCCACCTAAAAAAAAATGCATGCATATATTTGTGTGCATTTCTTTTGATAAAGAAATATTTAACAATTAGGTTTGTAAACATAAATAATTCGTATGGTTTAATTTTGTTCGTATTTCTCTAAATCTTTTGGCTTTTTATTAAATTTAGGCTTCATATATTTAATGGGGGGAAAAAAAATCTAAGTTTGATATCATGAAATATCTGGGCATGTTGGTTTTGGAATCATAACAAAATTTAACGTAATAACTAGAATAAAATTCTTTTAATTTTTAGCAAATTTGTAAATTTGGAAGAATTTTTTTTTTTTTTGTCTTCCAAATTTAGGAAAAAAATAGGCCTACAATTGTTTACATGTCTACCTTAGAAATGTTTGCCCTATTAACATGAGAAACAATGTAAACAAATTTTTTATCTGAAAGTATAAATATACAAAAAAAATCGTTTTTCTAATAAAAGGTAAGCTTATATTCACATTTAGGTCAATTAAAGACCGCCGTCGCCATATTAGTTGTTGGCGACAATGACAATTATATCAATTAAATAAGACGACAAACGGCTTCAGAATAAACTTCTTAATATAGCAAAATAAACAATAAAACATTTAAAAAATAAAGGTAGCTTACTTGTTAAATCCTGATACGAAAGAAGATGGCAATGATGTTCGATCGGTTCGGTACTTGTGGGGCTCAGGTGATGGTGAAGACGCGCCGTTAAAAATTTATATTGGGGAAGGGGGGTTCGCTTTTAATTTTTTATAATTAGTTAATTAGCTAGTTGGTTTTAAAATATGTTTTGCTACTATATGCCATATTTATTATCACATCTTGAGACCTGTAATATTTGAGGTCTTTTCAAAAAGTTTTAGCTGCACTTCCGCGTCAGCTGATAACACGTCACTTCACAATCAGCTCACTCAAAACAATTTTACTCAACATGGCGTGTGCGTCGCCTTCTTGTGTCCACGGGGTTTTCACCTTGGACAGCAGGGGCGGCGGTGGTGTAAACAATAATTTATAGTCACATTCGCTTCTATTGCTGCCCGCTCCTATAGTTGCCATCTTTACCACACTGTTTACAGTGTGTATAGCAAGGTCATGTGGTTGCCAGTGTTATGCGTCCAAATATTATTCTTTCCATTTCGTTTCTTTTATTTTATTTGTTGAAAATTATATATATTTTTTATTAAACATAACTAAAGCTATATTTTTAGAGTTATCTTTTATGAGACTTGATTATTGATTTTTTTAGGTTCTTTTTTTAAGATCTTCTCTCGTTTTTCTTTATTGACTACGCCGGTATAGGTTTGTGTATATATATTTTTTTTAAGCCGGCGTTACATTTTTTTAGGCAATAGACTAGCTATAAGTTAAGATATGCATATGCGCATATTTTCATTATTGATTTTGTGTGCTAAATGAAGTCAAATTTTTACTTTAATATTTATTTCACATTTAATATTTAGATTTTGAACGTTTTTTTTTTTTTTTTTAATCATTATTTTTTTTTTTTATTGAAGAAATCATTAGAGAGTAACAAATTTCGAAAAGTAATATTTTTTATATCAATTTTTAGATATTTATAAACGAGTGCTATTTAATGTATATGTGCGTGGTTTTTAAGTTTTTTTTTTATTAATTTATTTAATATATATTCTTTATAAATATTTTCTAATTCTTGATATTTTTTGATATTGTATATAATTTATTAGAAATTTGTTTATTGAGGTATGTCGTCTGTTTTATATTTAAGTTTTGGGGGTGCGCTCTGTATTTAGAATTTAATGTCAGGCTCGCTAGCTTTTATCTTTTGGCCTTCTTATCGATTGACATGGTTTCCCATAGATAAGCGCCTGCTCTCTTATTCCGTTTTTATTGGCGTGAGTTTGTGTAAATTATCTTCAGTTTTATTCGGTGTGTTTTAAAAAAATAATTATATCATTTTAAAATGCAATATAGGATGTATTTATATGATACTTTAAGTAGGGAAGAAAAAAAAATCGATCATGCCCGAAATATTTAGTAATATCGAACGCGCTTTAATATTTTATTTTCGTTATTTATTATAATTCAACAACAAAGGTTTAAT
Source organism: Cordylochernes scorpioides (assembly GCA_030710605.1). NCBI lineage: Eukaryota > Metazoa > Arthropoda > Arachnida > Pseudoscorpiones > Chernetidae > Cordylochernes > Cordylochernes scorpioides. The sequence goes on from CP092869.1 coordinate 23,915,312, forward strand.
AAATATATTTTATATATTTGATGATAACTTTTTATATTAAATATAAAAGTGTATCGTATTTCGATTATTTTCAAGTTATGCACCGGGAAAGATCTATAATTGAACAAAAAAAGCTTGCCCGTCATGCCATCTGAGGATTTAAGCTCTCCCCTTATCACACTCCCTAATCCCTATCCCCCTCCACCCCCTGCGGGAAGGCAAACCATAGTTCCGCCCCCTAAACCCCAATGTGTTTGCTACCCCTACATTTCCGCGCGTTTGCTGATATGTTTGCACGCCTATTACGTTTTCCTCTACACTACTTATACAATGTCTCTTGGCAATTTTTTTTTTTTTTTTTGGATTTTCAAAATCTCGTGTAAAGATATTTTTGGTGAAATTATTATTGTAAAGAGATTGAGTAAAAGCTTTTTAGTTCTTTAGCGGTTGTTAAAATAGGGATTTTCCCATATTGATTTTTGCTTCTTCTTTCTCTCCTTGACATTTGACTGCTGCGCACGCTCCAGAAATTTGGATTATGTGAAAACACCCCCCCCCCCCCCCCCCATCCTCTTTTTATATATATATATAAATTAATGCATAGTAAGTTAATGTTGTTATAAGATGGTATTTATGCCATTTATTTTAAATGGCATTTCTTCCTTTAAATAACTGCAGATTTCACGACTAGGGATCGTCCTGTATAGACGAGGGTTATAGCTCCAGGTGTACAGTTTTTGTCTTAGCGGGCATTCAATCTGCACCTGTGGAGAAAGTACGCTGTTGATTTACATAAGAGAGAGAACATATACACATATACTTATTTATCTTTTCCTCTAAATCATCTAACACTACTTCTGCAGACTTTACTGCGATGTTGGAAAAATTAGTTGAGAATGCTAATCAGTGGTGAACCTTTGACTAAATTATTCTCCAAATCGCTCGATTTGATTGAATTTTTTTTTTTCTTAATTTGTTAAGGTGCAGATATTTTCTAAGGATTTGTATAAATCGCTCGTTGAGAGAGTTCATCGCGCTGATAAGTCACTTACATCGCCGAACGATCCTATGATTCCTATGAACATCAACGGTTTCAATATAAGTATCACAAATTTAATCTATAGCACTGGCACTTTACTGCCTAATTTGAGATTCTCATTTTGTCCATCCTCTAGAGAGGGGCGTGTTTGCTGAGATATGACGTATAAGTTGACTGGGTATCTACAACTGGAATATCTACTATAGGTGGGTGCAGATTAGCGACCTTCCGCTTTAACGACGGACTCGGGCGAAGCGTCGCTTTGAAACAAGATTTGGATTAGAATACAAATCCAATAGGGTTATGCCTGGTAAATTTGGGTCAATTGACCATGAATACACGTCTGTCGCTCTCGAGGAAATATAACGGAACATTTAAAATAGGAAATTTCAGCCATTTTAATTATTTACATTTATTTTAATTGTCACGATTGTGAATTTCCATTGGCGCAATGGTCTTTTATTCGGCTTGAATGAACTCGAACTGCGAACCACACTTTAGAAATAATCCCTTAAAGTAAGGTCATTTAAATTCTGGTTTCAGTTCAAAATTAAATCAAAAATAACTTCAATGATGTTTTTTTTTTTTTTTTAGAAAACGAGTTGTACAGTGGTGTCCTGGACGTAAGGAAAGATGCCGTGTGAGACCAACGACGTGTACAGTGGTGTCCTGGACGAAAGGAAAGATGCCGTGTGAGACCATCGACGTGTACAGCGGTGTCCTGGACGTAAGGAAAGATGCCGTGTGATACCAACGACGTGTACAGTGGTGTCCTGGACGTAAGGAAAGATGCCGTGTGAGACCAACGACGTGTACAGTGATGTCCTGGACGTAAGGAAAGATGCCGTGTGATACCAACGACGTGTACAGTGGTGTCCTGGACGTAAGGAAAGATGCCGTGTGAGACCAACGACGTGTACAGTGGTGTCCTGGACGTAAGGAAAGATGCCGTGTGAGACCAACGACGTGTACAGTGATGTCCTGGACGTAAGGAAAGATGCCGTGTGAGACCAACGACGTGTACAGTGATGTCCTGGACGTAAGGAAAGATGCCGTGTGATACCAACGACGTGTACAGTGGTGTCCTGGACGTAAGGAAAGATGCCGTGTGATACCAACGACGTGTACAGTGGTGTCCTGGACGTAAGGAAAGATGCCGTGTGAGACCAACGACGTGTACAGTGATGTCCTGGACGTAAGGAAAGATGCCGTGTGACACCAACGACGTGTACAGTGGTGTCTCGGACGTAAGGAAAGATGCCGTATGACACCAACAGCGTGTACAGTGGTGTCCTGGACGTAAGGAAAGATGCCGTGTGATACCAACGACGATCACGATTGTACGTTACAGATAAAAATAACCATTAACATTTTCGAATATCAAAAATAAAGAGGCATATCCTGACCAGGAGCACATGTGTTTTTCAGAAGGCAGAGCGCCATCTGGTGGAACAGAAATCAGTTAAACATTGATTTAGCCTGTTCCCTCACATGTTAAGCGTATTTACGCAAGTTTGGCCTCAAATACCCATTTCTTGGTTTCTTAAGAAGCAACTGGAACCAAAAATCTTTTTGATCGCAGTGGTACAGCCTACTCCACGCTGACGAGCGCCAACAGCGCGAAACGCTTTCGTGGATGGCTTTTCTTGATTTATCAAGAAATTGAGTTGGTCAAATATCAGGGAACAGGCTAAATCAATGTTTAGTTGATTTCTGTTTAACCAGATGGCGCTCTGTCTTCTGAAAAGCACATGTGCTCCTGGTCAGGATATGCCTTTTTTTATTTTTAACTAGCGGATGTACCTGGTTTCGCCCGGGTTTTACCCGAGTAAAGGTTTGTCTAACGAATCTCTCGATAAAGTGAAGATTTTTTCCCGGTCCCTTGAAAAATACTCGATAAGTTGAATAAAATCAATATTAATTAGTTCCCTCGATAATTAGAAGTTAAAGGAATAGTATCTTGCCTTGGAATTGTATCATTATTCTTGTCTCATTTTGTCTTTCCTAATTTTCTATATTACAAAATCATCGTATCATCATGATAATATTTAGAGCAGATTGTTGAATTATAACAGATAAATTAGAATATTTATCTTGATTATTTTTAGGCGAAAAGTTATTTCAAAAATTTTATTTGCTAGAAACCTACCCAGTACTATACTAAATAACTTCCCAAAGTTTCATGGTGTTCCAATGAGTTGTTTGGTCAGGCATAAAGGACACACACATACATTCATTTATATATATATATATATAAATTTCGAATATTTTTGAAAATAGAGCAATCCATAGATAAATCTTTAATTAAAAAGGCATATATTGGATCAAAAAAATATTTATTTTACCAATATTTCAGCTGGCTGAACGCCAACCTTTATCAAGGTGTTATAACATTTTAAAGTGTGTCAACAACAAACTCAGCGCCACATAACGTCAACAGCATTAAGTTTTTAAAATATTTTGTTATATTCAATGGGGAGAAAAATTTGAAAAAAAAAATATTTATATTATGAACAAAATAATTTTTGTAAAATATGGGTGTGAATATTTTGAAAATTAACAATATTGGTAAAATTGGTAAAATATTGGAAATATTGGTAAAATAAATATTTTTTTGATCCAATATATGCCTTTTTAATTAAAAATTTTCGAATATATTTAATCAACAATATTTTACATAGATGGGTCGCATTTGTTATGCGGTCACGAATGATTTCACTTCTCAAATTGTGTCCACATCTCTAGCATTCCCATGCTGTGACGATCGAGGTATGTGATCAGTCAGCCATGACATTCACTCTATTGGCTCATCCTATCAGCCTCTGATAACAGACGACCTCGCACCTGCGTCTAGCCATCCAAGCCGCTTGCATAACACTAGGAACTCAAGGAACAGATAAGAAACAATTCTCTAATTTTAAAAATAACACAAACACATCCTGTTGGATATTCACACAATTACAAATCCACTATCACCTGCTTGCACAGCTGTTGACTCCGGTACAACTCTACAACATAGGGAATCACTCGTTTAGTTTTCTACAGTTTTCTCAGAGAGCTTTCACAAGGATGAAAGCCTGCCTTTCTTCAAGCTAAACATTGATACCAGGTAAAAAGAAGATTCAGGCTAAAAAATACGTAAAATAAAATAAAAAGCGAAGATAAAGTTATAACCATAAGAAACTAAAAATATATATACACCTATCCCCCGATTTACACGGTACTTGTTTTACACGTTTTCGCTTTTACACGGTTTTCCAAATAAGTTTTTTTGTTTTGTTTTTATCGCACTATACTAAATGCTACTATGATTGAACACATGCGCTGTGTACACATCTCACGAGGAATCCCGAGCTTATGTGCTGACTACATATTTTAACCTGTCAATGCATTTTATTTTTATTTCTGTGTACACCTATCCCCCCGATTTACACGTTTTTCTCAGGAACGTATCTACCGTGTAAATCGGGGGATAGGTGTATACTGAACTATATAATAACAATAGAGTTAACTTAGAGAAAAGCACATCAACCAATAGTTGATGTGGCTGTGTTTTTCTCTGAAAAACCATTTGTTCTTTAACTTATAAATATAACTAGGATTCAAAGTAACCATTCCCCTGAAGAGAATGACAGGAATTCACTGAAACGTCGGGAGTTAAATAAATCATTGGTTGATGTGGCCGTGTTTTTCTCTGAAAAACCATTTGTTCTTTAACTTATATGTAGAACTAGGTTTCAAAGTAATCAGTCCCCTGAAGAGAGTGACAGGAAATCACTGAAACGTCGGGAGTTAAATAAATCATTGGTTGATGTGGCCGTGTTTTTCTCTGAAAAACCATTTGTTCTTTAACTTATATGTAGAACTAGGTTTCAAAGTAATCAGTCCCCTGAAGAGAGTGACAGGAAATCACTGAAACGTCGGGAGTTAAATAAATCATTGGTTGATGTGGCCGTGTTTTTCTCTGAAAAACCATTTGTTCTTTAACTTATATGTAGAACTAGGTTTCAAAGTAATCAGTCCCCTGAAGAGAGTGACAGGAAATCACTGAAACGTCGGGAGTTAAATAAATCATTGGTTGATGTGGCCGTGTTTTTCTCTGAAAAACCATTTGTTCTTTAACTTATATGTAGAACTAGGTTTCAAAGTAATCAGTCCCCTGAAGAGAGTGACAGGAAATCACTGAAACGTCGGGAGTTAAACTATTGGTTGATTTTTTTTCTGAATCTACTTCCAACCAACAAATGATCTTCAAAATAAAGTAAACAGAGTGCACTTTAATGGTACAGGAGATAACGAGGCGTTCCCATTCCACCGATAAAAATGAGCAACGAGGCTTCTCCACCTTACAAGAACAATATACACTCATGGACAAAGCATAAGGAAGTTGTACTTTTTACCATGTATATCGGGATTCAGACAATAACCCTGAAAGATATTACAGTGAAATTTATTGAAGATACACGAGATAACTAAGTGCTAACGAAATTGCCTTGATCTTCTTGAAAAAAAAAAAAAAAAAACTGAATTTTCACTTCCTTAAGTTTAATCCATGATTCTGTATGTATTCTGTACAATACATGAAAAAAAAAATTTTTTTTTTTTGAACATATTATACAAAATGCTGACGAGGGCCAACATCCGTTCGATTCTGTGTTTTCTTAATTTACGAGTGTCGTTCAAAACTTTGTGCAAATGGTCAATAAACTGGAATATACCGCACTGTACTTCCACCGTTTAGCATGTAATCATGATGTAAATATCTGATTTTCACATTGTGTAGACATGTTACAGTAAAAGCAATCGCCAACTTTTTACCCACCATGATTATAATGGCCTTTTCGACGTGTACTAAGGATAATAAAAAAATCATGTAATCACTTATCTAAGGGACTGCTGCATAGTGCAGGATTCACTGGTGGAGCTAGATTCGAACACGTTTAAATGCTGTTCCTGTTTTCTTGGTGGCAGGAAGCAACCAGAAGTCGCAGTGAGAAAGGTTAGATGTGAGTATGGTCCAAAATTGATAAATGTTTTTTTTTTTTTTTTTCTGTATTAATGTCAGAGAGACCTTCTTTGTTTTATAGGATGAGGTATAGATGCGAGACATGCCAAATTTTTGAACCTTTGTCTTTTTCTTGATTTTCCAATGAGAGATTTCTCAGCAACACAGCCAGTCACATTGTTTGGCATACAATCCACCAGAAGGTTCAAAACGATTGAAAATTGTAAATAGGCGCTTGAGCAATCGAAACCACTACACAAAACTTAGGGTCTAGTAGTGTGGCTCATTTTTCGCCAGCCAAATATAGTTGTCACTTTTACGAGGATTGATAGAACCAAGTTTCATCACTTTCACAAATATCTTTCAGTCGTTTAGGACAATTTAGTATAAAATTGGACAAGATATGTTGGGTAAATCCTACTCTAATCAATTATTGAATATCACTGACCTATTGAAGTTCCAATTTTACATATTCAATGCTGACGACTTATTCTTGCAATGCTTTCTACACTTCTCTTTATTGTTCACAACAGTTATAAAGAATATCATTGTTGGTAGTTGGCCTGTAATAAATAACCATCAACATTTATTCTTCCGACCCATTGTCGCCCCATTTCAAGATAAAAAGCTTAACGCAAAATTTGACTTTTGCCAATATGTAAATTTGTGTTAAACTTCCTGCTTTGAAAAAGTCCACGATGGATCGCCGAAACACCGGGTACTAAATTTTGGAAGGAGGATTCATCTATTGTATCAGATTGATAGTCATTCGGAGATTTTTGCCGATAGGTTCGTCACAGCTCTGGAATTGGTGGCTTTCTTAGGACGTCTGTGGTTGATTTTCAGAAAATCTCTTCCAGCTTGAAGCATTCGGATCCATAGGTCAACTGTCTTCTAGGAACAAGAAGAGCTAAACTTAAATCTCCATAGATCTATAGCGATTGATTGCCTAGTTTTAAATACGTGAAAATTTAAAAGTTTTTCTTTTGCGAGTGCCATTTTCACGTCAGGTTGAGCGGCAATGGAATATCCACAACTCTGCGTAGACGCACATGCTCTATCTATCCACATGATCCTAACCAATATTATGACTCTTCTAAATGTTCTAGTTGGTTTTGTTTTTATCTTCGAACTCCACAGCTATTGTTTCGTTTATTCAAATGCTTTTTGAACGACCTTCGTATAACGAAAGATATTTGAGCACTATTATCTTTATAAATGAATAAAAACCAAACGTATATATTTATTCTGACAGATAACATCAGTATTTGCGATGTTTGTGGCATAAATAGTAAATGTTACCATATATACATATTACCATATGTACATATTAAGATGCTTAAAGTAGTCCAATCAGCAATTCTAGCCTAGCATTACGTTCTGAGATTATTTATTCTCCCTTTTGTACATTGAATGAATCCGTTGAAGATGAATCAATAGAATAACAATATATATCCACAGAATATATAACAATATGTAAATAAAATTTTACATAAGAAGAGAGAGAATCCCTGTAAATTATATACAGTAAAACCTCCCTTTAGCGGACACCTCTCCACAAAGGACAGTTTTCATTTGCAAAATTACCATTTTTACAATTTATCAACTCTCCGGTAAGAGGAAACCTCTCCCTAAAGGACACGTTGGCTCTGAAATTAGGTGTCCTTTACAGGGAGGTTCTACTGTATTTAACAACTCTCCAGTAAGAGGATACCTCTCCCTAAAGGACGCTTTGGCTCTGCAATTAGGTGTCCTTTACAGGAAGGTTCTACTGTATTCAGCAACTCTCCAGTAAGAGGACACCTCTCCCTAAAGGACACTTTGACTCTGCAATTAGGTGTTATTCTTTACAGGGAGGTATAGTTCTACTGTATATATATTCATTGTAAGAAATAGTCAATTGTGTTTTAATTAAGCCCGTTGAAGAGAGATTATCGCTTGAAAGTTTGGAATTTAAAATTAAAAAGAAACTCATTGTGAGAATTTTTTTTTGTAGTTTTTAAACACTTTTCGTAATTTTATCTTGAATCGTATATATAAAGTGTTTAAAAGTAGAGTAGGGCAATAGCAGACTGTTGTTATCCTGTATAAAGAATTTGCATATCCTGGTTGTGAAATTGAATGTTGTTGATGGCGTACTGCCATCTATCAAAAGACAGAAATATTTCAACTTTAGAGCTCCATCTATGTGCAGGAAATAATACCATTTAGCGCGTTTTTTTTTTTTTTTTAATTAATAAATCATTTTCTTACTGCACCTTCTGTGATTAAAATATTGAGAAGGTTGGGAACAACATTCTAGTAGGGTTCACCCCTGATGAGCTAGGCTCTCCCAATATATTTTACATAGCAGTAAAGACAGTAGGAAGATGGTTTCTTTAGAAAAAGAAAACATCGCGTTAAAATACTCTTTCTTTTATTCGCGAATAGACAAAACTTAAGGAAGTTGTACCTTTTAGCATGTATATCGAGATTCTGACAATAACTCTGAAATATATTACAGTGACCTTTATTGAAGACACACGAGATAACCAAGTGTGTGAACAACCTCTGTCTCCTACAGAAAAAAAAAAAAGACTGGCGACATCAAAAACTTTCCACTTCCTAAAGTGTTGTCCATGAGTGTATTTAACCATTCACACAAACGCTAATCATAATTTTACTAGTTATTTATATTGTCTTTTTCCGGGTAAAGTTCCAAATAATGTCAACACGGACGTTGCACAGCTGAATAAATACAATTTATCTTTTCAATATATCATGGAGAGATATCTTGGCGTGAACCCGTGTGTTTGAACTTGGCATTAACATCTACGCCTTTTTTAAACAAGAACTTGTAGTAATACGATGCCTTAGCGTTCCATCTGTAATAAGAAATTTACATTATTTTTGATGCTTATGTTTACTTTTAAAATTATTTTAAAATTACAGTTAAACCTGTCTATAGCGCTCGATTTTAAACATTAAAATGTAAACATTTTACATTAAAAGTGACCTGTCTATAGCACCCCCCTCTCTATAGCATCCTATTTGGTGAGTCCCAAGAGGGGGCGCTATAGACAGGTTTAACTGTACTTTGTATTTTTAAAATTATTTAAACTGTGATATTATAACACTATGCGGCGCTTAGTTTATTTATACAAAAATTTAATGCCTTGATAAAGGTTGGCGTTTAGTCAATCGAAATATTGACAAATAAATCTTTTATTCAATTCAATATATGTCTTTTTATTATCTAATATATAATTTATATAACATATAAAATATATAACAATTTTATACTGCCTTTACTGCAATGATAATAAAATAATGGGAGGTCCTATCTCATCAGTGGTGAACCCTCACAGCGGTTTCGCCAGTTTAATCTACCATACCGCTGTTATATTGAATTTAGCTGTTTTCCTTTTATACTGATACTGAAGCTATAGACTCTTGGAAAGGGTATTTTAAATGAACTATGGACATAAGCTTTTTCAAATAACGTGTATATACTTTGAGAATACATGGAATATACTTTGAAAATATATGTTTATATTAGTAAATTAAATTTAATTGCCATCTATCGTTAAAATTTTACACATATAAATTTACTGGCAATGCGTTTCTTTTAAATATCATCAAATATTATCTCTACAGACCTTACTGCAATGGTATGAGTTATTGAATGAGAGGGCTTGGCTCATCAGTAGTGAACCCTCCCAGCGGTTTCGCCAATTTAATCCACCAGACCGCTTCTCAGAGCTCTAATATTGTATTGGATCATTCTGCTTTCATCGCAGTAAGGACAGTAGAAGTTCGTTTTATGTATAAAAGAAACATTCGCGCTTTTAAATCCTTTTATTTTATATGTATAGATGGCGCGTTATTGCTTTGTGTTAAATTTATATGTGTAAAATTTTATATGTTTATATATTAAAAACAAAGTAGGCATATCCTGACCAGGAGCACATGTGCTGTACAGAAGGCAGAGCGCCATCTGGTGGAACAGAAATAAACTAAACATTGATTTAGCCTGTTCCCTGATATTTGGCCAACCCAATTTCTTGTTAAATCAAGAAAAGCCATCCACGAACGCGTTTCGCGCTGTTGGCGCTCGTCAGCGTGGAGTAGGCTGTACCACTGCGACCAAAAAGATTTTTGGTGTCAGTGGCTTCCTGAAAATGTTTATATATTATGTTATATAAAATAAAAGGATTTAAAAGCGCGAATGTTTCTTTTATACATAAAACGAACTTTTACTGTCCTTACTGCGATGAAAAAATATATTGGGAGGGCTTGGCTCATCAGTGGTGAACCCTCTCAGCGGTGTCCCCAGTTTGATCTACCATATACCGCTCCAATATTGTATATTGTGCTGTTTTTCTTTTTATGCCTATATTGGAGAACCCATGGTGAACCCACTGATGAGCCAAGCCCTCCCAATATATTTTTTCATCGCAGTAAGGACAGTAGAAGTTCGTTTTATGTATAAAAGAAACATTCGCGCTTTTAAATCCTTTTATTTTATATGTATAGATGGCGCGTTATTGCTTTGTGTTAATATATTATGTTATATAGCAATAACGCGCCATCTATATATATAAAATAAAAGGATTTAAGCACCAATGTTTCTTTTATACACAATACAAACTTCTACTGTCCTTACTGCGATGAAAAAATATATTGGGAGGGCTTGACTCATCAATAATCCCTTCATTTTATATATATAGATGGCGCGTTATTACTTTGTGTGAATTATGCCTAACTGGCCTTGTCTTTATTGTTTGCGGAAGAGCATTACTCGATGTAAATATTTCTATGTAATTCTACTGTCCTATAAGCCTATGTCCATAGTTTCTTAAATACCATTTCTCAGATTCTACCCTTCAGTGCTGCGTATATAAGCAGAATCGTTTAATGCAGTATTAGAGCTCTAAGAAGCGGTCTGGTGATTAAATTGGCGAAACCGCTGGGAGGGTTCACCACTGATGAGCCAAACCCTCCCAATATATTTTTTCATCGCAGTAAGGACAGTAGAAATTTGTATTGTGTATAAAAGAAACATTCGTGCTTTTAAATCCTTTCATTTTATATTTTGTTATCACTCTCTCGTACTCAAAGCCTTCATTCAAAACAACGGTACCAAACGTTATAAAGAAGGTCAAATACTTTATAGTACAAGATGTTCCAAAAGTTACTTTACAATTACAAAGTTACACGACTCGTGTAACTGATTTACACAAACTTACTGTAGTTAAATATTGCTTCATCTCGAAAACATATATTGCGTTTGTTGTTTCCATATAACAGCATTTAGATCGTCTGCCTAAGAAAAGATGCCATGTGTGAATTGAAGCTTTACCTTGAGAATGATTTTATCATACCCACCATTTCTTTTATTTTTATTTTTTTCTGACTGACGGACAGGATTTTATTCTTCTTTCTTATCTCCACTCAATCATATTAGGGTATCAAGCTTGTAAAGCTTGTTGATGGTGTCTGCTGGGGATGAGTAGAGCACATCAATTGATGAGTCAATAATGTGTTTTGGGGTTGCAGGTTGACACTTAGTACATAGTGGGAAAACCTTGCAACCATTCTGGAAAGTCATTGTCTGTAGATGACCAGACTTAAGTCTGGAAATCAAAGACTGTTGTTCTCTTGGGAGGACAGAACTGGTGCTTGTCCCTCCTGCTCTGTACCAGTCATGTGCAGCGTTTTATTCTAATTAGTTATAATGTCCATTCTCTCTCTGAATAAAAAGTTATAATGATGATACCAGTATGATGATACTATAAGTAAAACATCATTGAAATAGGTAAAGCTTCGATTCACATAAACGATGACTTATACATACGGCGCATTTTTTATATACTAAAGTCCTGTTATCTTCAAAAACACATACAATAAAACCTTTTCGAATTTTAGTATTATTTAAAATACAGTTAATTAATGTAAATCAATTACAAGTCATGTTATTGTTCTTTGGAATTGTAAAGTACCTTTTGGGATACCCTATATATATAAGAAATGGAAGTATATTGAAGCATGAATGTTTCTTTTTAAATATAAAATAAATTTCCTACTAACCTTACAGCGAGGAAAAAACATTGGAAGTGCATGGCTCATCAGTGGTGAACCCTTCTAACGGTTTCTTCAATTTAATCTACCAGACCGCTTCTTAGAGCTCTTATACTGTATTGGACGATTCTGCTTATATTTTTTAGGGATGTTTGTTTACATTGATTGAATTTATTGGTGCATGGAAAACTATGAGGTTGTTGTTGCAAGGTTTACAAACCTAATGGAAATGTCAATAAATATAGAAGGTAGATCTGTGGGAACAACGTGGATTGCAGCTTCAATCCTAGGAGCTGAGATTCTGTTTATATATGCTGCAATGTAGAGTGGAATGGAAAATTGGACCCAGAACAGCAGCTTTACAAACCCAAGATAGTGGACATTGCGACTGCTGTGATAGAGATGTATGGAGACATCTGAGGCTCTTCATTGGACACGACAACAAAATTAGAAATTTGACATGGACCCAGAACAGCAGTTTTACACACCCAAGATAGTGGACATTGCTGTGATAGAGATGTATGGAGACATCTGAGGCTCTTCATTGGACACGACAAAAGAAAATTGACATGGACCTAGAGCAGAAGCTTTACACACCCAAGATAGTGGACATTGCGACTGTTGTGATAGAGATGCATGGAGATATCTGAGGCTCTTCATTGGACATGACAACAAAAGGAGTGGAATCTTAGAAATGGTATTTAAGCAAATTATGGACATAAGCTTTAGGACAGTATATTTACATAGCAATGCATAGCAAGGACGACCAGTTGCAGTGATGCAAGATGTTGCACAACACTCCACAGCGCTGCCCTTGCGGTCTTATCAACGTGGTTGGAGAAATCTCTGTAGGGAACTAAATGTATAGGTAGAACGGCTGATCTCCCTCAGAACTCTCAGTAACTCGGTGTGGTACAATTTGGATTATAGATACACCTAACAAATAAGTGAAACACAATGCTGTAATGGAGTTCTATAAAAGAGTTATATAGCCATTCATTACAAGAACGTTGTTTTAAACGGAGTGTTAAACGTAAGAAGTCATTATATACAACACGTGGTTACAAGCATGGTACAAGTTAAGTGCTATGTAAATGTTGGAACATCGAGTTCCTGACCGCGGTTTGTCGGTCGCTCCTTGAGTTGTATTACGGTCACCATGGCTTCCCATGGCTACGTGTACAGAACAGAGGGAAGCGGTACTTACATGTCGGGTAACGTTGGCATTCTAGAGATAGGGAGGGAGCCAATCAAGTGATAAGATAATCCAAAGATAAACAAATTCACAAGGTGATGTTCTTCCCAGATATCTTAAATAGGCTTCAACTCTTGAATTACATCATTTCTTGCGATTTTGAATACATCCCTTCTTGAGATTTTGAATACATCTCTCCCGGTTTGAACTCTTGAATTACATCCCTTCTTGAACTCTTGAATTACATCTCGGCTCAAAATTTTGCATTACATTCCTGCTTGATAGCTTTTGAGAATACAACATCTGGGTTCGAAATCTTGAACTACATTTCTGCTTGAGAGCTTTTGAGAATACATCTATGTTCGAAATCTTGAATTACATTCCTGTTTGAGAGCTTTTGAGAATACATCATGTTCGAAATCTTGAATTACATTTCTGCTTGAGAGCTTTTGAGAATAGATCATGTTCGAAATCTTGAATTAAATTCCTGCTTGAGAGCTTTTGAGAATACAACATCAAGGTTCGAAATCTTGAATTACATTCTTGCTTGAGAGCTTTTGAGAATACATCTGGGTTCGAAATCTTGAATTAAATTCCTGCTTGAGAGCTTTCGAGAAAACATCTAGGCTAAAAATCTTGAATTATATTCCTGCCTGAGAGCTTTTGAATACATTTTGGATATAAATCTTGAATTACATTCCTGCTTGAGAACTTTTGAATACATCCCGGCTTGAAATCTTCAGTTAGATATCAGCTTGTGCCCTTGAATTAGATCCCGTTTTGTTATCAACAGAGGCAACGTGTGTTTGTCTTTCCCATCTTCATAGCAAGTTCCAAAGTGGTCTTCAGGCCATACCGTGTGGCAAAAATTTGTTAGGCCAAATTCTATGCCAGCTTTCTTGGACCTTTTCTCCGAAAGTGGAATTGAGGCTCTGGCAAGACATGCCGGTAGACTGGCAGTGTAGCAGAAAACTATGGAGGACAATAATCCAAGTCAGGGTACCAAGGATCAACCATTGTTGGAACCCAAGTTTCACCAGAGATCGATAAATCTATTTTCGGACCGAGACTATTTTCAGATCATCACATTCCGTTTCTGGGTTTCCACAATGTTCAGAACTTTCGCGTTTTTAAAAGAAGCTTAAAACGTAATTAGAGTTTTTTAAATTATTAATCAGCCAGGCGCGATATTTGCGCCTATTACATAGGAAACAAACAAAACAACAAACAAATTAGAGCAAAACGTAATTAATTTTTCACTTATCCAAGTACATGTGGCCATGATAATCATATAGTCGTTGTTTGGAATTTAAGCTATTTTTGATGCGTATATGTTTTCCTTTTAGATAAAACAATTTTCTACTTTCCTTACAGCAATGATAAAAATAATGGGAAGACCTGGCTCATCAGTGGTGAACCCTCTCAGCGGTGTCCCCAGTTTGATCTACCATATACCGCTCCAATATTGTATATTGTGCTGTTTTTCTTTTTATGCCTATATTGGAGATAAACTCCTGGTAAAGGTATTTAAGAAAACTATGGATATAAGCTTTGAGAACAGTAGAAATACATAGAAATACGACAAAGGTCGTCTCTCCCGTCAAAATCTGACGCCATCTATTGACCGTCGCCGCAAACTAGCGGCCTCGGGTCGGTAACAAAGCCACAACACCAGCTTTAGCAAACTGAAAAACGTTCATCTAGAGACCATGGTTCGGGCTAATGGCCCTCGTCAGCCCAGGGCGGACTTTATTCCATGAGATCCACACGGGATCTAATGGAATCTTGACAATCTGCCAAAGAGGTGTTTAGCTGGCAAAGTGGCGGAGCCAATTCTATGGCTAAAATATAGATGGATTTTTTTTCCCATCTACATAGAAATATATAAACATGCTTTTCGAGCATTGCTCTTCTGCAAACAACAAATAAAGGTCTTTTATTATTATACTAACCGAATGACCCGGGCAACGCCCGGGTTTTACCCGATTAAATGTTTTTATTCAAATACTATTCGTTACAATTATAAATTGGCGCCGTGGATGTCTCTCTTGTGAAACGTCCCGCTCCAAACTTTGTGTCTGAGAAGCGATATTTTATAGAAAGATGATCTGGCTTTTGTTTTCTGCTCGAATGAATGTTTTTCTGTTAGAATTTTGTTCCTGCGTACAAAATAATGAACTGGTTTCGCCCGTGGTCTCTGCTTTTTGGAATTTTTCCCGATATAATTTTGTATCTGATAATCAAACATGATACAGCAATATCGTCATCATCATTTTCTGACTAAAAATATATAGTTTTAATAATTGATTTATATATATTTTTAAATAGCCTATCGTCTTCCCCGTATTTTTTTTTTACCTATGTATGGAAATTTTGGTTTGAATTAGTGAACTGCTGCGAATTTGTATACCGGACATACAAACAAACATGCAAACATTCATTTTTATATATACAGATAAGAATATATTAGTGAAATTTCCAGTAATAGATAGCGCACTTGTACAAAAACAACTAAAAATCTTTATTAAAACCTTATGGTGTTATACAGATTCTTCGAGTAGATGAGGGTACATACAGAAATATGAAAAAAAAAAATAGTACAAAAGTGAAATTGTATTGGGATCAAAGTGGATAAATTAAGAAGAAAAACGTATGACGTTAGCTTTCCTTGATTCATCATGAATGTATATATTTAGCCAATACTGAAATAATTGAAAAGTCAACGAATAGTTGATATTTATTCCGACAGATGGCGCAAATTTAAGTTGCATGATCAGTAGATACCTTCTTTTCTTAATACACAAAAATATATAGCAGAAATAGTTACAATAATCAGCAATGTTATTTACAATGTATCAAATAAGGGGAAAGAAGAAAGAAAGGGCTTGGCATAAACTTATATAAGGTGGTCCAAAAAGTTCGTTTTTTTCTTAAAACGTTTTTTTTATTACTTGGCGAATGTTGTTACGGCGAATACATAATAATACATAATACAATTACTTTATACATAATACAAAGACATTATACATAATGGCGAATAATATTATGGCGAATAATATTGGTATTTGAATTGTTTGAAAATGTTTTACGAACTTTGGGACAACCTTGTATATAAGCAATCGAAAACAAACAGTTCATTTTCTTAAAGTGACGCGTCTATACATCTTGTTCAAATTATAGTTAGCGAATGCTGTCTTTTACTGTAAGTGTACATCGCATGTGTAGGAAGCAGTTTGAATTTTGCACACTTACATGATACTATTTGACTAATTGTACTCAAAGGTAGGGTTGAACTTGCAGCAAGAATCAGGGAGTAAATGAAGCTATTTGTTAAAAAATTGCCCCAACCATTTTTTTTTCCAGGTCTGGACTTCAAGTCTAGACCAGATCCTGAAGACCTCTTTATCGCCTCGATAACCACAGCTGGGTCGGTGTAGATGTCTGTTCGGCAATGCCCGATGCATGATGTGTTCTGGGCTCTCTGGAGAATCCTGACATTTGGTCATTCCAACCCAACTCTCAACAAATGTACTACTGGCTAAATACTGAGCTGACTGATCTAAGCTTTACTTTTGAATATTATAAACTTTATAAAGCTGCGAATGATATTTGAAATAACATAATGAATCCGGTGGCTTCTACTGAACAACTGGGTGAATGAACAAATGTATTAACCTCTAAGACTTTATATTCCGACTTTTGACCAATAATGTGTAAAACTATAAAGATGCCTTATAATTATCTTAAAGACAGAGGTTGCCTGGCCGGCATTTATAGTTCTTTAAAATAAAAGACACTTAGGTCAGTAAATAAATACAATTTTCTGGCCGAAGTATCTTATAATACATTGTTGAATATTCCGTTTTCACTTGTACTAATCTAAATTTATGTCAATACTACTAATTATTGTTTTTATTTATTTATTTTTTTAAGAAAAGGAACGGCTTGTTCATGCCAAACTCTTTCATTCTTCTTATTTTATACATTATAAATAACGATGCCGATTATTGTTACTATATTACTTTTTTTTTTTTTGCTTATCCCTAATACACGTGGTACAGGCCATGATAATCATGATGGGTAGAAGTTGGCGACTGCTTTTACTGAAGTACACCACATATCTACACATGTGAAAAGCAGTTCGACTTTGCATTTACAAATGTGCCAGAACCCCGTTTGGTTACTTACACTCACTCGTGGAATTGGATTTTTGAGAGAATCGGGGAGGCCGTTGGAGCATTTTTAATCAGAAAAAAAGTGCCCAATGCGGGATTCGATCCCGGGTCGTAACGGTCGAAAACCAACGGTTTAGATCTTCCTTCCACCAAAACCCCTAAGAGATAATAAATAAATTTGATTGGTTTCTGTGTTTGTAGCTACAATTACTTAACTGTACTTGCACTCGCTGGTGGTACTATTATTTCTGTATTTCTACTCGTGGAGAATCTGTATAAGACCAAAATGTCTTAATAAAGCTTGTTGTTAACATTGAATTAAACATTTGTTCGACTCACGACGCCATATCAATAAGTCAAGGATCTAGTCAAATGACGTATGTATCTACTTACAAACGAGATTTCTTCATTTTCTCATCTCTCTTGTGACTCCTAGCTACTGTACGGTAAACAACAAACACATATTTGCATAGTTGTTATCTTTTAAGCGCCCTCTATCGCTAGAAATTGAGATAAGCTTTTGACTGATACATTTTTTAATAAATAAAAACTATTTTTCAATAGAGAACCTCTTTTATATTCCAATAATAAAAATTAAAACAGGAAGGCGTGATTCATCAGTGGTGAATCTTCCAAGTGGTTTCGCCAGTTTAGTTTCTACTATTGTTTTTCTATCTATCAATGTTAATTTATAAATTTCCATAGTGATACTGTTCCGCGTGATGGACCACTGATAAGGATATTTGCATACCCCCAACAACACGGTCGTGCTAACTCGCTTTGTTGACAACGTAAAAAAGACCTCAAAACCTAATTTTTTTAGCAACATCATTTCAGCAACTTTCCTGTCCAAAATTCGTCTTGAAATGGCTACCACTACCATCTTTAACTGGTCACGTTCTGGCAGATCTCTGGCATAGAGATCTAGATCCAATATGTCCCCTCACTGCCGGGAAGAGTCACAAACTGTAGACCACCTCCTCTTCTTCTGTCCAGCTTTTGTACTACACAGGAGTCTACAAACACTACTTGGAGTACAAGACTTCAGTCCTGCCTCTACTTTCTGACTTACTGCCTGAAAGAACTACAAACTGTAGACCACCTTCTCTTCTTCTGTCCAGCTTTTGTACTACACAGGAGTCTACAAACACTACTTGGAGTACAAGACTTCAGTCCTGACTCTACTTCCTGACTTACTGCCGGGAAGAACTACAAACTGTAGACCACTTCTTCTTCTGTCCAGCTTTTGTACTACACAGGAGTCTACAAACACTACTTGGAGTACAAGACTTCAGTCCTGACTCTAGTTCCTGACTTACTGCCGGGAAGAACTACAAACTGTAGACCACCTTCTCTTATTCTGTCCAGCTTTTGTACTACACGGGAGTCTACAAACACTACTTGGAGTACAATACTTCAGTCCTGCCTCTACTTTCTGACTTACTGCCGGGAAGAACTACAAACTGTAGACCATCTCCTCTTCTTCTGCCCAGCTTTTGTACTACACAGGAGTCTACAAACACTACTTGGAGTACAAGACTTCAGTCCTGACTCTACTTCCTGACTTACTGCCTGAAAGAACTACAAACTGTAGACCACCTTCTCTTCTTCTGTCCAGCTTTTGTACTACACAAGAGGCTACAAACACTACTTGGAGTACAAGACTTAAGTCCTGACTCTACTTCCTGACTCACTGCCGGGAAGAACTACAAACTGTAGACCACCCTTTCTTATTCTGTCCAGCTTTTGTACTACACGGGAGTCTACAAACACTACTTGGAGTACAAGACTTCAGTCCTGACTCTACTTCCTGACTTACTGCCTGAAAGAACTACAAACTGTAGACCACCTTCTCTTCTTCTGTCCAGCTTTTGTACTACACAGGAGTCTACAAACACTACTTGGAGTACAAGACTTCAGTCCTGACTCTACTTCCTGACTTACTGCCTGAAAGAACTACAAACTGTAGACCACCTTCTCTTCTTCTGTCCAGCTTTTGTACTACACAGGAGTCTACAAACACTACTTGGAGTACAAGACTTCAGTCCTGACTCTACTTCCTGACTTACTGCCTGAAAGAACTACAAACTGTAGACCACCTTCTCTTCTTCTGTCCAGCTTTTGTACTACACAGGAGTCTACAAACACTACTTGGAGTACAAGACTTCAGTCCTGACTCTACTTCCTGACTTACTGCCTGAAAGAACTACAAACTGTAGACCACCTTCTCTTCTTCTGTCCAGCTTTTGTACTACACAGGAGTCTACAAACACTACTTGGAGTACAAGACTTCAGTCCTGACTCTACTTCCTGACTCAATACCGGGAAGAACTACAAACTGTAGACCACTTCTTCTTCTGTCCAGCTTTTGTACTACACAGGAGTCTACAAACACTACTTGGAGTACAAGACTTCAGTCCTGACTCTACTTCCTGACTCACTGCCGAGAAGAACTACAAACTGTAGACCACCTCCTCTTCTTCTGTCCAGCTTTTGTACTACACAGGAGTCTACAAACACTACTTGGAGTACAATACTTCAGTCCTGCCTCTACTTCCTGACTCAATACCGGGAAGAACTACAAACTGTAGACCACTTCTTCTTCTGTCCAGCTTTTGTACTACACAGGAGTCTACAAACACTACTTGGAGTACAAGACTTCAGTACTGACTCTACTTCCTGACTCACTGCCGGGAAGAGTCACAAACTGTAGACCACCTCCTCTTCTTCTGTCCAGCTTTTGTACTACACAGGAGTCTACAAACACTACTTGGAGTACAATACTTCAGTCCTGCCTCTACTTCCTGACTCAATACCGGGAAGAACTACAAACTGTAGACCACTTCTTCTTCTGTCCAGCTTTTGTACTACACAGGAGTCTACAAACACTACTTGGAGTACAAGACTTCAGTACTGACTCTACTTCCTGACTCAATACCGGGAAGAACTACAAACTGTAGACCACTTCTTCTTCTGTCCAGCTTTTATATTACACAAGAGGCTACAAACACTACCTGGAGTACAAGACTTCAGCCCTACTTCCTGACTTTACTGCCGACTTGAACTACCTGGTGTAGATCTCCCCATGACTAGAACTCACTTCCAGACTGTGGCTGTACATCCCGGGTAGTTGGTGATTAACGCTTCATGGTCACCTCTATTTTCTCTCTCTCATCAAAGACTCACGTCGTACAGTTAAAAAAGGATAAAATCTAATCAATGTTCTTTCAACTATCCAAAACTTCAACATCAATGATTAAGAAATATTTCACTTGTAGTTAAACATATAGTCTATTCAAAAATAACGATTTTTGTGTTATTTTTATATATTGGAAACCAATCTTCTGTAAAAAAAAGGCATCTCCTGATCGTGAAACTAAAAGTTACTGATGCCTTGCGCCATCTATCGGAATAAATATCAACTAATCGTTGATTTTTAATTATTCCATCATAAATAGACGAATGCCCTTTCTTGATTTAGTTGATATTTATTCTGATAGATGGCACAAACCATCAGAAACTTTTTGCTGCACGATCATAAAATGTTATTTTTCCTAATTTATCCACCTGATCCAAGTACAATTTCATTTTTGTATTATTTTTCACATTATTCTTTAGTTAGACTTTTAATCACTGAAAGAAGTCGGTGGACGAATGGTTAAAACCCTCGATTCCCGACAGCCATGAACCGGAATCGAATCCCGCATTGCAAAATGTTTCTGTGAAGAACCTGTCCATATTATCCATCTATATTAATAAAATGCAAATTTCATAAGTGGTGTTCGCTAAAAACTTTCGTTACAATGCATCAATTTCGACCAAATTTTCAACATTTATGTAAAACGAGATGGAGCAGGTTTTGCTTAACATCAAAATATTTTTCCTAACTTTAAAATACATAACTTTGCTGTTATCGATTATATACAAAAAAAAAATCAACAGAGTTAATTTTATTTATATATAAATACAAAAAAAAATTAGATAATAAAAGGCATATATTGTATTTAATAAATGCCAATATTTCGGCTGGCTGAACGCCAACCTTTATCAAGGCATTACAAGTCCATATCTCAGAAGAAGGCCAAGTGATACTCACTCCTCACTTTCTTACTGCTACTCTTTTTGTGTTGATTTCTTGCTTCCCTCTTTCTTATTATTATTTTTTTTTTTTTCCTTTTCTTGTTTTTTTTTTTTTTTTTTTTTCTTTCTCTTTTTACTCTGTATATATCGCTATTTCCGTTGTCTCACTGCTTTGTTCTTATGCATACCTCTGGTGAATCCTGTATAGGGTCAGTGACCCTAAATAAAGGCTTTTTTGTTTGTTGTTGTTGTATTGTTTATGTTAATTGACATCTCTGTCTATATATCCCAGCTTTGTTGGATTGTAAGTTGGATAGTGGTTATTGGATAGGACAGGCCAGCTGCTGATGTACATATAATTTGATCTCTTTGTCCTTCTTTTATTGTTTTATACCTTTACGTAATAAAGGATCTCTCTCTTCTTCTGCGAATCTATAATTTTTCCCAACAGATTGAATAGCTTGTTCTGTTTCAGACCATTCTAAATAAAGTATATACCACCAAAAAAAGGATTTATGAATCTTATTAATCAGACCTTGTACTTTAAAAAAAAATCAAATTTGAGACTCAAAATTGTCCATTTTACTATCACTTTAAAGATTGGATGTTTACTTGTCGTTCTTATCTTGGTTAACACAAAGCTTTACAAGGCATAAAAAATGCCAAAACTTTAAAACAAATAGTATTTCAACCCAAACAGCGTCTTTAATTAAAGACCAAAGCGTATATGCATGCATCAAGGCATTACATTTTTGTATACACAAACTCAGCGCCGCATAGTGTTATAATATCACAGTTGAAATCAATTAAAATACAGAGTAGGTGGGAGAAATTTGTGCATGAAAAAATTATTGGCAAAATAAATATTTTATTAAATTTAATATATGCCTTTTATTATCTAACTAGCCGAATGACCCGGGCAACGCCCGTGTTTTACCCGATTGAATGTTTTGATTCAAATACTATTTGTTACAATTATATAAGGCAATTATATAAGTAGATGAATTAAGTATGGATTGATCTATTTTCAAAACAATATTATCCATTTTAAATAACATAAGCTAAATTGCTCTTTTTGAGCGATACCTAATAAATTCCCCTGGGTAGAGAGATAGCGAGTAATTGAGACAAGAAGTCGGTGGACCAGTGGGTAACACCCTCGATTCCCGATAGCCATGAACCGGGATCGAATCCCGCCTTAACTTTTTGTTTAATTAAAATATACAAGTATCAGAGTCATCAACCATTCTTAATCAATTCTATCACCGTTTGCTTTTGTGAATGGAATAAATACCCAAATATGGCCATTTCTTATAAGCATCGGTAGTTCAATGGCGAGAATGCTCGCCTGCCACGCGGGGTTCGATTCCCGGCCGATGCATTTTTTTTTTACAATTTTTAAAACTCATTTATTTAAACTATATTAATTTTGCAACAACTAAATGGATTGCAAAAAATAATTAAATCAAATACCTAAACACTAATATAATACAATTTTTGCCATTACACACTTTTTTTCCTGTAGTTTATGTGTTTCTTCTGTATTGCTATTCTATGGCACTTCTACTATTTATTATTGATGTACTTTCAGTATGAAGGATACTTCACTCGGGGGATTTCTCGGGCGAAGCCGGGTCATTCTTCTAGTATGTGAATAACCTTCATATATTATTCATTGTTACAATTATTATAAACTAGGTTGCTCTTTTTGAGCGGTACCTAATAAAGTAAAACGACATTTGAAAATTATCCCGCATGTGTTTCTTTTGAATGAAAAATCGAAAATTATTTTAAGGAGAAATAACGATTATTTCTAACCTTAGGGATGAAGTATGAAAGGATAAATCTACGACGTTTAGATGACCTAATAAAGATAGCTTTTGTTAAACACAAGGTAATAAGACCAAATCCAAATAAATAAATAGTGTGTGACGTTTCGGTAACTTCGGTACTTTTGTCTGAAGATGGTAAAAACGCTGTTACCGAAACGTCACACACTATTTATTTATTTGGATTTGGTCTTATTACCTTGTGTTTATAATCTATAATCTAAATTGTGCCTTATCGATAGCTTTTGTTGTTTTGAAAGGATGAATTGTGAAGAGTAATGATAAACGGAAAATTGAAAGTGTCCAGGGATGGGATTCGAACCCACAGTTATTTCTCCTTAAAATAATTTTAGACTTTTCATTCAAAATAAACACATGCGGGATAATTTTAAAATGTCGTTTTACAATCATAAGCCGCATTATATGGTATTATAATTCTAATAAAGTGATTTTGGAAAAGAACAAAAATCACTGAAACGTCGAGATTTAAATAAATTGATGTGGCTGTATTTGCTCCAAATTTGATTGGTGTGATTAGGCGTGCTAACAAAACATGGCTGAAATATACCTGAGCAAGTTGACATCACCCAGGTTCCTGGAAAACTGTTGTGATAGCGATATTAAAACATAGATTTTTTAAATATACAAGAAAAACTATACAAGAACGCTCCAGGAATCCTGGCTACATCAAAAGAGAGTTACAATACAAGATATTTCTGAAGGTCATTTGTTGGTTGGAAGTAGATTCAGAGAAAAACACATCAACTAATGGTTTATTTAACTCCTGATGTTTCAGTGACCTGCTGTCTTCAGGGGAAGAGAAATAAGCTATTGATTGATATGGCTGTTTTTCTCTGAATTCAATATAAACTACGCAGAACGTAATCTAAATTCGACAAGCTAATTTCAAATAAAGATATTTCTAATATGATGAACTAGCGCGCCATCTGTTATCCCATTAATTTTTCCATTGCAGTAAGGGCAGTAGAAATTGTTTATTTTCAAAAAGAATCATACGCCTTTAAAATAGTTTCGAATTTTGATAAAAGATATTTCTCTTTGGCAATGCTACTAGAATAAATGCGTTTATCACCAAATACTATTTTTTTGATACTACACACTTCTATTTTTAGCAACGATATGGCAAAAGGAAATTTTAATGATTTGAAATTATTTTGTCATTTTAGTTGTTGCGTAGTAAAAGCAAACATATTTCTGATAAATTTTAATTTACAAGGTCAATTCACAAGAGTAATTCACAATGAACTATAGAAAAATATTTAATTTTAAACCATAAAGTAATTATTTCTGGTTAAATAAACATTCCTCTTTTCATATCTGCAAACGGAATTGAGACATATTTTGTATTTTTCAGATATGCAGTTTGAAGTAAACCCAAGAATCCGACAACGGTCGGTGATGGAGTTCCTGTTTAAGTCCGGAGACATTTCAGCCTCTGTCATTCACTCGAAGCTAAAGTCTGTGTATGGAAACGAAGCCATGGATAGAAGTACAATGCAAGCGCTTCCAGACTGGTGGTTTTGATATTATTGGTAAGGTAAGGCCAGGTAGACCAATTTCTGTACTGAAGGACCAAAATTGGCTCTAACGGAGGAATTGAACAAGAATAACCGGACACTGACCTCTTATCAAATAATAGAAAAACTTTACCTGTCTAAAGAAAATGTTCTTAAACTTATTATTTATCTTGGATATCGAAAATTATGTTTAAAATGGGTGCCAAAACATGTCAAATGATGCAAATTCAGAAAGAGATTTTTAAACTTCTGGAGACTTATGCTGGAGAACCTTCTCGGGTGTTTAAAGTTGTGATAACAAGTGATAAGATTTGGATTTATCAATATGATCCTTCTTCAAAGCGCTAATCAATACAATGGACCCATAAAACATCGCCAGTAAAAAAAAATCAAGACTTTCCCTTTCCAAGAACAAAATCATGATCTTTGTTTTTTGGGACCAAGTAGGACTGATATTCATGGACATTCTTGAAAGAAATCCTTCTATCAACAAGGAAAATGCTATTGTAAACCATTAGAAAAAACTAAAAAAGAACAAATTAAACAAAAAGACCCAACTTAAAAAACACCCTTATCAAATTTAATCAGGATAATGCGAGACCTCACACCTGACTTGGTGAAGATTGCGGGGTATGGGTGGACTTTGATGCCTCACCCTGCGTACAGTCTTGACCTGGCATTCTCAGACTTCTACTTGTTTGGAAAATTGAAACGTTTTTTACGTAGTAAAACATTTGAAAGTGAAGCAATTTTACTCCAAGCTGTTAGAAGGTAGTTCAAAGAGTTGGATAAGGCGCTTTACCAAAGTGCTTTTTTGTTTCTCCTTGGAATGGGGGGTACCATTGCCCCGTTAGTCAGCCACATTTCAGAGTTCCCTGTTCACGGTTACCATAGCGGCTCAGAGTTCACGAAGTCGTCACTGTACTTCGCCCTACAGGGCAGTCCCTTACTTGTGGTGTTTCTCCCGCCCGTCACGTAGAGGAGAGGTTGAACTTCTGGGCAGGCCCGGCCATCCTTGCAGCCTATATGGAAGACATCAATCCAGTAGAGGACATCCACACGAACAAGGCACCTTTGTTGGCAGATATTATGATCAGGGTGCACGGACCGATCTGATCTGCTCCATGGACAAGACACCACCACCACCTCAGTTGGCCGGTATTGTGATCAGGGTGCATGGACCGATCTGATCTGCTCCATGGACAAGACACCACCACCTCAGTTGACCGGTATTGTGATCAGGGTACACGGACCGATCTGATCTGCTCCATGGACAAGACACCACCACCATCTCAGTTGGCCGGTATTATGATCAGGGTGCACGGACCGATCTGATCTGCTACATGGACAAGACACCACCACCATCTCAGTTGGCCGGTATTGTGATCAGGGTGCACGGACCGATCTGATCTGCTACATGGACAAGACACCACCACCATCTCAGTTGGCCGGTATTGTGATCAGGGTGCACGGACCGATCTGATCTGCTACATGGACAAGACACCACCACCTCAGTTGACCGGTATTGTGATCAGGGTGCACGGACCGATCTGATCTGCTCCATGGACAAGACACCACCACCATCTCAGTTGGCCGGTATTGTGATCAGGGTGCACGGACCGATCTGATCTGCTACATGGACAAGACACCACCACCATCTCAGTTGGCCGGTATTGTGATCAGGGTGCACGGACCTATCTGATCTGCTACATGGACAAGACACCACCACCATCTCAGTTGGCCGGTATTGTGATCAGGGTGCACGGACCGATCTGCTCCATGGACAAGACACCACCACCACCAAAGTGATTTTTCAAATTGGCAATAACACTGGATCAAATGTGTACAGAGAAAATATGGTTTTACGGGCTTCTGTATGAAATTTTCGAGCCCAGAAAAATCAAATGTGTACTGAAGGAAGATGGATATATTGATTGATTGTAATATATAGATTACTATTGTGAGTGCTTATATACAGTTTCAGTTTTCTAGTTTGAAAATAAAAAAGTGAATACCGATTGTGTATTATTTATTGATCGAACCTTGTATTTTTAGCCACACACATGCTATCAATGTCAAATTATATTGACAAAAATTTGCAGGGCCAGTGTAGTGGATTATTGTGTGGAGACGTTTAAAGTGTTCTCTGCGTGCTTTATCCGTGTCTGGTGATCTCCTCGCATACCTGTGTGACCCCGGTCCGATCCCTACCAACACTACAATAAAGATAAGTACTGTTTTGTTTTTATATAACAAATCGTGAGTTTTATTTAACTCCTTTTATTGTTGTTGTTGTACTCTTGTGTGTACTGTTTTCTCTGTGTTAAGTTACTCTTACTTTACCCTAGTAAATTGCACTTTGTGTGTTAATCCGTAAAATCTTACTTTTGTAATTAACAGTATTTATTTGGAAATTTTGCCGGGAGGATATTGATCTAAAGAGACAAAGATCGCCTCTTCCGTCAAAATAGACGTCAAAACTAGACGCCATCTATTGACCGTCGCCGCAAACTAGCGGCCTCGGGTCGGTGACAAAGTCCGTCCTAGGCTGACGAGGGCCATTAGCCTGAAACCATGGTCTCTAGGTGGACGCTTTTCAGTTTTCCAAAGCTGATGTTCTGGCTTTGTCACTGACCCGAGGCCGCTAGTTTGCGGAGACGGTCAATAGATGGCGTCTAGTTTTGACGTCTATTTTGACGGGAGAGGCGACCTTTGTCTTTTTAGTATTTATTTGGTTAACCCCCAGGTTCCTGAAGCCACGTACAGGAGTCACCAACTACCCAGGTTGTCCTTCCATGAGACCTAGGTCTTCTTGGTTTTATTTACAAGACGAGCGGAAGTCCTATTTATGAGGTGGAATTCAAGGTTGTCCCAAAAGTTCGTAAACACTTTCAAATAATCAAAACATCAATATTATTCGCCGTTATGTATAATGTCTTTGTATTATGTATAAATGATAAACCACAATTCGGATTATATATTATAGACACAAGAAAATAAGACCTAATCCAAATAATTTAATAGTGTGTGACGTTTCGGTAACAGCACTGTTGCCGAAACGTTAAACACACTATTAAATTATTTGGATTAGGTCTTATTTTCTTGTGTCTATTATGCATAAAGTAATTGTATTATTATGTATTCGCCGTAATAATATTATTCGCCAAGTAATAAGAAAAACAAATTTTATAGAAAAACACGAACTTTTGGGATAACCTTATATATATGTATGTATATACAGAGGGTGTTCACACTTATAGGAAACAAGTTTTATTATAAAATATTAACTCTTTGATACAATAGTGAGAGCTGTCCTGATGTATGCCGCTCCATTGTGGGCAACAGAGCATAAAGACTTATTGGATAGTATACAAGACATATTTATCCGTAGGTTCCTGAATCTGCCCAGATACACTGCAGGCTACCTAATCAGATTAGAAACCGGTCGTATCTCATTGAGTGTAATAGCCTTAAAATTAACCCTGAAGTATTGGCTGCGGGTGTTGAATATGAGCAGTGACAGATTGCCACGTATATGTTTTAATAGAACACGGGAACTGTCTAATGCTTCGGGCACACCCATCGGTTTCATTAAAAAGCTCACCAATCTACTTAACAATAATGGATCCCCTGCACTTGTTTCCTGTGATGACCCTGAAACGCTGAGGAGCGCGATTACAGGGCTCTTAAAAACAGCGGCAGAACAATCTATACAAAACGACCTTACAAGAATGGATAAATCTAAGCTATACTCTCACTACAAAGACATTCACATATCTTTCATGACGGAGGGATACCTTTTAGGAGATTTTCCTTTCCCGGTTGTAAGACTACTCGCACAAGTTAGAATACTTTCAAGTTTTTTTAGAGAAAACCACACCAAGATGCTCTGCGGCGAGGACCCGACTTGTACCTTCTGTAATTCAAAACTAAAAAATGAAATCACTCACTATATTTTTGATTGCCCTGCTCTGAAAGAAGAAAGAAGAACCCTTATGCTCAAAACTGGGCAACTCTGTGCTTCACTTCCATCAATAATTGACAATATGACCCAGAATAAGTAAATTGCTACGGCGTTTTATGGTTTCCAAAGTCCATATCTCAGAAGAAAGCCAAGTGACATTCACTCCTCACTTTCTTACTGCTACTCTTTTTGTGTTGATTTCTTGCTTCCCTCTTTCTCTTTTTTTTTTTTTCTTTTCTTGTTTTTTTTTTCTTTTTCTTCTTACTCTGTATATATCGTTATTTCCTTTGTCTCACTGCTTTGTTCTTATGCATACCTCTGGTGAATCCTGTATAGGGTCAGTGACCCTAAATAAAGGCTTTTTGTTGTTTTGTTGTATAAAATATTAAAAATTAACACCATATTTGAAATTTTTCAAATGTTCTATTAGAAAGCCTTTTTGTTTATTTACAGAACGGCACCTGATTTTCCACGATAGCAGACAATTTCTGATCATGGTCAAACTCAAAAGATCCCATTCTTCCTTTACCACTTTCCAGAGCTAATCTTACCTATTAGGACATAATTAAAATATGCAAACAAGATAATATCAACATTTCTAAAAAAGGTATTTATAATATTATTCACGACAAAAATATCAAGTTTTTATTCAAAGCACCTACGGAGAAATGGACAAAAGATTATCACCCTATATCTGTGAGAACTCCTGCAACTGTCAAAAAAGTGAAAAAATATATTACGAAAGAAAATCATATGCCACAAAAAGATATAGCCAAATTAATAGGAACATCAGTGTCAACAATAAATAAAATAATAAATAAAGATTTAGGCCTAAAAGCTACAAAAAAAAAAACATGCAGTTCACAAATTGTTTCAGAGCCATATTCGTCAGCGACACACTATCAGCAGATATTTTTATGAAAATTTCTTGGCTGCTGATAGATGGAAATTTATTTTTACATATGACGAAGCATGGGTATATTTAACCGATTGCGACAGAAAAAGAGCTATATACTATAAAAAAAAGGGTGGAAAAATCTAAGCCAATTTGGTTGAAGGAATGTGCCGAAAGTTACTCCAAAGGATTTATGGTGGCATGCGGTATATCATATGAAGGAAAATTAAAAATAAGAAAAGTTGAAAGAAATGCCAAAATAAACTCGGAGTACTATCAAAACAACATTTTAGAACCTATATTTTTAAATGATATTCCCTCTATCTATGGAAAACAGAGCAACAAAGTCTGGTTTCACCATGATAACGCCACAAGTCATACCTCATCTTCAACCCAAGCTTATTTGGAAGATCTAAGGCAAAGAACAGGAATCAACACTATTCCAAAGAACAGAACCCCTGTAAAATCTCCTGATTCAGCCCCGATTATTTTTGCATTTTTGGATGCCTTAAAAGAGAACTTGGAAAGAGACACCCTAGGACAATTGAAGGTCTCTGAAAAGTGGTAAAGGAAGAATGGGATCTTTTGAGTATGACCATGATCAGAAAGTGTCTGCTATCGTGGAAATTCAGATGCCGTTCTGTAAATAAACAAAAAGGCTTTCAAATAGAACATTTGAAAAATTTCAAATATGGTGTTAATTTTTAATATTTTATAATAAAACTTGTTTCCCCCCTATAAGTGTGAACACCCTCTGTATATATCAATTAAGAAGTTTCAGAAGATGAGTTTCTTTTAATTGTAAAAACGCTGCAAGCTTTCGGGCAAAAGCCCTTCGACAGGCAAAATATAACTACACTATAAGGGCTTTTGCCCGAAAGCTTGCAGCGTTTTTACAATTAAAAGAAACTCATCTTCTGAAACTTCTTAATTGATATACCTTACTAGAAGAGTCTTTAACCTTTAACCCTCTGTATATATTTGGTAGATTCTCTAAGTTAGATTGACCGTAGAAGGTCGTCTCTATATCAACAGATAGAATTCAAACGAATGATAAACACTACAAAATATATCAAACACGCCCTGACGTCGTTTTAAAAAGGTTTTTCTCAATTTACTCAGAGAATAGAATGCAAATTTTCTTTTACTTTTCTGCACAATGTATTTTCATGGTGATTACAGGCGCTTGCAAAATTTTCAGCTAAATCAAATTGGCGTCAAGATTAGCGGACAAACTAAGTTGAATTATAAATTTATAATAAAAAGGAGTTCAAGTTCCAAATAACTTTATTAGGTGCCACCGCTCAAAAAGAACAACATAGATTATCATATTTACAATATACTGTGGGGGATGTACAGGGTTTGTTCATTTACAATTTATATTGATGTCGTTGGGTCCTCAGGTCCTTGGGGATATTGTTCTTGAGAAGGTTTTGTCTGGCTTGTTTGATATTCAAGGTGGGTTTATTTTTACTTTTTAATAAAAAGGATAAATTCTAATCTATACATATATTTATTAAAAATAAAGTAGGCATCTCCCGACCACGAGCACATGTGCTTTTTAGATGGCAGAGCGCCTTCTTTATTTTTAATATCAACACCTGACCCACTTATCTTTTATTTTTTTCTATTGTTTTTTCATGTGTTAAGCGTCTTTACGCAAATTTTGCCTTAAATACCCATTTCTTGATTTCTCAAGAAACCATTGGGACCAAAAATATTTTTGGTCGCAGTGGTTACAGCCTACTCCACGCTGACGAGCGCCAACAGCGCGAAACGCGTTCGTGGATGGCTTTTCTTGATTTATCAAGAAATTGGGTTGGCCAAATATCACGGAATAAGTTAAATAAACGTTTAGTTTATTTTTGCTCAACTAGATTGCGCTCTGCCATCTAAAAAGCACATGTGCTCGTGGTCAGGATATGCTTTCTTTATTTTTAATATCAACACCTGACCCACTTATCTTTTATTTGTTTTTCTATTGTTTTTTTCAAATATATTTATATTAAAAATAAAAAAGGCATATCCTGACCATGCTCTCGATGACAGAGCGCCATCTAATCGAACAAAAATAAACTAAAGGTTTATTTAACTTGTTCCGTGATATTTGGCTAACCCAATTTCTTGATAAATCAAGAAAAGCAACCACGAACACGTTTCGGGCTGTTGGCCCTCGTCAGCGTGGTGCAGACTGTACCTCTACGACCAAATATTTGGTCCCAGAGGCTTCCTGAGAAATCAAGAAATGGGTATTTAAGGCCAAGTTTGTGTAAATACGCTTTTCAAGTGAAGAAATAATAATAAATATATTTATATGTTCTTCCAAAATCACTTTATTAGGTACCGCTCAACAAAAGCAACATCAACAACAAAAAGCCTTTATTTAGGGTCACTGACCCTATACAGGATTCACCAGAGGTATGCATAAGAACACTCAACAAAAACAACCTAGTTTATGATATTTACAACAATGAATAATATGTGATGGTTATTCACATGTTAAACAAAATGTTAACACAGGATTCAATCCCGGTTCATGGCTGTCGGGAATCGAGGGTGTTACCCACTCGTCCACCTATTTATATTTTTATAAATTCTAAATATATATATTTTTATATAAAGCGAGACAACAATTCATTTAATCGAGAATACCGTTTTATCGATATAAGTAAAAAATAAATAAATAAAAAAGGAACAAACTCGATCATATAAATTGATTTCGCATATTTGGGTCATGGACGCTTTATTGGGATAACTTATGTTTTATTATGTGTTTGTTGATTGAAGGTTACCTCGATTTGATTTCGCACACAACGCTGTAAATGATAATTGATTCAATTTTCTAGTTTAAAAATGATGAGGACTGCAACACTGTAAATGTGTATCTCTCTTCATCATTGTTTAATAGTTTAACTACCTTTTTTATCTATCTTTTTTTTTAAATAGAATTTCTTAGGTAATATAATTGTCCGAAGAAAATAATCAAAATTAAGAAATGGTAAGGCGAAAAATTTCTTGTACTTTTTTAAATATTATTTAACCGAACTTTCGAGCACTTCTGCTCTTCTACAAAAATGTGTGTGTGCTGTATAATTGGTGGACGAGAGAAAAAATAAAAACTCGGTGGATGAGAGGGTAACACGCTCGATTCCCGACAATAAGTCGGTGGATGAGAGGGTAACACCCTCGATTCCCGACAGTCATGAACCGGGATTGAATCCCGCGTTAAAATATTGTTTAATATGTGAATAACCTTCACATATTATTCATTGTTTCAATTATCATAAACTAGGTTGCTCTTGTTGAGCGGTACCTATTAATGTGATTTTGAACCGGACGAGAGAAAAAAGAAGAAAAAACAACAAAGTCGGTGGACGAGTGGGTAACACCATTGATTCCCAACAGTCATGAACCGGGATTGAATCCCGCGTTAACCTTTTGTTTAATATGTGAATAACTCACATTCATTGTTTCAATTATCATAAACTAGGTTGCTCTTGTTGAGCGGTATCTAATAAAGTGATTTTGGAACTGGACGAGTGGGTAACACCCTCGATTCCCAACAGTCATGAACCGGGATTGAATCCCGCGTTAACATTTTGTTTAATATGTGAATAACTCTCATATATTATTAATTGTTGTGAATATCTTTCTGAGCGGTACCTAATAAAGTGATTTTGGAACAAGGCGGTTAAATAATAAAAAAAAAAAACCTTACAAGAAACTTTTCGCCTTACGATTTCGTACTTTTGATTAATAATATTTCTGCTATGAAATTCAATTGAAATGCTCGAAAAAAATGGTAATTACCAATAATTCTTGATGTAAAAGTACCATCCCAAGTGGAGTTTGTTGAAATAAACACATTTGAATTTTTCTTTTTATTATTATTATCCCTAGTACACGTGGTACAGGCCATGATAATCATGGTGGGTAGTTAGCGACTGCTTTTACTGTAAGTACACCACATGTCTACACATGAAGCAGTTCGACTTTGCACTTACAAATGTGCCATAGCCCCATTTGGTGACTTGCACTCGCTGGTAGGGTTGAACTTTTGCAAGAATCGAGGGCCATTGAAGCATTTTTTTTTTTATTAGAAAAACGTGCCCAATGCGGAATTTGATCCCGGGTCGTAGCAGTCGAAAACCAACGGTTTAGACCATCCTTCCACCAACCCCCGAAAGCTCGACTAAATATTAATAATTAAAAACCTTATAAGAAATTTTTAGACTCACGATTTTTTAATTTTGATTAATAATATTTCTGCTAAGAAATTCAATTGAAATGCTCTAAAAAAAAGGTAATTCTCAATAATTCTCTTGATGTAAGAGTACCATCCTAAAGGGGGAAAGTTTAGTAAATAAACAAACTTGAATTAAAATATACCAATTCTGACTATGACATTATTCTACCATTATCTTATCCACATATTTTTTCAATTTCCAGGAAACTTTGCGAGAAATTTAGGGAAGACCTTCCTGGAAGACATACATTGTAGTAGAGATGTCGTGTAGTGGAATGTCGGTCAGAGGCTCGGAGCACTGCCAGGAAGAGTCACAGACTGTAGATCACCTCCTCTTCTCCTGTCCAGCTTTTATGCTACACAGGCTACAGACACTGCTTGGAGTACAAGACTTCAGCCCGACAGCCCTGCCCCTACTTCCTGACTTCCTGCCGGCCTGGAACTACCTTGTTACCTGGTTCACCTCAGCAATCTGTCCTCCCCCCATGACTAGACTTCTAGACTGTAGCTGTACAACCCGGGTAGTTGGCGATTTACGCTCCAGGAGCCCGGGTTACCTCTATTTTCTCTCAGGCTCGGAGTGTAAATAAATAATTACAATATTGTTGCGATGGTAAACAGAAAGATCTAAGATATAAATGAGGTGTATCAGAGATAAGGAAATAAACTTACCGAAATGAGTTACCAAAGAATGCAACTTCTAACTATATACACTCATAGACAAAACTTAAGAAAATTGAAAGTCTTTGATATCTCCGGTCGTCTATATATATATATATTTTTTTTTTGAAGGAGACAGAAGCAATTTTAATCACACTTGGTTATCTCGTGTCTCTTCAATAAAGGTAAAAAAGATTCATAACTTTTTACCCCACTACTAACGCGATATTTACAACCAAAAAGTATTTTTTCTGCCCGTAACATCCAAATCTCTATAACAACCCGTTGCTATACATATATATATATATATATATATATTGCTTATCCCTAGTACAAGTGGTACAGGCCATGATAATCATGGTGGGTAGAAGAAGGCGACTGCTTTTACTGTAAGTGCACCACATGTCTACACACATGAAAAGCAGTTCGACTTTGCACTTAAAAATGTGCCACAGCCCGGTTTGGTTACTTGCACTCGTTGTTGGGGTTGGACTTTTGCAAGAATCGGGGGCCATTGGAGCATTTTTTTTTATCAGAAAAAAGTTCCCAATGCGGGAATCGAACCCGGGTCGTAACGATCGAAAACCAACGGTTTAGACCATCCTTCCACCGACCCCCTCTACAGACAATGACTATACAGAATGGTTGCAAGGTTTCCCCACTATGTATTAAGTGTAATTCTTAACCTGCAACCCCAAACCACATCATTGACTCTATTGACTCATCCATTGATGAACTCTACTTATCCCCAGCAGACACCATCAACAAGCTCTACAAACTTGATACTCTGATATAATTGCTGAGTGGAGATAAGAAAGAAGAAGAAAATAGATGTATTTTGATTTGGAATACTATTTATTTATTTAGATTTGGTATTGTTATGTTTATAATCTATATTTTTTTAATCAGAAAAAAAAGTGCCCAATGCGGGAATCGAACCCGGGTCGTAGCGATTGAAAACCTGCAGTTTTGACCATCCTTCCACCGACCCCCACCGTTGCTTTGATGATGGTAAGCAGTTAGACCAACACAGAGTACTAATCCAGGCAGAGGTGAGCTAGCTAACAGCCCACTGTGGACGATCAGATGCCATTAGGACAATTCTCACATGGATGATTGAGACAAACACGACGTAGTGTCTCAGCTGGTCTTCACCGATGTTCTTTATCCCTATGGTCAGGATAAATCATTGATAGTGGTCCACTTGGTGCAGTGTAATGGACGATACTAAAACTTTAAAATATAATCATTTCTAATAATTGCTGTCACTAACACTCTGTCACACACACTGTTACAACACCCAACTCACTCCGGACCATATATACCCGGCCATCTTTACAGCCATCAATCCAGAAGAGGACATACAAACGAACAAGGCACCTTTGTTGGCTGGTATTGTGATCAGGGTGCACGGACCGATCTGATCGGCTTCATGGACAAGACACCACCACCTCAGTTGGGCGGTATTGTGATCAGGGTGCATGGACCGATCTGATCTGCTCCATGGACAAGACACCACCACCACCTCAGTTGGCCGGTATTGTGATCAGAGTGTACGGATCGATCTGATCTGCTCCATGGACAAGACACCACCACCACCTCAGTTGGCCGGTATTGTGATCAGGGTGCACTTACCGATCTGATCTGCTCCATGGACAAGACACCACCACCACCTCAGTTGGCTGGTATTGTGATCAGGGTGCACTTACCGATCTGATCTGCTCCATGGACAAGACACCACCACCACCTCAGTTGGCTGGTATTGTGATCAGGGTGCACTTACCGATCTGATCTGCTCCATGGACAAGACACCGCTACCACAAATCCAGTTCCAAAATAACTTTATTAGGTACCGCTCAAAAGAGAAACCTAGCTTATGTTATTTACAATGAAAAATTGAGGTTTAAACAGCAAAAAAAAAAGTACAATACGGGATTCGATCCATGTTCATGGCTGTCGATAACCGAGGTTTTATACAGCCGACCACCAACTTATATAGGTTACAAATAGGTTTTGATTATATGTGAAGAAAAGATAGCACAATGGTGAAATTGTACTGGGATCAGATGGATAAATTGAGAAAAATACCTATTCTGATCGTGCTTAAAAAAAAAAAACACGTTCTAACGTTTGAGGCCAAAAACTTGATATGTACACTGTGTGACAAGGAAATTACTGAAGAACTCCCCCATTACATGCTTAATTGTACAGCCCTTGATGCCGAGAGGAAGGCCCTATATCAAAAAATTAAATGTACCAACACTTCACCCTACGTATTGCTTTCAAAAATATCAGCAAACAAATCTAATGCAATAGCTTATTATAAATTTTTTAGAT
This sequence comes from Cordylochernes scorpioides, assembly GCA_030710605.1. Lineage (NCBI taxonomy): Eukaryota > Metazoa > Arthropoda > Arachnida > Pseudoscorpiones > Chernetidae > Cordylochernes > Cordylochernes scorpioides. Next base: position 23,952,314 of record CP092869.1, read on the forward strand.
CATCATTATGTAAGGACCAGTCAACAAGTGAATGACTTTGAGATGAAGAGTAAAGCCAGTTCAATTTCTATGTAAATAACACAAGATGATTATTACCTTACCCAATTGGGAGAATCTGTATGGGGCAAGTCCCTAATAAAGGCTTTTGTGTGTGTGTATTTTAATCGTGAAACTAAAAGTTGAACTGATGGCTTATGTTATATTTGGGAATAAATGTCAACTAAGCGTTGATTTTTTAAATTATTACAGAATTCCAGATTAGTTGTATTTATTCCGACAGATGGCGCAAGCCATCAGAAAATTTTAGTTGCACGAATAGGAGATGTCTTTTACTCAAATCAATTATATATATTTAAATAGAAAGAGAGGAAGCTCTATAAATAGAGTTCTATTTTTCAGCGATACAAAAACTGCCTGCATGGTCTGAAGTGTTGTTATCTACTGGGAATATAGCGTTGCTTTCCTTTCGTTGAAGTTAGATGGAAATATATTTATTTACGGGGCTGCTAACCAGAATCAATGATTTTTGAGCCCCGATGGACACATAAAGCGGAATATATATAAAGCACAGTTGGAGTGGCCTGGAGAGCCAGGATGTAGAGGAGGATCAGGGGGGCAGGGTGGTGATCCGCGGAGATCAGAGGGAGGCAGAGACGGGTCCAATAGTATTGAGCCCAGGGGTGACCGTGAAGAGCAGACAGACCGCAATGCTCTGTGTTCCAAGGTACAGTGCCACAATCACACGACAACGCCAGGGGCGGTCGCATATGCAGGGCCGGTCGGGAAACCGGGCAAAAAGAAGTTAGATGGAAGCTGACGTCATTAACTACTGTAGAATTTAGCAAGTACAAAACTTGTATTCAGTTATGTAGATTATGATGCATTAGCGCGCCATCTGTTATGAAAATTCAAAACTATTATAGACGTGTATGATTCTTTTAAAAATTAAACAATTTATACTGCCCTTACTGCATTGAAAAATTTATGGGAGGGCCTGGCTCCTCAATGGTAAACCCTCCCAGCGGTAGATTAAACTGGCGAAACAGCTGGGAGGGTTCACCACTGATGAGCTAGGCCCTCCCATTAATTTTTCCATTGCAGTAAGGGCATTAGAAATTGTTTAATTTTTAAAAGAATCAGACGCGCCTATAATAGTTTTGAGTTAAATAGATAATTATTTTTCTTGTATATAAATTTCATATTTTACCTTTTTTTTTGTGTGAATAGCTTTAAAAATTATTATTATAACAATGCTTATATTACTGGTACTATTACTGTTATTCCTGTATGTACCCAACATTTCTACTTGGAGAATCTATATAAGAATGAAAGGTCTTAATAAAGCTTTTTGTTGCTGTTGTTATTGTGTCCACGCCTAAACCTTGAGTTATTTAGCTATTCCTTTGTCCACAGTAAAACATCTGCTTTACCTCAACAACTCAGTCCATATCAGGCTATATATTACATGTGGTACAAGTTTATTTTTATATTAAAAAAACTTTCAAGATAAAAAATCTCACATCTGCCGGCTCCATATAGTAAGGCGTCTGTCTTTGCCGGTCCCAAGCTCGGATGAAAAAGGAGGAGGGGGAGCAGTAACAAGCTCGCTAAAAAACCTGGGCTCAGCTGGCCCGGCTGATAGTACCCTGTAAGGGCTCCTAAGTCGGTCTGCCACTGAGTAGTGCTCCCAGTCTTAATGACAAAGGCAGACGCATTCTACTTTCACCCAGTGTGGAGATAAGAAAGAAGAAGAAGGCGTCTGTTGTAGTGAGAGACACAGAGGGACAGAAGTAACAAATCCTCTACTGTAGGGAACAATAGCACCAAAGTTAAATTGTATCAGTTGAATCAATTAATAGGTTTAGATTTAGATTACCAAAATGTGAGAAAAAAACCTCTATCTATATATATAAAATTGATTCTCCGCTAGGAGGCGGCACGAATAGGCAGCACGCAACGTCGCTCTCGGTAAGTGAACTGTCTGACTAAAATATTTTCTCTGTTTTTACTAAAGTGCAAATTCAATCTATCTGAAATGAAACCTACATATCCAATATATCTTACCACCATAATTTTATGTCTATTAGACAAGAATTCTGAGCCAAATTTACATACTTTCAAGCCGGATACACACGGCGGCAAAGAGATTTGCTTATCACGTGTGAATCTTTCACTCTCAAAATATTTCCGAAACTTTCACCTTATATGTGTAGTTTTAATGCTCTTAATATTAGCTGGCATTGAACAAAACCCAGGCCCCAAGATGTCCAAACAAACGACGTTGGAAACAAGCTTAGATAGGGATAAAGAGATCAAAGATCTGATAAATGCACTCACCAAAAGGCTGGATAGCTGGGGTGAGAGGCTGGAATCCCGTCTTTCGGCAATCGACGATAGAGTAGAAAATATAAACCAAAGACTGCAACAACTAGAGGAATCTTCTGCCGTTACAAAGGTAGCACTCTCTCAAAACTCCAAAAAAATAAAAGACTTAGAAGACCAGCTTGAATACTTGGATGCAAAGAGCAGAGAAAGGAACCTCATTTTTTATGGAATAGAACAAGATAATAACGAGGACTGCCGAGAACGGATACGGAAGGTTATCGAAGAAAATATGCAAACAACGGAGAAGATAAACATCACGCGATGCCACCGATTATCCAGAAAACCCGGTGCACCGATCCTGATTGAAGTCCCAGAACAAAACGATAGATCAACTCTATTTAAAGCTGCTTTCAATTTAAGAGGAACTAAGATATCACTATCGAAAGACTATAGCATGAAGACGAGAGAACAACGGCGCGTTTTGAATGTCAAAAGAAGAGAACTCGTCGAAAGAGGCACTCTAGCTAAGCTAAGGGACAACAAATTAATAATTAATGACATAGCATATAAGGTCTGTGATGGACAAATTGTAGATGCCAATGGACATTCATTGTAGCAAGCAGTTAGGAAACAATCACTTGTAAATAGTCAACCCAACGATACCTTTTCACTGACCTGCTGGAACGTTAACGGGCTGTATAGACTCAATTCAGTTTTTCCTCTTCTTTATAGTCACTTAGAGAGATACGAAATATTTGCTTTGACCGAAACCTGGTGTGACCATCACTTAAAAAACGGCCCCAGAGGATTCCACTTATTCGAATCACTGGCAACTAGAAGCTCCAAACTGGGAAGATGCTCGGGTGGAATAATAGTAGGAATTAAAAATAAACTAAAAACTATGTTGGAGAAAGTCGTTGTAGAGCATAATTGGATATCTATACCTTTCAAGCGTTGTTTCAACATACAAATTTGTTATATATTTACATATATTTCTCCAAACGAATCTCAACTGTCAAACTTCATTACTTTATCCAAACATGTCGAAGATAGGTTGGCTAACGGCTATGAAATAGTTCTAGCGGGTGACATAAACATCCGTACCGGCACCTATGGATACTTACACAACCCACTAGAACGTCCCTTACTTCTTTCACCTGAACGCAAATCTAGAGACCCAGTGCTTTCCAAACATTGGGAACAACTCATAAACTTCCTAGATAATAATCTACTGACAATAATTAATGGCAGAACTATAAGTGACAAAACTGGAAACTGCACATTTATCTCAAGTCGTGGCTCATCTGTTGTCGATTATTTTATTGTCTCATATTCCCTGCTGGAGCACGTTGTTGACCTCAAAGTAGATAATAACCCATACTCGGACCACCTTCCACTAACAATAAACATGTCTAACTTATCTAATCTCAAACGAACGAAAGAAACCGTCTATCCCTGCTTTGAAAGATACAGATGGGCACCTGATAACACATCACTCTTTTCGCAGAATCTTGACAACAATCAAGTCTCTACAGACCAGAATCTTGACAGCCTAGTTAATACATTTTCTAAACAAATACTAAACGCAATGCTTGCTGCAGATATGCGCATTAAGGTCAGACCTGGCCGCCCAAAATCGAAACCCTGGTATAGCAGGGAATGCTATTTAGCCAAAAAATCTGCTAAGGCAAGCCTCACAACCTTTAAGGAAACGAACACTGACGTAGACCGCAATATTTATGTCTCAAATAGGAAAAGGTACACGACCTTAATAAACTTCAACAAGAAAAAATATCTTCAGGAAAAACAAGAACTTCTTAAAAATGCCCGTGACTCCGCAAACTTTTGGAAAACTATAGCTACCTTGAAAGACAAAAGCTATATACAAGGAAATATAACAATTTTAGAGTGGCAATGCTTTTACAACAAACTGCTCTCTGCTGAAACGACTATAGGAAGCGACCTATCTACTCTCTCACGAATTGATCCTGAACTCTACTGTGAAATCTCCATAACAGAAATAACTAGAGAAATCTCCAGTCTGGCAAATGAAAAAGCTTGTGGCGCTGACGAAATTCCGAATGAAGCATTAAAGACCCTACCTTTCGAACACCTTGTTACTCTAAAAAATATATTCAACAGAATCATTAATTCTGGTTCATATCCCTTAATATGGTCTAAATCTATCATCCATCCTATTTTTAAAAGCGGTGACCGGGATAATCCATCAAACTACCGCGGAATTGCCCTTATTAGTAATCTGTCAAAACTTTTCACATCAATACTAAAATCGCGATTACGCAACTGGATTGAAGGTAGATCAATTATTCCAGAAAACCAAGCCGGATTCAGAAAAGGCTACTCCTGTCAAGATCATATATTCACACTGTTGTCCTTGATACAGCTGACTCTCAGACGTAAAAGAAGAAAACTCTATGCTTTTTTTGTGGACCTAAAAAAGGCTTTTGACACTGTTCCCCACTCACTTCTGTGGTCAAAATTGGGTGAATTAGGTCTGGATTTCCGCTTTGTTAACCTTATTAGGAACTACTTCGAACAAATGACAACGACGGTGAGATGGAATGGACTATTTACTGAACCCATCAAAATCCGATCGGGAGTGTTACAAGGAGAACCCTTATCACCCTATCTATTTATACTCTTTGTAACTGATTTAATCAACATTTTTAATGACTCTACTCTACCAGGCATATACCTCCCTAATTTTGGAACGGTCCACCTTTTGATGTATGCCGACGACATAATTCTCATAGGAGAATCAAAAATCAATCTACAAATAAAAATCAACATGTTGAAAAAATACTTCGAAACAAATCATCTAACCCTGAACGAATCAAAATCCAAGATAATGGTTTTCCGAAATGGTGGCCGCCCTGCAAAATCGGACAAATGGTTCTGGGGAGACCAACTGTTGACAGTGACATCGAAATATCTCTATCTTGGCTATCCCCTCACAACAACAATCTCGTTTAGTCAAGTGGCTTCATACTTTAAAGGCAAAGCACTTGCAGCTACCGGCGAAGTATGGAAAATTATGGAGAAATCCAGGTTGAATTCATTTGGTTCATCAATGAAACTATTAGACTCGATTATCCTGTCAACTCTGCTGTATTCTGCTCCAATTTGGGCAAACGAAAAGTACAAAATCTTGGACCAAATTCAGAATAACTATCTCCGACGACTATTGAACTTGCCGAGTAACACACCAGGCTACATACTACGCATGGAAACCGGACGCTTCTCACTAGGAGTCACAGCAACCAAACTAATTCTAAAGTTCTGGTTAAGAATATTAAAAATGGAAAAATCCAGATTGCCCGCAATCTGTCTAGCCCAATTATGGGAAACATCCACTCTAACGAATACCTTTATAGGTTTCACAGAAAATTTAATGAATATCCTAAACTCAACTGGATTCATGTGGTTAAAGAATTGTTCAAATCCCAATATTCTACAGAAAGGAATACCTCAAATTATCAGAATCACTATAGAACAGTCTATCCAAACCGATCAATCAAGAATAACCAATTCGAAGCTACACACACACTACAAATATTTACATAAAACATTCGCAGCAGAGAACTATCTACTAAGTGAACTCCCACTGCCGACTAAACGCCTCATTGCGCAATTGAGAATTCTATTTGTTTTATATCGAGAAGACCATATAAAATATCTAAGGACAGAAGACTTGTATTGCCAACTATGCAAAAATAGAACCGAAAATGAATTAGAACATTATATATTTGAATGCAAGCCTCTTGATACGGAAAGAAAAATACTCTTTTCTAAGATAGGCCATACACACTTCACATTATATTCTTTATTATCCAACTTTATAGACAATAGTTCAGTAGCTCTGAATCTATATAACTTCCATAAAAATGCTGAAAAAAAGAAAGACTTAACCGAACATCCAAACATACCAAAAAATTCTATTTGATGAGAAGGACAGAACCAACATCCAATTATTTGTTTAGGCAGATACGATAAGTTAACCCCCCCACTGATAAAACGGTGTTTACCTTACAACCCTGAACACGCGGATTTTCCTGGGAAATCTCTTAAAGATTTCTTAAAAAATACATGGCCCACCTGTGCTGTGTGAGCAGAAGAGCATAAATTGTCTTGTTCCATATGTAAATTCCTGTTTTCTTTCCTCTTTTCGCTCTCCACTTCTCCCATCCATATTTCCAAAAATTTTTTTTTTTTTTTTTGATTTTTTTTATTCTTCTTATTTTTTTTTTTATTCTTTCTTATAATCTGTATATATTTACCAAATGTATATAATCTTTCTCCATTTTTTATTTCCCACTTTCATAGGTTTCTCCGTTTTGTAACCCCAAGGAGAATCCTCTGTAAGACCTGTGTGTCTTAATAAAGGCTTTTGTGTGTGTGTGTGTATATAAAATTGAATGTCTGTCTGTCTGTTTGTCTGTTTGTCTGTGGTCTGTGTGTACTCTATAGATTCAAAAACCGTACATCCAATCGACGTGAAATTTTGGGATATTATTAGGCATATCCCCGGAAAGGTTTACGAAAAATAATATCTTGAATATCTTTAATATCCTTAGAGTTATTTGCAGATTTGTAGCTTTAACTCGCAAGCAGCCATTGAGACGGAGATAGGCTTAAGTTTGCTGCTCCTGATGACCTTGGGTCTGCCCCACCCCGTGAGAGAATGGATTCGCCCGGCCGCCGGCCGACAGTCCAAGTACCCACCGACCAATCAGGGCAGAGTTGGTGACACAGCTATGCCAAGTAGACAAGAAAAAAAGCCTCGCGGGAGCTTGCCCAAGATGACCTCCGGGAACTTTGTCCATCTTCCATAAACGACCATGAATTTATTCAACCTTATCGAGTATTTTTCAAGGGACCGGGAAAAAATGTTCACTAGATAAAACGATGATTTTGTAATGTAGAAAATTAGGAAAGACAAAATTCAGAATGACACGGCACACAGGGACCGGGAAAAAATGATCACTTTATCAGTTTCAAATTATCAAAATATACCTATTTCTTTTTATAAGTTTATAGAGAATTGTTTTAACAAATGTTCGTTAGACAGACCTTTACTCGGGTACCGATTAATATTGATTTTATTCAACTTATCGAGTATTTTTCAAGGGACCGGGAAAAAATGTTCACTTTATCGAGAGATTCGTTAGACAAACCTTTACTCAGGTAAAACACGGGCGAAGCCGGGTACATCCGCTAGTTATAAATATATGTCAATGTAAAAGACGATGTTTCATGCTCCACAAGGGTTTTCGTCCAATGACTGGGTTACCTTTACAGTTGCACGATAAGGAGATGCCTTTTTCATAATACATACATATATACATACATGTGATACTGTGTTGGCAAACGCGTCTAATTAGGAGTTCCAGGTTCGAATCCTAACAGGCGCCTTTTTTTTTAACAGTAGTAGGGCTATTTTCCTTAGTATATTTTGGTGACACGTGGCAGTTAACTACATCACGCTCCAGAAACCTGGGCTTATGTAATTTGGGCTTATGTATATTGTTTTATTCACGGTGTTTATGTTTCTATGTACTCTTGTAGAGGGGCAGAGATGCCCGAAAGCTGGTGATTACATTTAATAAAGATGAAGAAACACATCTCCAGAAACCTGTAGGATTTATTTGATTGTTTTGAAAGAGTTTTGCCGGTCAGTCATCTCAAGAGGAAATGCTGAAATAAACGGCCCTGTTGTACCAGCCTAATGTACGAAGTTCTAGCCAAGCACATAGCTACACTCGAGACAGCAAAAATAAGTCAAGTCCTCTGATACTGGTAAAAAATGGTAAAAAGTGAAACCTGGTGAATAATTTCTGGAAATAATACCCATATCACAAATTGACAAACAATGTCAGTGATTCGTTAATCATGACGTATGCACAAAGGAACGTGTGGCCATTGGATATGCGTCGGACCATGAGGCTGTTGTTGGGTACTGCGCTGCCTGGAGTATAGGAACTCCATCTATTATTTCTTCCTGTGGTGAGTCTGTATAAGACCGTTGATCTTAATAAAGCTTTGTGTGTGTAAATTGACAAAAAATGCTGGGGTTGTTCAAGTTTTATCTCAATATTGAATGCTGTGAAAACTAATTTACAGGTGTGAGAGTACCTGGATGTAGACACACACCACTCTGTGATGGTATAGATAGACAGGACTTGATTCTATAAGGTAAACGACAGCCAACTCCGCCTTTGCCGGTCCCAAGCCTGGATGAAAAAGGAGGAGCAGTAACAAGCTCGCTAAAAAACCTGGGCTAAACTGACCCGGCTGATAGTACCCTGTAAGGGCTCCTAATCCAGGGATACAGGATGAGCAGCGTTTGTACTCCATGTTAGGAACGGCTACACATGGCGTCTGTTCCTCATGTCAGAGGCGGCCATTTCTTTTGGAGGTAAGTCGGCTTGCCACTAAGTAGTGCTCCCAGTCTTAATGATAAAGGAAGACGCATTCTACTTCACCCAGTCATGATGGTTGTCTCTCAAGCTCTACAAGCTGGATACCCTAATATGGTTGAGTGGAGATAAGAAAGAAGAAGAAGAAACGACAGCCAACTTACCTCAGTGCAAAGTTTTCAACCAGCACCATATAAAGTCGAATGGTTGCTTTGCCAGCGGTTTTGCCAATTTAATCTAACAGACCGCTTCTTAAATCTTTAATACTGTATTTGATCATTCTGATTCTATATGTTACACTGAAAAGGGTGGAATCTCAGAAATTGTATTCAAGCAAACTATGGGCATAAGCTTTTAGGACAGTAGAATTACATATAAATATTTATAATATAATATAATATAAAATGTAATAATAGGGCAGTAGAAATTGTTTAATTTCAAAAATAATCTTACACCTTTAAAATAGTTTCGAATTATATAAATATTTGCATCGAGAAATGCTCTTCCACCAACAATAAGTACAAGGCCAGTTAGCCATAAATAAATATACAGCAATACCGCGCCATCTATATAATATGGGAAATGAAAACAGTAAAGTACGAACGCATATTATAGATGGTGCGATATTGAATTATATTTAATTATATTTAATCTTTGGCTTTGGAAAAATACAAGATAATTCAACAAAAGATAAGGAAAGATCAAATATATGCGAAATAAACTCTGAAAGAAGAATTACAAAAACAATAACAAGACTCAAAAGGACACTATAAAGGAATGACAATACATCCAGATGGCATAAAAACCTACAGGACATGTAACTATCGTACTGGTGTGGAACTAACACCTACCCACATATTCTCATGTCCAGCTATGGCCGCAGCCTTGCAGAAAATTGACATGGACCCAGAGCAGTAGCTTTACACACCCAAGATAGTGGACATTGCGACTGCTGTGATAAAGATGTATGGAGACATCTGAGGCTCTTCACTGGACACGACAACAACATATCTGTACCGACCTTATATTGCAATGATGAAATAGATATGGGAAGGCGTGGTTCATTATTGAATGGACCCATTTCAATTTTTAATCATTCTTTTATAAAAATTCTATAGATATTGTTGCACCGTCCTGGGGTGTTGGCTTCATGTCAGTATTCGATAGTTCCATATCAAGGTTATAAGTGAGACCAATAACAAGTAATCATAAAACACATTTATTTTAACAAGTGAAGTATTTACAAAATCTGTCATATCACAAAATACAACAGAGAGATATATAATACAATATAATGCAGCTTATAATTGTAGAACGACATTTGAAAATTCTCCCGCATGCGTTTCTTTTGAACGAAAAATCGGTACCTATTTTAAGGAGAAATAACAATTATTTATAACCTTAGGGATGAAGTATGAGAGGATGAATTGTGAAGAGTAATGATAAACGGAAAATAAAAGTGTCCAGGGATCGGAAACGAAACCACAGTGTTCCCATCCCTGGATATTTTATTTTTCCGTTCATCATTACTCTTCACAATTCATCCTTTCATACTTCATCCCTAAGGTTAGAAATAATCATTATTTCTCCTTAAAATAGGTTCCGATTTTTCGTTCAAAATAAACACATGCGGGAGAATTTTCAAATGTCGTTCTACAGAGAGATATATCAAAACAAACTATTCACAAATAAAATGATGACGTCACGTGATTGATGATGATTTCACCGAGTGGACCCCCACAGATTATTCTGTTTATATTGCAACAGATTATATATTTTTATTTTTGAAAAAAATAGAACAATCCATATTGAAATCATTAGATAATAAAAAGGCATATATTCGATTTAATAAAAGATTTATTTGCCAATATTTCGGTTGGCTGAACGCCAAACCTTTATCAAGCCATTACATTTTTGTATAAACAAACTCAGCGCCGCATAGTGTTATAATATCACAGTTGAAATAATTTTTAAAATACAAAGTTGGTGGGGGAAATTTGTGCATATATTTTTCTATAAAATAAAAAGATTTAAAAGCGCGAAAGTTTCTTTTATACATAAAACGAACTTCTACTGTCCTTACTGCGATGAAAAAATATATTGGGAGGGCTTGGCTCATCAGTGGTGAACCCTCCCAGCGGTTTCGCCAATTTAATCCACCAGACCAATTAAATCTTTTTATTTTATACATATAGATGGCGCGCTATTGCTTTGTGTTAATTTATTCCTAATGGCCTTGTCTTTATAGTTTGCTGAAGAGCATTGCTCGAAGCAAATATTTGAATGTAATTCTACTGTCCTATAAGTTTATGTCCATAGTTTACTTGAAAACCATTTCTAAGATTCCATCCTTCAGTGTAGCATATAAAATCAGAATGATCCAATACAGTATTAGAGTTCTGAGAAGCGGTCTGGTGGATTAAATTGGCGAAACCGCTGGGAGGGTTCACCACTGATGAGCCAAGCCCTCCCAATATATTTTTTTCATCGCAGTAAGGACAGTAGAAGTTCGTTTTATGTATAAAAGAAACATTCGCGCTTTTAAATCTTTTTATTTTATACATATAGATGGCGCGCTATTGCTTTGTGTTAATATATTTTTCTATCAAAATATTTTTAATTTTGATATTTTTATTTTGATACACTGTAAAATTTTCTCATTGCATCTCTGATATTTTATTAGTTTTAATTTGATTTTAGATTAAATAAATTGGTGTGTAATTCTGAGGCTTGTCTTTCCTAATTTTCTACGTTTCAATATAGATATAGAATATTTATATAATAAAAAAGGCATATATTGGATTAAATAAAATATTTATTCGCCAATATTTTGGTTGGCTGAACGCCAACCTTTGTCAAGGCATTACAATTAAGGCATTGCATTAAAAAAAATGTAATGCCTTGATAAAGGTTGGCATTCAGCCAACCGAAATATTGGCGAATAAATATTTTATTTAATCCAATATATGCCTTTTTTACCGCAAATGTTTATTTTGAACGAAAAATCGTAATTTATTTCTCCTTAAAATATATTACGATTTTTCGTATAAAAGAAACATTTGCGGTAAAATTGTCAAACCTTGTTCTACAATCATAAGCCGCATTATATTGTATCATATGCCTTTTTATTATCTAAATAATTCAATGTTTTGATCCAATTTATAAAAGAAGGAATCGCAGGATGGCATTGTTGGAAGAAACCAAAGGTAGTAGACACGTCGTGTTTCTTTTTTACACGCCGCGTCTATCTTTGGTCTCTTCGAGCAGTTTAATATGTAATTGTGATAAGTGAATATTTTATTCTGAATCTCAATAAGGGGAGAATGTACATGTCTTTTTTTATATAGAATTAAAAGATAGGATTGACGAACATCACAGAAACATAAGAAATAAAGACAAAAAATCCCTTTTGGTACATCACATAAACAGCACAGGCCACAGTTTCAACTTGTCAGATCCCCAAACCTTTTATTCAAATATTAATAGTAAGAACAGGAGTTCTTGAAGCCTTCCATTAAGTACATCAACAGACATATAGAAATCCCAGATATTTATAATAGTTTAATACAGAATCTAGATTCATAGTTTTTAATCTTTCTTCTAATTTGCACACAATATAACTTTTAGTTTTCTTCTAATTTGTATTCAATTGTAAAATTAAGTCATGTATGTTAAATAGTTGTCATTTGGAGTTATGTAAATATCACTTGTATATAAATCTATTGAACAGCTAAGATTCATTTCATATTTGATATTCCTGTATAAGGGTCGTTATACCCTCGATGTTTTGGTAATAAAAGATGACACTTATCCTTGGAAACTTATTGTTGGTTCTGATAAAAATGTCCCAAGTTTCCCTGTGGCGGGCGGAGCAGTGAGAGCTGACCTGAGCCAGCTGATTTACGCCACACGATCATTTAACTTATTGATTGGCTATCGATCCAATATCGACCAGCCGAACATTTAAAAAATCCGCCGTTCCCAAATTCCACCTTCCTAGCACCAAGCTGGCACGTTACCTTGATGACATAGTTATACTTTCTTTGATGGCAACAGCTAGTTCATGTTTTCAGTGTTTTCGGATTTATTTTTCCAGATTTATATTATTCTATATAAATTCAACAGAATAATTACATAATTATTTATTATCCCCTTGTGTGAAGATTACACAAATTCAATGAGTTCATGCTCCTCGAGCTGTTTGATGATAAGCAGCGGCCTCTCCCAAAGGTCCTGTTTAGTGAATCTAATGCAAGTCAAAATGTGTTCTGGAGCTGAAGGTTCCAAGCTAAATTTGAGCAACGAGGGTATTGTTATTTTCTATCTTCAATGGCTTGAGATGGCCTGTTCTAAATCTTGTTAGTGTTGTTTGATGCTGTCTATTTCTGATGTTCAGAGCTCCTCCTGGGTCCACTTCACTGTACCAGCTGTGCTTAGGTGGGATCCTCCAGTTCTTGTTTATTTTTGTTTTGGCTACTGTTTCTATTCCTTTAAAAATACGTTTATTTTTCTGTGGCAAGGTTTCTCTTACATCATAGCTGGAGATATGTAAATACACAGTCTAGCCATAAATTCTGTTACAAACAATTTTATAAATTAAATGATTAAGAACAAAAACTAAAGGAATATAAATACATATTTTATTAGCCAATAGGACATAGATTTTAAATATATACAATCATTCAAAATGTCCTCCCTTATTTTTGACACAGGATCTCAAACGTTCGGGCCACTGATCTATGGCGGCACGCACCTTTTCTACGCACCTTCCCCCTATATTACCAGCCGTTTGCCGTATTTAAAGTTAGGCCTATCTAAGAGATTTTTGCTTGCATTGAGTCTAATGGACGAAGAAAATAACATTTTGAAACAAAGGAATTTATCGCTTTTTAACGGAATGATTTTGATTCAATAAAATTAATTCAATTTTAACATTATTTTCAAACGTTATTTCTTTTATTTTACGCGAAGTTTTGCCAAAACTTTTAAGGCCATTTAAAAGCAAATGTCGCGTTCAGCGGCGCAGTGCCCAGGCTCTATTTTGCCCAGACGCCCAAAGTCTCTATTTCAGGTCCCGGGGGAGAACACCAACCTATCTCTATGTAGAGAAGAGCGACTCCAAGAAGAAAACTGCGGAATTCCGTTGTTGTCTCTAGGGCAGGTATCTGGTAATGATTGGGCAAGCAACAACACGCGAGTCCAGCCAGTGAATTACAACAACTGATTTTATTTCTAGCCGCGAATACACATATATACACATAAGTATATTCACATAAAATAAAATAAAAAATAATTAAATTTACATAGTTTCAAATCTATACAGAATATTAACATATTCCTTTCCTAACAGAAAATTTAAAATAGCAAATACTGTAGAGAGAGCCATTCGGGCTGAGACCATTTGGCCTAAGAAAACAGGTCGTTGATAAGGACACTGGCGTTTTGCTAATTCAAATATTGGTTCTAACTGATTGTTGATAACTCACCCATTGTTGACAAGCTAGAGAATTTTGTGTTCGCGAGATGGAAAATAAAGCTCTGGTTTTTAATTTATTTTCTATTTTAAAAGCTAATATATTATTTAACTTGCTTCCATGTCTGTCTGTCCACAGATCTTGTAATAAATTTTGTATTTTCTTACAGACCACCTTGAAGTCTGAAATTTGATAAATTTGTTTAAACCTGATGACAATGCAAGTTGACTATGTAAATTTCACACTTCTGGGTGGTTGAGAATTGACTAATTTCTAAATTTCCTTTTTAATATACTCGTACTTATAGAGCACCTTGAAGTCTGAAATTTGGCACACTTGTTCAAACCTGATGACTTTGAAAATGAACAAAATTAAGACTTCTGGGTGATCGAAATGGTTGGTAATGGATTAATTTTAATTTCTAGATTCAATTTCAAATTTTATGATCAATTTTAATATACTTCCAGAACACACAGAAGTCTGAAAATTTTTAGACTCGCTCAATACAGCTTGCAATTCAAGTTGAAAAAAATTCAGACTTCTGAGTGGTCAGTCAGTACTGGACTATTGACTACTGTTTTCCTGACCACGTAGAAGTCTGGAATTCAATCCACGGTGGTGTTGGAAGTACCAGTGGGAGGGATGGAGACGAAGTTGGGGCAGCAATTTTGTTGACATTGATTTGATCAAGCTTTCCGCAGTTGATGGAATTGTGGCAGGTCTTGACAACGGCTTGACCGGGTGGGTGAAGGGAGAGGCACTGGAACCTTATGGAAGGTGGACTGCGGGGTGGACTGAACCTCCCTGTCCATCCTGGGGCAGCTGGATCACCGATGTCCTCGGCGGTGACACAGGCTGCATTTCATGCCATACTATCTGTATGCCGGCGTCGATTCTCCTTTGGACTTTATATCCAATTTTCCAGGAAGTTGATGGATCTTCATTTACGAAAATGGAGGCCTTCCTAATGCCTGTGGTCTAGGAGTAGCCCTCGCAGCTCACAACCTCGAATGTCAGGGAGACAACCCGGCAGTATGGCCGCAGAGTTTGTTCTCATCCCTGACTGCGATGGGCAGGTTCCCAATGACGATATTTTCTACCTTTTTTTTTCTATATAGGAATGCTTTGAGGATGGGGTCGCCGATGGTAAGCCCCTCCTTGACAAGGCAACCCGCCTTCTTAATGCTGGCCAGTCCGACCAGAACATGGCCGGACATCTTCATGAGCTGATAGACAGATCCTTTCCCCAGCATTTCCTCCAATGTCTTCATGAGATGGAAGTCCGCGCACCACTCGACATAGCAGCACTGGCTTTGTTCTGCACCTGCTGCTGTCTTGTGTTCTTGGTGAAGGTCACGGAATCTTTCGTGGTATTTCTTAGTTGTGAATCTGGTTTTGGAGATCTGATGCCAGGCCTCGTAACCTTAGTCCTCTTGCTTTTTAGGTCTGAGCCATTTCTCTTGTGCGGCAGTACTGAGAGGAAAGGTGCCGTGTTTTATTCTTCCGCGCCTCAACCTGATCCGCTCAATTTTGAATATTTGGACTTTTTCCACGGTCTGATTTGCATCGATGCCGTTCTTTATGAACGAATTTGCATCCCCGCTCATCATTTCCAAATTCAAGCGATTATCAGCTGTTTTTTTTTTTAGTCGATAACTCTGCTCTCTTTCCCGAAACCTCGATGGAGGCATCACCATCATATAGGTCATGCTGCTGGCTCTTCGCCAATACTACAAATGGCCTACTGATCTCCATATCCTCCATCCCAATACCCCCCCCCCCCCCAAAAAAAAGTGAAAAATGCGGAGTACCCGCCCACAAAGTAGGCAGGTTGATGAGGTGTCTGGCATTGCCCAACTCTACTTGTAGATGATAGCATTCGAAACATTTGTGCTTTAATTGCCTCGGGATAAAGGCCGAAGCCTAACAGCCAGGCCTGCAGATCCAGGGGCAAGTCACAGGAGGCGAACACCTCCCGGAGTAGGGGTCGCACGGCTCAGAAAATCCAATATATGTAGTCAGCGATCCGTCGCTGAACCCACAGGTGGCACGCCTCGGATGGTCAGGATGGAGTAGAGCATAGAGAGACAGCCGTAGGGCGATGTTTGCGTCGTACCCCGAGAAGAAATTGCGACGTATTCGGCCCAGGGGATGGATATGAGCACAATAACGGTGAGGGCCCATCGCGCAGCCAAATCTCCCCAACAGGATGTTTCTGTAGCCATGCCGAGTTAAGTTCCCGACGCGTGCTCTGGCTGGTGAGGCGGATAATGGGCGTAGCCGATCTTCACAGGACAATAGTCTTCGCCTCGTGCTCCACAGAAGGCCCTCAGGTGCTGCGCGTCCAAGAGACAAGCGCGCGCTAGAGCAGGGGCGCCATCAGAGAAATCTCCGACATTCGCCTGTAGCCAGCAGGTTTGGCGGCCGCAGGAAACTGTTGTCGCCTCGAAAACGCAGGGACTTTAGGCAGGCAGGGTACAAAACCTGATGATCTAGCTCAAGAACGCTATAGACGAATCCAAGAGACTCAGAAGTCTCTTTCTCCTCGGTAAGAGTCAGACGTCAGAAGTCGTCGGGATCATCCACGCTCCGCTACCGACCAGCCAAGAGTAGCCTTTGGCAGCGCGGCGCAATGAGGCTTAGACCCCCTTCAGGCAGGCTAGACGAAGTTGGCTCTCGATGTCCAGAAGGCCGACGTCACCTATGGAGTCTGGGAGAGCCAGGATGCCCCAAGGAAGCCAGGAAACTCGGCTCGTACCCCACACGAAGCTGCGCCTGCAGCCGGCCGATGGTGGTTTCAAGTGGAAAGTAGCCGTGGGGGTGGTGCAGGATAGATCTCAGTTCCAGGCTGTTGGCCGCGCGGGCACGACCCACCAGCGACAGGCCGCGGGTGAGTGTAGACCACCTTGAGATCGCTCTCTTAAGCAGTCCCATCAGGTGGAGGTGACGGCCTTCCTTACAGATATCGTGCAGCCCAGTATAGTCAGCGACTCGGACTTCCAGGAGATCCCTAGAGTAGAATCCATTCGGTGCTTACAGGAACCGCACCAGAGCCTGCAGTTATTGGCGAAATGGACAGACACTTTGGAAGCCATGCGAAACTCTTCGAAGATCAGGGGCACGAGTTCAAACTGATCGTCGTTCCTGATGAAGAGTACGATGTCATTCGTATATGTGACCACGCAATCGCGGCCTAAGTTCCTCTCGAGGCTGCGTAACAGAGGTCCAACTCCGATGCTGAAAAGGGCAGCGCTGAGGGCGGCAACCTCGCCTCACCACGTTGAGAAGCGGGAAGACCTTGGTGTGGACATCTCCGACCAGGATGGCGGCGTATGCTTCCCTGTAGAGGACAGCAACCCACCCGAGGAAGGCAGATGGACGGCCCAATTACTCCAACAGGGCGAATAGGTAGCTGCGAACAGCTTCTCAGGTTGTCTAACGCTAACTTCAGATCCAGAGAGATGATAACCAGTGGCGTGTCATGCCTCGCTGCCAAGGCGACTTTGTCAGACATTTGCGCAAAGTTCCAGGAGGATGACCGTCCTGGAACAGCGTAGGTCTGACATTAAGCCCGGCAGATGACGGCGCAGATGGCCCCGAGAAGCCTCGAGGACTTGAGCCAAAGAACTTCGAAGAATACATTTTCAAAGGCCATGACAAACTAGCAGAGTAAATCGTCCCACCCGAGGCACGACCGTTGGGCTGTCATTGGATGACTAGCGCAATTTGATTGCAGGAGTTATCGGCGAGAAAGATCTGGTTCCATTGGTTGAAGGGGCCACTTCAGCGAGGAAGACGGCGATGGCTTCAGCCGATTTTGAAGCCTGGGCAAAGATAATACTGAAGCGTTCCATCAGGAATCATCTTTGTTGACCCCGAAAATGGCGTTGCTGTCGTCGTCGGTTTAGGGAGAGCGACGTCTGGCTCGGAGGAAACGCCCGAGGTCCGACAAAGAAGGATATTCGGAGCTGGCAGTATCATCCTCCAGTCTCCGCCTCAGGAAGAGGCTTGCTCTCTCGATGTGTTCACTGTCGGACTCGACGACGGTAGGCCCGAGCGTCCCTATCTCCGCGGCCAGATCTGCCTTAATCCCGGTCTCCATTGTTGCCATAATTTCTAGGTGAAATAATTTTTATTTCTTCCGATATTTCATCAATGAATGTTTCCATTCGATCGACGAACAGGTCTGACCGTAGTAGTTTGCCGATGCAGGGAAGTTTTGTAAAAGCTGGGTTTCCTACTTGGATCAGGACGGCACGGTGGTCCGAGTAGGCGATAGTTTGGTATGGGTGACGCGGTCGCAGAAGCCTGATGGAAGTAGGATTCTGTCCAGACAACGCGCGTCGACCCGGTTTCCGATAGTGGCAACCCTGGTGTGCTCCAGTGCAGCATCGAAGAAGGTGGCGACGTCGACGAGGTCGGCTTGGTCCAGGAACTCCGCGAGGGCTTCTGCCGAACCCGATGCCTGGTCCTTCGCCGACTACTCGGAGATGTTCAGGTCATCGAGAATCCACGCACCTTGTTCACAAACCACTGCTGTGATGGTCTGGAGCTGGTGGCATCGCTCTTCAGGAGAAAGAGAGACGTGGGCGTTGACACACGTCATGGAGACTCGCCAGACGGTGAGATCGATGAATGAAACCTTGCCAGGCCATAGGATCTGCTGTCGGTGAACAACAAGCCCGGAGTCGAAGACACAGGCGACGCCTGATCCCACGGTAGTCCCTTCGTCGTTTAAGGAAATGACGTTGGTCTCCTGCAAGAAGCAGATGCCAATCTCATGCTCTTTAAGAAAACAGTAGTGTTGGATTCTCCAGTGAAGAGCGGCGATGCCGCGCGTGTTCAGGGTCGCAACTCGGAAGTTCATTTGGGCTGCCGAAAGAGAGTTTCTGGCGCCTGTTACTGGTATCCCCTGTCAGAGCCGTTAGTGCCGTGGCCAAGGTTTCGATCGCCTGTCTCTACTGGACGTTAGATTTGGCCAATAGCTTGTCCATCAAGCCGTTGTTGATGATAGCTTAGCGGAGTTGTTCTATCTCTAGCCACAACTGCTGACCGCTGGTGATGGCCGCAGATACTCTTTCGTTCTTCATGAGAGCATCCATCTTTTTCTCAGCCAATGTCCGCGAGTCTGCGTAGGAGAAAGCTCTTGAGAACTGATTTTCGGTTCGAGTGGAATAAGAGCCGAGTTGACCACCTTATCTGTCATAGCCGTGCCGCTGGGAGGAGGTTCTGCGGGGACAGCAGCGGCCGGTGTTGGTACTGCAACAGAATCGCGGCTTTGTTCAAGGTTTCCGTGCGCGGAAAAGGAACATCCGCAAAAGAAACAGCTTGTTCTCCTCTAGACCAATCTTGCGAGGTTAATTGGATCGTTTGTGTCCCTGCTTAACACAGCGAATACTTGGTCATATGGACATAGGTAACCACTCCCTTGACCTTTACATCCAGCCGTCAGAAATCCGGGAGAACAAACTCCGTCTCGCAGAGTGATGAAAGCTTCCAGACGAGCATTATCCCAGCAGGAATCCTCGAGTTCCATTATTTTCTTTATGATGGATATGACCTGCCCGTATGGACGTAGCGCAGCGACGAGGTAAGCGTCCTCCACGAAAAAGATCACGATGCGCTCGGCCCTCTTCCTGAGGGGGAAGGCCCGCAGAGTGGCGTTCTCGATGAGCTTGTTGGCGAGCTGCACGCTGGAGAGGCCGACCAGGATGCACCCCTCCATTTTTGTCAGCTGGCAGCAGCCTTTCAGAAAATCGACATGGACCCAGAACAGCAGCTTTACACACCCAAGATAGAGGACATTGCGACTGCTGTGATAGAGATGCATGGAGACATCTGAGGCTCTTCATTGGACACGACAACAACAACAACGCTACCCTTGTTCAGCTTCGCCTCCAATACCAGAAACTACTGGACCTGACTGATGTCTGAACAGAATTCTATGTAGACACATTGGTCTACCTGTCCCACCGCCGACCTGGCTCTGAACGCCGCCTGCTTCTGCCGAGTCGCCGTACATTCCTGTACCTGGGACATGGAGCAATAGTTGAGGGTTGACTCCGCGGCTAATATTTGCTATCAAAATGAAAAATACATTTTTACATCTTAAATACATAGTTGTCTACGAGAGACCGTAGCCTAGAATCATGGCAAAACCTGGTCTCGGATAGAAATGATCTCTCTACAGTGACTCTGCCTGGGTGGGAAACCATGGCTTGACCTGACAGGGTCTCTGTTGAGAGACCACCTCCAGGAGAGACCACCAGGTTGAACCATGTTTTTAGAGACTATGGTATATCATAGGAGACTACTCTATATCATGATGCATTAGCGCGCCATCTGTTATGAAAATTTAAAACTATTATAGACGTGTATGTTTCTTTTTGAAATTAAACATTTTCTACTGCCCTTTCTGCAATTGAAAAATTATAGGGAGGGCCTGGCTCATCAGTGGTGAACCCTCTCAGCGGTTTCGCCAGTTTAATCTACCTTACCGCTGTTATATTGCACTTTTCGATCTTCCTTTTATAGTGATACTGATTCTGGACTCTTAGAATGGGTATTTTAGATAAACTATGAACATAAGCTTTAAGGACAGTAGAATTACATACAATTATAAATATATAATATGCTTCGAGCAATCGCTCTTTCGCAAATATAAATTAAGTCTTTTATTAGAACATATATACAAGGTGCGTTCATTAATTTCCAGGACTGCTCTGTATATTTGAAAAAATAAAACAAATAAAAAACTAATATATTATTTTTCAGAATATGCCCCTCCTGCCTCAATACACCTGTTCCATTTTTTTCCAATAAAAAACTAATATATTATTTTTCAGAATATGCCCCTCCTGCCTCAATACACCTGTTCCATTTTTTTCCAATTGTCGAAGCAGGAGAAAAAATCACCTTTTGAGAGGTTCCTCAAGGTTGCCTTCGATTCAGCTTGTATCATATCAACGTTGTTAAATTTCCTTCCTTTTAACTTCATTTTCAATTTAGGATAGAAGAAAAAGTCATTGGGGGCTAAGTCGGGGGAATAGGGTGGATGAGGGATCTGTATGGTTGAATGTTTGGCCTAGAACTGCAAAACAACTTGGGCTGTGTGCGGCCGCGCATTATTGACGTGAAGTATCCAGTCATTGTTTTGCCATCTTTCAGGTCTTTTAAGGCGCAATGCCTCTCTTAAGCGCCTCATTATCCCCAAATAAACCTCTTTATTAATTGTACGTCCGAATGGACGGACGTCCGAATTGGATTTTGTGAATCTTGCCTTTTTGGGTTTCGGTTCCCCTCTTTCAATCCATTGGCTGGATTGACGTTTGGTTTCCGGGTCATACTGATACACCCATGTCTCATCCCCGCTAATGATTTTTTGCATCCATTCTGGATCGGTCCGAGTCATTTCAACCATGTTTTTGCAGACATCCATTCTAACCTCCTTTTGTTCCTCTGTTAGAATCCGGGGAACAAATTTTGAAGACGTCCGGATCATGTCCAAATCTTTTGTTACTATTTGATGACACAGTCCTACAGATAGTCCAGTCTCTGAAGATAAGTCTTTAATATAAATTCGTATGTTAGATTTAATTAATTCCTTTATTTTGAGCTTGTTTTCCTCGCAACGTAATGATCTTGGACGCCCAGTATGCTGATCATCGTTTACCTTTTCCCGACCTTTTAGGAAGTGTGAAAACCATTCAAAAGTTCTTGAACGGGATAAAGCTGCATCGCCAAAAGCTTCTTTAATCAATTCATACGTCTCAGTAGCACTTTTTTCAATTTAAAACAAAACTTAATGCAGATTATCTGCTCTTCGAAAATGGCCATTTTAAAATTAGAAATGCGAACCTTACAAGGAAATTGTTTTGTTCTATTTTTAGATCGGCGCGTGCGCGACGAGACTCGTGCTTTCAGTCAGGTGTGGTCGAATGTCCAATATTTAACTCTGTATATATTTTTTTCTTTAGGTTTTTTATTTATTTTATTTTTAACCAGTCCTGGAAATTAATGAACGCACCTTGTATATATATTTATGCCCCCATGTCTGTCTACAAATCTTGTGATTAATTTTTAATATACTCCCAGACAAAATAGAAGTATGACATTTTTTTCATTCGCTCAATCCAAATATCAATACAAGTTTACAAAATGTAAAACCTCTGAGTGGTCGGGAATTGATTAATTTCTATATTTATTCCCAAATTTTGTGATCAATTTGAAATATATTTTAGACCACGTAGAAGTCTAGTATTTTATATGCTATTCCACGGAAAATTCCAGAAATACTTACATAAAAGAGGTCTATCCGAAATACCAAATTGTTCCTGCGGAGAAACTGAACAAACTGCTCTTCACCTTATCTATGACTGTCCGAACTTTACAGAAGTGAGACATCGATTGTTCCCTGATCTAAATGATTCAACTCTCTTATATCAGCCACTTTGTCTATATAAATTTCATGAACTCTATCGAATAATACATATAAATTTGTAAATATTTAATTCTAAGTTCTAATTTGTTTGTTGTTTTGTTTCCTCTGTATTAGGTGCAAATATTTCAATATCGCGCCTGGTTGATTAATAAAATTTTAAAAAGGCAACAAACAATGTAAGAGTATATAAAATTTTAGATTTCTAGGTGACCATGATGGTTGGAAATAGACAAAAGAATAGATTTTATATATTTCCTTTTAAACGGAAAATAAACACAGCCGTTTCTGTGGCATAACGGACGGCTGAGATATCATAAAAATAAGTTGGCAGTATGTAAAACTTAGCTATAAATATAATTGTGAGGATATTCCCAGAAATATATTGTGGTGAAGAAATAATTTATTATTTAATTTAATATTATTCAATGAAAATATTTGGAAACAGATTTATTATTTTATATTTGTAAAATCATCATTTAGTTGCCTAGCTTACTTGCTCGATATACTCTAGCTGTAGATAGTTTGGTTGATTTGTTAATATTTGTCAACTAGTCGCCGTGACGTCATCAATAAATACTTTCACATCTCCAGATATACAAATACTTGATTTCTACGCCACAATATATACACATTTAAAATAATTAAAATAAAAATGAACTCTCTAATTTTTTTTTTTCAATTTTAAAATATATCAATCCATATATAATATATGTGAAAAAAATAATAGAAAAAAAAAATAAAAAGGTCAGTTGTTGATATTACAAATAGAGAAGGCATATCCTGACCAGGAGTACATGAGCTTTTTAGATGGCAGAGCGTCATCTAGTAGAACAGAAATCAACTAAACATTGATTTAGCCTGTTCCCTGATAATTGGCCAACCCATTTTTTTGAAAAATCAAGAAAAGCCATCCACGAACGCGTTTCGCGCTGTTGGCGCTCGTCAGCGTGGAGCAGGCTGTACCACTGCGACCAAAGTGGTCCCAGAGGCTTCTTGATAATCCAAGAAATGGATAGTTAAGGCCAAACTTGTATATGCCTTTTTTAGTTTTAATATATAATATATATATTTATATTCATAATAGATTTATTGGTCGTTGAGGTACAGCTTGCACCACGCTGACGAGGGCCAACAGCCCGAAACGCGTACGTGGTTAACTTTTCTTGATTAATCAAGAATGTGTATGGCCAATTCTGGAATAATTAAAAAATCAACGATTAGTTGATATTTATTCCGATAGATAGCGCAAGCCATCAGCAACTTTCAGTTGCACGATAAGTTGATGCTTTTTTTTTCTTATAGTAATACCTAATTATATATGTGTGTAAAATTATATTTTTATTTCAAAATATATTTCTTGATATATATCTCGTGTGAATGTTTTTATTTAATAATAATATGGGGGTATGTGTAGGATTATGCAAATTCTTTATTCTGATGTTTTTTTTATTTAAAAATAATTTGGCTAGGGTAAAATTATTTTATTTACAGTTAAACGTACAGTTAAAAAAGTCTATAGCGCCCCCTCTGATGATATCCAGTTGGTTATCACAGGACATCCTGACACTCTTCCCTCCACCGCACAGACATTCCTCGATCTCATCAACACTTGGTGCCTTGATCACAAACTTAAACTCTCTCCAAGCAAATCCTCCATCCTCCCTTTTTTTTTTGCCACAACCCTTCCCTCCATATCAATTTCATCCCGATTCCTTGCCTTGAAGAAATGACAATCCTCGGGGTCAAATTTGACTCTCGCCTCTCCTTTTCCTCCCACCTTAACCATATCTGCTCTAAAATTGCTAACCTCTTTCCTCGACTACACTCCTGCGCGAACGCATACTATGGACTGGGTTTCAAGGCCCGCCGGTTAATGTACACCGCAGTTTTCGATCCTACCCTTACATACGCGGCAGTCATTTGGGGTGAGGCCGCTAAATCTAGGGCTGGTAGGAGCCTACTTCGATCAACACAGAGGAAATTTTGCATCAACACCATCCACGGCTTCCGCACGACACCAACCCTTACCTCCATTGCACTGATGAGGACGCTCCCCCTGGATCTAAAATACTTTCTGCCACCTTCTCTCCACCAAGACCTCTACCTTTCAAAATCGAGCGCCGTCCCTACACCTATCCTCCACCTCAATCCCTACCTCGAATCTGCCATTCCCACCTGCCTCCTGATAATCCTGACGTCACATACTTTACTGATGGTTCCAAGACATCCACAGGCGTAGGCGCCGGGATATTCAGGACTTCTTCTCTTTCCCTTGTTCCCCCCCTTTGAAGCATCCATTCCTCTCTCAAACCATTGTTCAGTCCTACAAGCGGAGCGTTTCGCAATTCTCTCAGCCTTGAAAGACATATTTTCTCTTCCACCACATCTCTCCGTGGCAATCTTCTCGGACTGCCTCTCACTTCTTCTATCTTTGCCTGACTTACATTGTCGTCATCCCCTAATCCATAGATGCCAAACTACCCTTTACAAACTTCTTGAATCACGTAGAGTCACACTCCACTGGGTCAAGGGTCATTCTGGAAACTTTGGTAACTGCCGTGCGGACGCCCTTGCGAGATCTGCCTCTGCGAACACCGCCTCTCCCGCTCAATACAAACTAGCCTCACGCCGCACCCTTTTTAACCATCTTAGAAAATCCTTCTGGGACACATGGGAGGAGGAATTCATCACCGCCAACCCTACAATCTACAAGAACCTGGGTATCTCTCCTCGTTCTTTGTCTTCATCCCACAAACACATCATACCTGATTGTGCAATAACCACAGGTCTTGTTACTGGACACACATGGATAAGGTCCTTTGACAGAACCAAACATATACGTGCCCCAACATGCAACCACTGTCTCTCCTCCCCAGAAACAATTTCACATATTTTCTTTGAGTGGCCCAATCTTGATCCTGAACGATCACAACTGTATAGAGCCTGCCTCAGGACCATTGGGTACATACCCCTAACCTTGAAGGACCTTTTTTGGAAGGACAAACTTTGGAAATTAATTCTAAGATTTGCACATGTCAGCGGTAGATTTGTTCCTTCTAATATAACAGCTTCGACCTCAACCTAACTTAGATCATTTTTGCTTTGCTCACTGCAACCGCATATGTTCCTCCATCAAATCACTTTCTCCCTTTTAACATAATGATGCCTTCCCTAACTGTATATAGTCTCCTTTGCTATCCTCTCCATTTTCAGCCCTTGGAAAAAAATAATAAATAAAATAAAGAAAAAAAATAAATAAAATATAAATAAATAAAAAATCCTGAAATAAAATAAATTGAAAAAAAAAACTCTAAAGGCATCATGGTAATAATTTTAGCCATAAAGATATTATATTTAAAAAAACGGGAAAAAACAATGATAAATTAATAAATAAAATAATTAAATCCCCTCATCATTCCCCTGGCTGCCCATGAACTTGTAACTGTATTATAACACTAATGTACCCTTCCAATTTATACTTTCATAACCTTTCCTTAACTATCTGCTCACTCTAGTATCTATAACCTGTACATATCCGGGACTCACCTCTTGACTTGCTCTCCTTACCAGACCCACCTTTTCGCCGAACCTTCTTAAGATGAGCCCGGGAAAGTCCCCAGATGGACTTGAGCGGGCGATGTAAGTGTAACCTGTCCTCATTTTGGGGCGGATGTTGTTGTTGTATAGCGCCCCCTCTAAATAGCGCGTCCCTCTCTATAGCGCCCGATTTTAAATACGTAGTACGATGCGATTTACATTAAAAGTGACCTGTCTATAGCACCCCCTCTCTATAGCACCCTATTTTGGTCAAGAAGGGGCGTTATAGACAGGTTTAACTGTATTAAGTTTATTATTAATATTTAAAATTATTAACAATGTGCACTAAAATGAATAAATAAATATTTCAATCACTGACATTGAACAATTATATTTATACGAGTCCAAATAAAAGCGGTGGAGGACGATCATAATGAATTCATTTAGAATTTAATGCGATTTTTAATATAAAATAACTGATTAGCAATTTTTTATGTTTCACTAAAAATTCTACCTCTTCACTCAATATATTATGATCGTCCCAGGTCTATCTTATTTTGACTCATAAAGATTCAATTTATAAATTTAATTGCCATCTATCGTTAAAATTTTATACAAATAAATTTATTGGCAATGTGTTTCTTCTAAATAATATCAACAAATTATATCTCTACAGACCTTACTGTAATGATATAAGTTATTAGAAACACATAACAATAACTAAAAGTTATTCAATAACTTATATCATTGCAGTAAGGTCTGTAGAGATGATATTTGATGATATTATTTAAAAGAAACACATTGGCAGTAAATTTATTTGTATAAAATCATATACATTTAATTGTTCAATGGTGGAATAACTGAAATATTTATTTTCTCTTTTTTAGTGAATTTTAATAAAAGCTTTAAAATAGTTGTTGTGTATTCTTTATCATTGATCTTCTATATTCTGTTTTTATCATCATCATCCAGGTACTTTCAAAAGATGTTTCGATAATAAATTGTATTTGTTATTGTGTGTAAACAAATGTCGTTAATTTAAACATAAGACATAACAAATAGTATTTCTGTTAATTTATAAATTCCATATTACCTTTAAATGCGATCAGCTTTAAAAAGTTATAACAATAACAATGCATATTACTAGCATTATTACTGTTTTTTTTTACATGTACCCTACATTTCTACTCGGAGAATCTGTTACGTAGAAAATTAGGTTGGACAAACTTCAGAATGACACGGCAAATTTTTAAAAGGCAAAACAAAATCAACATTTATAAGATAAAAATAAGCAATTAATTTAGTTTCCAGAGTAACAAAATATAAATATCAAAATTAATAATATGTACATCAAATATAATAAATACTTTGCTACAATATTATATAAATGCTTATTATTTAATATTATAAAAATGTTAGAAGAGTTTTAAAACAATGCGCTATGTAAGCAGAATGGTAAAGTCCAAGAAAGATCAAATCTAGCCGTCTGGCAATGGCGGCCAGATGAGGCAAGGAAACAATGTGGCTGATGCCAAATTAAGGCGCGAAGCTCACAAAATCAATACCAGACGATGCAGCAGAAAGAAAAGGTTGCCATGGCAACGACCGCCAAGTAGACACCCCTGCAGACGATCGCCCTTGCAATATTGGTCTTTTGGCAAATTATTTGCGGCATTATCTTTTGATCACTTAGTAATTTAGCAGCCGATTGGTTCTTACTTAAAATACCGTGAAGTATGTTTTTTTTTTTTAAGTTTAAATTTAATAATTAGTATGAAAAAATAGTACAAATATGATATTGTACTGAAATAAAGTTAATAAATAAATTTTAAAAAAGGCATCTTCTTATAATGGAACTGAATGTTGTTGATGGCTTGCGCCATCTATCGGAATAAATATCAACTTAAACTATCAGCAGTTGATATTTATTCCGATAGATGGCGTAAGACATCAACAACTTTCAGTTGCACGATAAGGAGATGCCTTTTTTATTTTTAAATTAATGTTTAATTAATGTTTTTTTTTCACAGAGAAAATGTTAATTTAAAATACTTATTTTAACGAACTTTCCTTTTTATATAAATTGTTACTTTTCTGTCCGCCAAAACGATTAAATCCATTATTAAAACATGAAGGTAACTAAACATATATTTTAATATATAGACTATTTTTAAAATAGTTAAAATTTCAAGTGATAATTTTAATAAAACGAAAACCATTTTTCTCTATAGTTGTTCTTTCTGCCACTGAAGAATTGATTGTATAGAAGGGCCTTTTTGCCTCCCCGCAAAATTTCCATCTATATTTTGGCCATAGATTTGGCCTAGCCACTCTACCGCCTAAACACCTCTTTGGCAGATTGTGAGGATTCCATTTGATCCCTTGTGGATCACGTGGAATAAAGTCCGTCCTAGGCTGACGAAGGCCATTAGCTCAGACCATGGTGTCTAGGTGAACGTTTCTCAATTTGCCAAAGCTGGTGTTGTGGCTTTGTTACCGACCCGAGGACGCTAGTTTGCTGTCTGGCGTCTAGTTTTGAGGTCTATTTTGACGGTAGAGGTAACCTTTATAGAATTGATTGGTTACTATTGTGCTTGCACTATGTCTTTTTAGATTATAAAATTATTTAAGAGTGATTAGGAGCCCTAACAAAACATAGCTGAAATATACCTGGGCGAAGTCAGGTCCATTCGGTGAGATAGGTTTTAAGTTAAAAAGCCTTAGATAGTGTTTTTTTTTAAGATTTTATTCCTAGTACACGTGGTATAGGTCATGATAATCATGGTGGGTAGAAGTAGGCGACTGCTTTTACTGTAAGTGCACCACATGTCTACACATGTGAAAAGCAGTTTGACTTTTGCACTTACAAATGTGCCAAAGCCCCGTTTGGTTACTTGCACTCGCTGGTGGAGTTGGACTTTTTGCAAGAATCGGGGGCCATTGGAGCTTTTTTTTTTTTATTTGAAAAAAAGTACCCAATGCGGGATTTGATCCCGGGTCGTAGAGGTCGAAAGCCACCAGTTTATACCACCGACCCCATCCTTAGAGAGTGGCTACTGCATGTAGTAAATAAAGGACAAACAACTCTGGCACACGATGTTATTTAAAATATAAATATAAAACTTGATTCAGTACGGGTCGGTGGGCGAGTGGTCTAAACGTTGGTTCTCGACAGCTACGACCCGGGATCGAATCCGCGCATTGAGTACTTTTTTTCTAATAATAATAATAAAATGCTCCAGTGACTCCCGATTCTCGCAAAAGTTCAACCCCACCAGAGAGTACAAGTAAACAAACGGGGTACATGTCGTGCACTTACAGTAAAATCAATCACCAACTCCTACCCTCCATGATATCATGGCCTGTACCGCGTGTACT
Source organism: Cordylochernes scorpioides (assembly GCA_030710605.1). Classification (NCBI taxonomy): domain Eukaryota; kingdom Metazoa; phylum Arthropoda; class Arachnida; order Pseudoscorpiones; family Chernetidae; genus Cordylochernes; species Cordylochernes scorpioides. The sequence goes on from CP092869.1 coordinate 23,981,905, forward strand.
AGGGATGATAAAAACTTGATTCATCTGTTCGGTACACTTTTAGATTGGTGCACCATGATGTAGGTTCGTTTGGATTAAAATGGTCTCAAGCAAAGGTGATAATATTTAAAGAGGATCAACTTTATATTGGGGTGGTTCGTTTGATATTGAAAAAATGATTCAATTATTCATCCGTGGTATTTTAATTTATTAAGGATAAATATAGATATTAATATAATGTTACAAATTAAATTTTTAGTAAAAAATAAGTTGAAAAATGTTTGATTCAAACGGATGGATGGGAAAAGACGTCAGCCCGTGATGCGCGCCGCCGGCTGGATGTTGGCCGTTCAAACTGTTTTCTTTTCTTCTCGCGCGGGCGTGCTTTGCCTCTCGCAGACCACGTGAGGCCCAGCGCAAATTACCTTTCACTAACATTCCTCCCACCAATTTAATTGATATAATTAAATTCTAATACTATATTTTCTTGGCTATAGAAGAGGCCAATCTAAATTTGTTTTGTTTCTAATGGAAAAAGTCGCTGTACTGGACGAAGAAAACTCCCGATGATGTCTTCACTCTTGCGACTCGAACTTGTCCATCGGCCCCAGGTAGCACCTCCTCCACTTTTCCTAATGGCCATGAAATCCTTCTCTTTTGATCGTTTCCTATAAGTACTATTTCTCCTACCTCGATCCTCCGTGATTTTTTTGCTTTTCTATGATGAACCAACATTGCTAAGTATTCCTTCGTGAATCAGGCTCTAAGTTCATCTCTACAAGCTTGCATATTTCGGTAGCGAGAAACCATTGAATCCCGTTCTACTTCATCGGCTTCAGGTAAAATTGAGCTTCCACAGTTGTTAATAAGTTTGTTTGGGGTTAGAGGCGCCAATTCATCATCATCTTCTGATACATACATAAGTGGACGGTTATTCACCACAGCTTCCACGTCACAAAGCAGTGTCTGTAATTCTTCGTTAGTGACACGCGCAGATCCCAACACTGACCTAAGTAGCTGCTTAACGATCCCATAGTTACCGTTATGTGCCATTGTAGGTCCCATGGATACCGTTATGTGTCATTGTAGGTCCCATAGTTACTGTTATGTGCCATTGTAGGTCCCATGGATACCGTTATGTGCCATTGTAGGTCCCATAGTTACTGTTATGTGCCATTGTAGGTCCCATGGATACCGTTATGTGTCATTGTAGGTCCCATAGTTACCGTTATGTGTCATTGTAGGTCCCATAAAAACCGTTATGTGTCATTGTAGGTCCCATAAAAACCGTTATGTGTCATTGTAGGTCCCATAGTTACCGTTATGTGCCATTGTAGGTCCCATAGTTACCGTTATGTGTCATTGTAGGTCCCATGGATACCGTTATGTGTCATTGTAGGTCCCATAGTTACCGTTATGTGTCATTGTAGGTCCCATGGTTACCGTTATGTGCCATTGTAGGTCCCATGGTTACCGTTATGTGTCATTGTAGGTCCCATAGTTACTGTTATGTGCCATTGTAGGTCCCTCCCACCATCTAGTAGTAATCAATTGCGAGATTGACGCTCCACGTGAGGGGATGTCTGCAGGATTTTCTTTACCAGGAACGTGCCTCCAATCAGTTATGCTTGAATTTTGTCGAATCTTCTTTACTCTTCCTGCGACAAACACTGACCAGTTCATATCACGTTTAATCCATGCTAAAGCAGTAGTAGAGTCCGTCCACAATGTAATTGGTATATCTTCGAACTCCATCATAGATTTTATGTGGACAGCCAATCTAGAGCCGATTTCACATGCAACCAATTCTAGCCTTGGTATAGTGGTATTCTTCATAGGAGCTACTCTCGAACGAGCCAGGAGTAATTGAACTTGAACACTCCCAGGAAATCCACTTCGTAAATAGGCACAAGCTGCAAACGCCTCGTTGCTACTGTCCATAAAAACATGCAATGTCCATGTTCTTCTATCTTGAGATTGAACAACACAGCGAGGAATTTTCAATTTGTCCACCTCAGTTAACTGACTCAACCATGCATTGAATCTTCGACTGATGTCTTCCGATAAGTCTGTTTCCCATCCAGCCTTTTGAATCAAACATTATTTTGAAGTAACATCTTAGGAATGATTGTGAACGGGCAAGTGAATCCAATCGGGTCGAACAATGAATTAGCTGCCGATAATATCTTCCTTCTTGTCACTTTTCCCGGTTCCATTTTCTTCGCAAAACTCCTAAGATCACAAGCTTTCTTGAGTTTGTCCATCTTAAATCCTGGTGGTCAGGCTCGCCACAATTCATCTATATTGTAACATAGTATTTATTAATTTTATTTATGTAACATAGTATTTATTGATTTTATTATTTTTTATTAACAGAGTGGTCATTTTTATGTTTATATCTTGCGACTCTGTAAATTTCCCTCGTGGCTTATCTTTTGTTTACAATTGATAGTTTGTCCTTCCCTGAAATAAATTGTTGTCTCCTCCTGAAGTTTTTGTCACTACCATCTCATCGCCAGCTAGCTCTCTCCCTGGGCACATCTTTGCTTTCCTACTCTTGCCATGAATCCTGCTAAGAAGAAGAAGAAGAATGCCCAGAAGCCCATCATGGACATCGCCGCCCTGGATAAGGAGGACGAAATGGTTATCTCCCGCAACCTCCAAGTCCTGCAGGCCTTTGGCCATCCCGCCCTCAAGTCCCTGCACGAAGACATGATCAAGTTCATCGCGGGGAGGACTGATCTGATCAGGACTCTTTGCCCTGAAGTGGAGAACCTTTCTGGCACGCTCAAAGCCTTCGCGGAGCTGGACGAATTCATGGAGGAAAACAAGCCTCCAACTGCCTGTCACAGCACCCAAACCAGCCCAGCTCCTTCCTGCAAGGACTCCTGCTGCCAGACTGACTCAGTCAAGCCCGCCACCCCTGCCCCTGCTGCTCTCCCTGCCAAGAAGCCTGCATCCACCTTGACTGCTCCTGCTCCAACCAAAAGGAAGCAGCCTGAGGCTCCCAACCCGCCCGCAAAGAGGACTAACCTGAAAGGTCCCGCAAAACCTGCGCCATCCCGCGTCTCCAAGCCTGCGGCCGCCCAAGTGGTCCTCCATGGAGAAAATTCGGCGGCCCACACAGTGGTCATCTCTGATGACCCACAGGCTGACCCAAGGGAGATGCTTAAAGCTGTCCGCGCTGCCCACACTCTACCCCAAGGCGTTTGGGCCTCCCTGCGCACCAAGGGGAAGCTGGTCCTCCACTCCAGCAATCCCGACACCATCCCTGAGGTGACAACCTCCCTGGCCAGCAAGTTAAACGGAATGAAGGTCCGCCAGCAGAAGGAGATCCTGCCAAGAATCTGCCTCTTCAAAGTGGACGAGGAAACATCCAACTCCACAATTAAGGAGACCTTCCTGGAAACCGCTGCTTTTAGCAAACTCCCTGGGGACAAAGTGGTGCGCGTGGCGCACCGTTCTGCACCCAGAAACGGGACCTGCACCGCCTTCATCGAGGTGGACATCAAGACCTTTAGAGCCCTGGGCGTTCGCGGAAGAATCGTGGTGGATGGAGTAATCCTCAACTTCGAGGAGTCCATCCGCGCCCGCGTCTGCTTCCGCTGTTGTGGCTTCGGCCACAACTCTGCCCAATGCACCAGAGCTCCTAAGTGCTTCCACTGCGGTGAAGACGGCCATGAAGGCCGCGCCTGCCCATCCATTGCTGACCAGCGCACCTCCAAATGTGCCAACTGCTGCTCAAAGGGCCTTCCAGACAAGCACGAGGCGAGAGTCTCAAGCTGCCCCATCCTGAAGTCTAGGGCCCTCAAGTTCTAGGCTTCAAGGGCCTTCTGCCTCCAATTCCACCTGCCACTTCTACTGGATTCCTGGCCCATGCAAGACTCCTGCCTCACTGCACCCTGGCGCTGTTCTCCTGCTTGCCCAACGTTTACACCATCCCTGCCGCCAGATCCCAGGATCCCTTGCCACCTGACATCGCGTCTGCAGCCATGAAGAGGGGGCTAGAAGTCCATGCCCTATATTGGACAATTAGCCCGGAATCGAAAGTCGTCGAAGTTTTTGTCTTCCCTAATTTTCCACGTGGCATTTTGGTGGAGATGCTGGGTAAGTTAGGGAAGACAAACTGAAGATCGCCGAGAAGAATTTGAAGCCATGGGTGCTGCAATCCACATTTTTAGAGACTGGCTCCAGGATTCCACCGCCGTGTCAAAGCCGCTCTTCACGCCGCAAGAAAATGGACGCAAAGGTACTAGGGACAAAGTTCCAAGACTTCGATGGAATCCTTGGCAGAAGCACGTCAATCCACGTCAGTATCTACAATAATTGCTAGCTGTGGGTCACAGCTCCCATAGGGAAGAAGCTATGTAACATAGTATTTATTAATTTTATTTATGTAACATAATATTTATTAATTTTATTTTTTTTTATCAACAGAGTGGTCATTTTTATGTTTATATCTTGCGACTCTGTAAATTTCCCTCGTGGCTTATCTTTTGTTTACAATTGATAGTTTGTCCTTCCCTGAAATAAATTGTTGTCTCCTCCTGAAGTTTTTGTGTTCCCTAATTTTCCAAGTGGCAATATGTTCCCCCGCGTGAACCAGTCGCTACATGACATCGTACAAGGTTATACGACCAATGTCGAGACGTGTTATGCCTTTTGTACGAGGTTGTCTGAACTGGTGTTGTGGATTTATTACCTCTAGGGCTTCCAATCCCGGTACATATTTTCAATCCCGGGATTGCTTTTTTCTCAATCCCGGGATTGAAAAACATTTTCGTCTTTCTACGCCAAGAGGTATATCGTTTCGTTCGTTATAATTTGATTTTTTTCTTTTATATAGTGCCAATGACGTGGCACTTACTTCGATGAAAACAACCTGAAAGCCATATATTTTGCGCCTACTTATGAACTAAATCATTGCTTTTGGGTTACAGTTTGAAATTATCTGTCAATTACTGTACACACATCTGGAAAAAATTACTGTGGTTGGAATAAGTTTCGAAGTCGATTCCAAACTTCAAGAGCTTAGCACCAATGACATATTTGCATTGTTCAGAGGAAAATACTCCAGATATTCGAGTCAAGCCAAGATTCCACACCTTGGTACGGCTATGAATATTAATGTTCAGGTAACGCTTGCTTCTGATTGACGTCCATTCAACCAGAGTAAGGCTGAAAAGTTGCCCCTTTTCTTTCTCCATCTGAAGCCCTCGAACGACCTTATCGCGAAATGTGTCCGCATAACGACACACTTTAATCTTAATGGTCTCTGCGGAGAGAGGAATATCATGTCCAAGAGCATTGAGGCACTTGCGTAGATCCTTAGATATGACAAAAACGGAGAATGGCAATCCTTCGAGAGCTATCATTCTAGCTAGCACAGCATCAGTCGATCGATCGATAGAAACAGACGAAAAATGATCGAGAATTGATATCTTGGGGGTATTTTTTTGCAGGGGTCTGTGTATCAACTTCGTCTTTAACTTTCTCTTCGAAGTTTCGATTCCGTGGACCGCCTTCTGGTGTACATGCAGCCCTTTTGTAGACCCACCGACGCATTTCAAAATCCTTTTGCACGCTATACACTGTGCATTTTGGCCAGATCCGTCTCGTAGGTAATAGCACCAGATTCCTTCTGATTTAAAAGGAATAAACTTCGCCATCACAATCAAGAAGTCATAAGCTTACCAAAAATGTTCGACGCGTTTTCTATTGAGAAATAACAAGGTCCGATAATATTGTTTTAGAGACTTTGTTTTATGTTCGTATAAGTTGAAAACTACTTTAGGCTGATGCTTGATAGTGACGAAGCATTTAATGAAATGACATTAAATAATAAAAAAAAAAATTTTTGCTTATCCCTAGTACACGTGGTACAGGCCATGATAATCATGGTGGGTAGTTAGCGACTGCTTTTACTGTAAGCGCACCACATGTCTACACATGTGAAAAGCAGTTCGACTTTGCACTTACAAATGCCAGAGCCCCGTTTGGTTACTTGCACTCGCTGGTGGGATTGGACTTTTGCAAGAATCGGGGGCCATTGGAGCATTTTTTTCTTTAAACATAAAAAAGTGTCCAATGCGGGAATCGAACCCGGGTCCTAGTGGTCGAAAACCAAACGGTTTAACCAGCCTTCCACCGACCCCCCTTAAATAAATTTAATTTAAATTAAATGACAAAAAAGCTAGCGAGGGTTTCACAAAATGAACAGCCGAGCAGTGCGTTCATGATGACCCATGCATACAGAGTACAGGATGGAGAGTATAAACATAGATTTAAAAAAATATATACGAGGTGTGTTCAAACAGTATCGCGACTTTTGTGTTTTTTTTTTAATTATTTATTTATTCATGAATACCTATTTTTTCCCCTTCAAAGTAATCCCCATGAGATATTATACACTTGTGCCAACGGTTTTTCCAATCTTCGAAGCACTTCAAAAAATCATTTTTTAAAATGTTTTTCAGCTCCTCCTTCGATGCCGTCTTTATCTCGTCAAGCGTAGCGTAACGTCGTCCTTTCATGGGCCTCTTCAGTTTAGGGAACAAGAAAAAGTCACAGGGGGGCAGATCTGGGGAATACGGTGGCTGCGGCATCATTAGTGTGTTGTTTTTGGCCAAAAAGTCGCGCACAAGCAACGATGTGTGAGCAGGGGCGTTATCGTGGTGCAAAAGCCAATTTTTGTTCTTCCACAAATCCGGGCGTTTCTAGAGGATTGCTTTGCGCATAACTTGCAGGTAATATTCCTTATTGACCGTTCTACCCTGTGGCAAGAACTCATGATGCACCACGCCCCTGCAATCGAAGAAAACTGTCAGCAAAACTTTCACATTCGACCGAACTTGGCGCGCTTTTTTCGGTCTTGGTTCGTGAGGCAGCTTCCATTGAGATGATTGAGCTTTGGTTTCCACGTCATAACCATAAACCCACGCTTCGTCACCAGTTATGACCCTCTGGAGCAAATTTGGGTCGTCGCGGACAGAGTCCAACATCTCATTAGCAATGTTCATGCGATGCTGTTTTTGGTCGCAATTGAGCAATTTTGGTACGAATTTCGCGGCGACCCGTCTCATGCCCAAATCATTGATAAAAATCGAATGGCACGAGCCAATTGATATGTTTAGGTCCTCAGAAACTTCTCTAACGGTGATTCGACGATTGGCGAATATCATTTTCTCCACTTCATAAATTTTTTCGTCTGTTGTTGAAGTGCTCGGGCGTCCGGCACGGTCTTCGTCGTTCACATCTTCTCGGCCTTCTGAGAACATTTTGTACCACCGATAAACGTTGCTTCGGTCCAAGGTAGCTTCTCCGTATGCCACAGTCAACATTCGGAATGCATCCGCGCACTTAATTTCGTTTTTCACACAAAATTTGATACAGGTTCTTTGATTCATTTTTTTAAATAGGTAAAAATCGAAGACGATCCAAAACACCTGCAAGCAAGGCAGCTGTCAACAATTAAGTGAACATTTAAAATGGCCGAGCTTGTCGGCATAAGTGAGAGACATGAGTACCAACATAAAGCCACAAAAAGATCGAAATTCGAATATACGTAACCAGCGAAAATTCAAAAGTCGCGATACCTTTTGAACACACCTCGTATAAAACAATTTGGAGCCCAGATAAGAGGTTAGTGGCGGGTCCATGTTACACGCAGGTCCGCCACAAAAATAAAGGGATGCCGCTACTATCAACGAGATACTATCTCGTAAGAAGCCACTATTCGCATGTCAACAAAAACTGGGGCCCCCTCCATGTATACTGCTGCATACTCTCATTCTAGAGGCTGCCATTTTGGAAAGATCTTGCAGAATAACCCTTCGTTATTAGTGCATGAAAATAATTTCAAATCTCTCAGAAAAAAAAAAAAAAGACCCGAAATGCAGCTGTATAAGCAAAACGTCAAAAGTGTGTTATCTCATCATCTGTTTGATTACCAAATGGTTAGATAAGAAAAATATTTTTTTTGCGCTGGTTTTCATGCACAAACCAGTAATCCCGGGATTTTTCGAGCAGAATCCCGGGATTTCGGGATCATTATTTGGCTCCGGGATCCCGGGAAACGGGATCCCGGGATTGGAGGCCCTAATTACCTCCCATTGCGTTCTATATTGTGATGATAAACAAAATGATATGTTTTAATGTATTTTTAAAGAGATTGAGATTGAAACTTATACTTGTACATATACAATTATATAGGGTTAATATATATTAAAAAAAAAAAACTTAAATATTATTTTCATCAGAGGAATCCTACTGAGGGTCGTCTGGTATCATGCCACATTCCACCCTGAAGTCAGACAGCGTTCCGCGTAGATCGGACTTCTCCCCGACATGTGCTATTGCCATGTCGAGGAATTCCTTCAGAACAGACCTCTGCTCAGGCGTCAGGTACTCGAGGATGTTAGAAGGGAAGACAACAGCGTCTTCAATCTCCCTCCTATAAAAGGTTTCATAAAGAGGTTCTAGGATGGTGTGGCATTCAAGCTTTCGAACAGCTCCTCTACCTGTTGTAAAGAGAGAGGTGCCTATTTTTGTATATATTATGCTCCCAATTAAATTTCAACACATGTTCATAGTAGATTTTTGTTTCAAGAATATTTTTTCATTATTCTTAGCTTTTCAAAAATTCTGGAAAACGGCACAGACAACACGTTGCGCCAACACAGGTAATGGATCCAACTTGAAGAAAGGGTGATCTTAATCTCCCCTTTCTGTAGATAACTGCTATATTTACTTCTGTTTATCCTTCTGGAAGAATGCTGTATGGGACGAGTGTCCTTAATAAAGCCTTTTTGTTGTTGTTATATATTTTATCTTTATTCGCGGATCGTTATTAGGAAAAAGATTTTTTTAAATGTGAAAAACAGTACAAGTGTGATATTGTACTGGGATAAGATGCAGAAATTAAGAAAAATAAAGGCATCTCCTTATCGGGTTGCTGATGGCTCGCGCCATCTATCGGAATAAATATCAAATATTCGTCGATTTTTAATTATTCCAGAATTGGCCAAATACCCATTCTTGATTAATCAAGAAAAGCTTACCGCCTACGCGTTTCGGGCTGTTGGCCCTCGTCAACGTGATGCAAGCTGTACCTCAACGACCAAAAAAGGTTCCAATGTGACATCTCAGCTATTCTGAATCTCGCATTTCTCCGCCTCATCCAAGTCATTTTCCGACTTCCCCGATGGTGGAGTTCTCACTTTCACACCGAGACGGCTGTAGACGACGGGGGGTTCTACGTTTAACTGAGCTCTGATCAAGAGAGAGAGAGAGATTGAGATTGAAACTGATTTATTTAAACGTCCATATAAGATTATATAAGGTTAAATACAGAATAAATAAAAATATGAATAAATAAGATTATATATAGTGAAAAAAACATGAATAAATAGATATAAATATATAAAGTAATTGATAAATATACATATATATAAATATATATACAAGGTCTTCATTGGTGGCGCCCACCGCGAGAAAGACTCCGCCACCGATGGACTGCGAGAGTTCTTTCCCACAGAGTGGGCAGGTCGATGTGTTGGCTGGCATTACCCAACTCAAGACCAAGATGGTACTTGTAGATGGTAGCCTTCGCCACACTTGTTAGCTTCACTGCCTCGGGATGGAGGCCGACGCCGAAGAGCCAGGCCTGCAGATCCAGGGGCACTTCGCAGGAGGCGAACACCTCCCGGAGCAGGGGTCGCACGGCTCGGCAACTCCAATATCTGTGGGTCAGCGACCCGTCGCTGGACCCACAGGCGGCACAGTTGGCACGCCTCGAGGCAGGATGGTCAGGATGGGGTAGGGCGTGGAGGCCAGCCGTAGGGCGACATCTGCGTCGTGCCCCGAGAAGCAGTTTCGACGCAGGTCGGCCCAGGGGATGGAGCGGGGCACATCCACGGTGGGGGTCCACCGAGCAGCCAGCTCTGCAGTAGGAAACGCCTGGAGCCGTGCCGAGTCCAATGCCCGGCGCGCCCTCTGGCCGGGTAGGCGGGTGATGGGGGTCGCCGATCCCCGCAGGACGATGGTCTCCGCCTCGTACTCCGCATGATAGCTGGAGCTGGCGTTTTCCCGCAGGAGACGTTGGCAGAAGGCCCCCAGATGCTGCGCGTCTAGGAGCGCGGCCCGCGTTGAGCGCGCAAGTGCAGGGGCGTCATCGGAGAAGTCCCCGACAGTCGCCTGTAGCCAGCGCTCGGGAGCCAGCATGTCTGGCGGCCGCAGGAACCTGTTGTCACCTCGAAGACGCAGGGACCTCAGGCTGGCGGGATGAAGAACCCGGTGGTCAAGCTCGAGGACGCTGGACGCGGCCTCCCACAGGCTCAGTAGTCTCCTCCTCCTAGGCGAGTGCCAGACGTCAGGAGCCGGCGGTGTCAGCCACGCCCGGCTGCGGACCAGCCAAGAGTAGCCGTTGGCGGCGCCGCGAAGAGAAGCCTGGACCCCCTTCAGGCAGGCGAGCCGAAGCTGGCCTGCGATGTCCAGCAGGCCGACGCCACCATCGGAGTCTGGACGAGCCAGGATGCGCCCGGGGAGCCACGAGACTCGGCTCGTACTCCACACGAAGCGCGCCAACCGCGCCTGCAGCCGGCCGATGGTGGTTTCAGGTGGAAGGTAGCCATGGAGGTGGTGCAGGATGGAACCCAGGACCAGGCTGTTGGCCGCGCGAGCACGACCCACCAGCGACAGGCCGCGGGTGAAGGGCGACCACCTCGCGATGGCTCGCTCCAGCAGCCCCATCAGGTGTGAGGCCTGGGAGGCGACGGTGTTTCTGGTGGTGATGGTGCAGCCCAGGACGGTCAGCGACTCAGACGTCCAGGATATTCCCAGAGGAGAATCCATCCGGTGCTTCCAGGAACCGCACCAGAGCCCGCAGCTCTTCTTGAAGTTGACAGCCACCCCGGAGGACATGCGGAACTCTTCAAAGATCAGAGAGAGAGAGAGTGGGGGTTCCTCCAGGGTTCCTGAAGCGAAAACCAACCTCCCCCCCCCCCCCCCCCCCAACACTACTCAATTCTCATCAAAATTTTTATCCCAAGGCGATATGGAAAACTCAAATGCCTTAACTTGCGTAATGTCGCTGGAGACCCGCTGGCGATTCTCCACTAAACTCTGCAGAGTGGCAGAGCTGCCATGTATATATTCACACCCCTTGTACATAGTTATAAACAGTAGAACGTCCTTGTAAAGGACACCTAATTGCAGAGCCAAAGTGTCCTCTTATTGGAGAGCTACAAAATCGTAAAAATAGTAATTTTGAAAATGAAAGCTGTCCTTTGCAGAGAGGTGTCCACTGGAGGTTCTACTGTATATCTAATTATTTTAAAATTATAGTGTAGATTACGCATTATTGCATGTATTGACAAGATGTTAATAAAATGATGTTATTTGTCAAATTGTCTAACTTGGGAAGTGAATATCGTTTATAGCAAAACAACAAATTGTGTCGCCAAACATCTTGGAAACCCCCAACTATTCGGAAATTTTCCACCAGGTTGTCGTTTGACAGAATCTTCAGCCTTGATTTTCTCCTCAGACATATTAGAACATGTTTCAACCATCCTACAAGGTTAGATAAGTGGATAATGAGATAACTCTACTTTAAGTAGCCTTCAGAATAATTTATTTATTTCTCACATCAAAGTTTAGAGAGTTCTGTAGTCACAAAGTGTACCAAAATACAAATGGTGATTTTATAGTATAATAATACACATAATACAATAATAAAGATAAAATATCAATTTAAATTTAAAATATATAAGAAATAATATTACAAATTAAAATATAAAATATGTGCCTCAATTGAGAAACAAACAAAGATTGTAATAAACCTTGGAGACTTTGTGCTCCGTATAAATGAAAACAAAAAATGAGAGAAGAGATAAAATATTTATTTCAACATCATTTTCAAATGTACAATAATTAATATTTACATTAGAGAGAAATATATTGCATTTCATTTTCTTACTTTGATAAAGTGAATGAAAAATCACTGTAAATATACAATGTGCGTCCATTAATTTCCAATACATTGGGACTGGTTAAAAAATACAATTTTTAAAAAGCTAGAAAAAAAGCATACACAGTTAAAGACTGAAAGCACGAGTCTTTTGGCGCACGCTACGGCCTAAAAAAAAGAACAAAATAACTTTCTTATACGGTTCGTATTTCTATTATTAAAATGGCCGTTTTTGAAGAGTATAGGATTTGTATTAGATTTTGTTTCAAATTGAAAAAAGGATATATACTGAGGCGTATGAATTAATAAAATAAGCTTTTGGCAAAGCTGCTTTATTCCGTTCAAGAACTTTTGAATGGTTTTCTCGCTCCTAAAAAGGTCGTCGCGAAGAGGTAAACGATGATCAACATACTGGGCGTCCAAGAACATTACGTTGCGAGGAAAACAATCTCAAAATAAAGGAATTAATCAAAGCTAACAGAAGAATTTCTATTAAAGGCTATCTTCACAGACTGAGCTATCTGTAGGACTGTGTCATCAAAACTGTAACAAAACCGGACCCCTTGCCCTCCATCCAGCCTCTCTGATGCCGCCACCCAGACCCTAAAGCCATTGCAGCCTAAGTCTGGTCAGGGAGACTTCACCCCGACCACCATCTTCAATGAGTCCTTCTTCCAGACCTTCGCTTCCACACCTACCACCAAAGGGGTCCCCATGCCCCCCACTAGCCACAGGGACCCCCTCTATCCACCGCCCATTCTCCGTCACACCCCGCAAACGCAGTCATCCTGGACTCCAACCCCGAGGCCGATCCCGCCTTCATCCTCCGCAGTCCGGGCAGTTCAGTGTGACCTCCCCTCCAACGTCTGGGCTTCCTTCCGCTTTTAGGGGAAGCTGGTCCTTCATGCCTCCAGCCCAGGTATCATCCCGAAATTTGTGCGCCTCCCTCTCCTCCAAGCTGAAGCCCTCCCTCTAAGTACGTGCCCCCAACACTCTTCTGTCATCAATCTGCATCTTCAGGGTGGCTGAAGGCATCCCTGACTCCACCCTCGTGGATGCTATCCTCTCCATCCCTGCCGTGGCTGTCCTTCCCGGCCCCAGAACTGTCCGCTTCGCTCACCGCTCCTTCTCCCGCAACGGGTCCTTCACCGCCTTCCTTCCGCACCCTGGACCCTCGTGTTCGGCTCGGGAAGGACCATGTCATCTACAACTTTGAGGCTTTTCCCGCGTCAGGGTCTGCTTACGGTGCTGCGGCTTTGGACACAGTGCCTCCAGATGCACCATCCACACCACAAAGGACCCAACTGCCCAACAGAACACATAAATATATTTCTGTGGGAGATGATTAGTTCGATATATAAAAATTGGGATAAAGGGTTTACCATGTGGGAAAGCGTGATTATGCTAAAATGGCTGGCAGCTGGAATGGCAGCAATGAGATTGATTGTTTCATCATTTTGGCAATCGGCAAATTGGCAGACTGGGGCATAAGCAGGAAGCTTATTTAAGCCTAAAATAAAATGAGAATATTTATGGAGAAGGACGAAATGGAATTTAACGTATTGTTACGTTGTTGGTTGACAAAGAATAACTCCCGTGGGTACAAAGGATCTTTAGGACTTTATTTAAGCCTTATTAATAAAAGAATTACAGAAAAGTGTAAAATAAAACAACAACAACAATAAAAACAGCCGTTACAAACTCACCAACTACAGCACGGTGAGGGAAAGCAGGAGCAGAACAGGAGACAGAAGTTGGTAGAACCTTCAAGAATCTTCCAGGAAGTACACCGGCGTCGGCAGTAAGCATCAGTCCGACTCCTTGAGACAGCAGCGTTTGCTTGGAGTTCACCACGTAGCTTCGTTCTTCTTCTCCCCGGCATGAGTTCCTCATCCCTATATATCTCGGAGTAGATCTTTCCAGAACGGTCAAGGTTGGTCAGCCAATCAGAAAGCAGCCAGCACTAAGCCTTGCGCAATCGCTTTAAATTGGCAAATCGGTTGATCTCCGATTTTTATACATTATTCTAGAACGTTCTAAAACATTCTATTACGGAATGCGCCCTTTTAAAAAATTCGACGTAACAGTATGTACGAATGGATGGCAATGAGGGAATGACATATGCAAATTGTTTTATCCGTTACTATTTTGTTCACTGCATTCTCAATATGTGCAATCAGGTACGCATGCAAAAGGCGTATTGAACCGAAGTTGAGAAAATTGTTTGCCGGCATCTATCTCATGTGTTGGGTCTGTGAGTTATTTATTCCAACATTAAAATCCTCTATCCTGCAAGGAACACTTGATCCCAGTAGAACATGTGTTACATAGCCTTATGTTCTACAACAAAGTTATGAGTTTATCTTTCTCCAATTTTTAAACTGGCAATTTTTATAAATAAAAAGTATATATATCGTAATTTAAACAATGTGATATGTGAAATGAAGGCGATAAAAACTTGGTGATTTTCTTTTAATGGTAAAACACAAGCTTTCAGGCAATAAAGTATGACGTCTTTTCTAGTCGTCTCAAAGTGACACCAGCTTGCCACTGGACACCCGGGGGATCCAGAGAGGGACAAAGAAGGGACGTTGGTCCGGATGTTGACAGTTAGGTTACGGTGGATATTTCGGACACAGGCCCGCTGAGACTAGGTTCGTTGTCATCTCACGGCGGCCCTCGTGGCCGCCGTTTTGGCTCCTCTCTGCCCCCGCGGCTTCATGCAGGACGCCGAGCTTTCCTCAGTTAATCCTCAACTTTTCTCTGGTCCTGGTGCCACGTGAGACGTACTAGGAGAGCGTCTTTTGATCCCAAACTTTGTCCTTACTGTCCCGTGCGGACTTCCCACTCTGCACGCCTTGCCACTCAACCCCGACTGCTTCCAACTCACTTGTTGTCTTACCCGGGTTTACGACATATAAATATTTACAAGACAATGAATACAGTAGATTAAGATAAACATATACCTCAGGTACAACAGTATCAGAGAAATATTAGCTATTTTAAAAATAAATTTTATGGTCTGTTATGGTGGAGATGTGCACGCCTACACTCATTGACAAAACTTAAGGAAGTTGTACCTTTTAGCATGTACAGTATAACTACCTCCCTGTAAAGGTCAACACCTAATTTCAGAGCCAAAGTGTTCTTTAGGGAGAGGCGTTCTCTTACCGGAGAGTTGCTAAATTGTAAAAATGGTAATTTTTCAAATGAAAACTGTCCTTTGTGGAGAGGTGTCCGCTAGCGGGGTGATCGCTAAAGGGAGGTTCTACTGTATATCGGGATTCAGACAATAACTCTGAAATATATTTGAAACGCTGATTTTTATTGTAGACACACGTGATAACCAAGTATGAAGAAAATAGCCTCATCAAAGACATTCCACTTCCTTAAGTTTTGTCTATGAGTATATTGCTGGGGGCTCGGGTAGTCTGCGACCTAACCTGGGTGCAACGTCGATGAGTTGTAGCTGAACATTGGCTCGATGGGATGGTTTATTCTGGAAATGAGAGCGTTACTGATCACAAAAGATGGAGGTAGTGGAACTGTTGAAAGATATGGGGTGTGCAACTGAAAAGGAAATTCAGCAGTTTTCTGATGTTCCAAGGGGATTGGACTCTGACAATGAAAGAGAGAAGCTGTGGATAAAAATAGTTTACGGATAATCTATGTCAGAGATATGCTTGGATGCTAGCGATTTTCTCTTCAGGCACATATCCAATGATGTCAAAGTATTGATGCTCCAGATGGTGAAACAAATTTCCTCATCAAAGACATTCCACTATCTTAAGTTTTGTCCATGAGTGTATATTGCTGGGGCTCGGGAAATCTCTACGGCCTAACCTGGGTTCAACGTCGATGGGTTGTAGTTGGACATTGGCTCGATGGGAAGGTTTCTTCTGGAACTGAGAGTGTCACTGATCACAAAACCTGGAAGCCGATGGTAGTGGATGTTGGATGGTCTGGGGTGTGCGATTGGAAAGGAAATTTAGCCGTTTGCTGATGTTCCAGGGATATTGGACTCTTTGACGATGGAAGAGAGAAGATATGTGGATATAAAATAGTTTACGGATACTCTCTTTGTCAGAGATATGCTTGGATGCTTGTGAAATTCTCTTCAGGAACATCTCCGATGATGTCAAATGTATCGATGCTCCAGATAAGGTAATGGTGAAGCAGCATCGCTTTCTGATTTTCCAACTAAATATTTGCAAGATCAATTTACTCTCAGTTATTTCAAAACCAGTATGGACTAATATTAAAGGTATCTGAATAAATAATTCTCAATATAATAAAAGTATATTCCTATATATCATCCATTATTATTATTTAGGATTTTATTAAAAGATTTGGTGTCTGGAAATTTGTATTCAAGAAAGAAGTTGAGGAATAGAAGTTTGATAAATATTTTTTTATTGTTGACATGGCAGAAGTGCTGGGGGACCTCCCGTGAGAGATCACGGCTTTAAATCATGGATATTCTTTCTTATAGGAGGTCTCTTATTGGAGATGGGGTTAGTTCAGTTCTCGTCACTCTATTTAGATGGTCGTTCTTTGGAAGTTTTACGATACGAATATAATATTGAATTTTCTGCTACAACGGTCATTAAGAATGCCCCTCTGTCCAAGTTTCGTACATCGAAAACCGTATTTAAAAATTCGAATACCTTTAATATAATTTTTTAATGGCTCTTATAATGCGGTAAGCCATATTGCATCTCAATTCCATGTTTCGGTATTTAAGTAAAATTACGGCATCTGTGTGCTCTGTAGAAAGATTAGGTTATATAAGTAAGTAAAGAGATCTCCTTTGCGCCCTCTCTCATACACTGTCTTCTTCAGTTCGTCTATTCCAGTCGGTGTCATTGCTTCCAGTGCTCAAAGTGTACCACGTTACTAGGCATGGCATTTTTAGAAACCAATATAATATTATATATAAATAATTTCAATATTACAGTAGAACCTCCCTGTGAATAACACCTAATTTCAGAGTCAAAGTATCCTTAAGGGAGAGATGTCCTCTTACCGGAGAGTTGCTAAATTGTAAAAATGGTAATTTTGAAAATGAAAACTGTCCTTTGTAGAGAGATGTCCGCTAGCGGGGTGTCCGCTAAAGGAAGGTTCTACTTTATTTAACAGTTCAAAGTATAAAAAACGGGTAATAAACTAAATGACATGTGTTAGTGAACATTGACTTAAGCTAGAGGGAAAATTAAAGGCGATAGAGATTGTGTAGAAAAAATATATCTGAATATATAAGTTTATTCAATGTACATATGTGTATTTGTGTAAGTATATTTGACGTGGTAACTGCTGACTTTGGTTCAGGAGGGTTGTTTCTGGAGGTAGATCAGGTTATCAAATGTGGATAACATTCTCCAACGGCCGCCGCCATCTTCTTGTAGAACTTGAAGACGTCCTCGTTCTTCGCAGCCAACTTGGGCAAGTCCTGCTCACTCACGATGTCGTTGTACAAGCCACAGAGAGCCGCCGCGTCGAAGTCTTTCTGTTTGAGACGGGATTCTCCGAAGTCTATCACGGTGGCAAAGACGCCGTGCGTTTGTACCCGGATTTCCTCTGTTCCGACCGTGAAACTGACGTGAGACTCCTTGGTGTCGGAAATAAGAATGTTTTCGTCGTGCAAATCCCTGTGGACAAACCCGAGCTGCTCTGATGCAGAAGCAATCGCCAAGGTGGCCTGTATTAGCACCGAGAGAATTTGTTCAAACGTGAGCTCCCTATTGGACAGCGCAGACTTCAAGGTGGTTCCAGCATAGGCCATTTTGAAGACAGCGAACAGCTGATTATCTTCCTCTTCATCTTCAGTCGAAGAAACTTCGGGCAAACTGTCGAAAGCGGACATAGTGTCCCAAACTAATCCAAAATCCTGGATTATGCCGAAATGACGCTGTCCACTCTTGATGGATTTTAGTTTTTTAGAAAGATTCAGCTCTTTGTGGATGGAGCGCAAGCTGTTAGTCATGCGGCCGCTCTCCCAACTTTCGCTATAGTCTATTTGTTCTTCTGGCAGAATTGGCGAGACTTTGTAAATCTCGGTGATTGTTTTATTTGAAATCTTAGCAAGACAAATTGAATTCTTGCCTTCTGAAATGAATTTGTATTTGGATCTCTTAAATATGTCTTTAAATGTTCCAAGTTTTATTAGAGAACTTTGTCTACGAAGCATTTTGAAGATAGCTTTTTCTTCTTTATTATAGAGAGCCATTTTTATAGGAGTTACTAATGCATCACAATTGTAAAGAACTAGGTGACAAAATGATTTCTAACAATGTTGGTAGATTTTGATGGCTTTGTTTGCCTGAAATTCATAATGATGAACATTTTACGTTTTATATATGGGTGAAGTGATATGTTGAACCTGAAAGTTTGTATTTTCAGAGGGCAATTTTAAATCGTTTTCAACCATATTTGTATTTTCTTTAGATGTATATAATACACTGCGTGACATTGAAAATGGAACACCAAGAAATAGTGGCCAGAAAGTGATGAAACTCGGCAGACAGAGAGAGACAGGGACGAACAATAAGTGATCTTTATTTCAAAATGATAGTCATAATACAGAGCGAGAACGGCGTCGGCTTAGTAGCAAGTAGGACCACCGCGGACGGCGATGCACGCAGCAACACGTCTAGGTAGAGAGTCAATCAGAGTACGGATGGCGTCCTGAGGGATGGCTCTCCATTCCCTCTCAACCATTTGCCACAGTTCGTCTTCTGAACGCGGCTGTGGCAAGGCATGCAAACGGCGTCCAATGATGTCCCAGACGTGCTCGATTGGTGAGAGATCAGGAGAGTACGGTGGCCAGGGAAGCATCTGTACATCTTGCAGAGCTTGTTGGCTAATGCGAGCAGTGTGCGGTCGGGCGTTATCCTGCTGATAAAGGGCATTGGGTACCCCCTGAAGGTAGGGGAGTGTCACCGGTCGCAGCACATCATCAACGTATCGTTGAGCCGTCATAGTGCCCTGAATACGAAGTAAAGGTGACCTGGAATCATACGCGATTGCGCCCCAAACCATGATTCCACGTTGTCGCACGGTCGGGCGTTGTCGGGCGTTCCACAATTGCTGCCGGATTGGACCTTTCTCCACGTCGACGCCACACGCGTACACGGCGACTATCACTGGACAAGCAGAAACGCGACTCATCTGAGAACACGACCCTGTGCCATTCCGTCATCCACGTCGATCTAGCCCGGTACCATTCCAAACGTTGGCGCCTATTCGGTGGGGTCAATGGCAGTCTTCTTAGCGGACGGCATGAGTGCAAGCCATTAGCAACCAATCGACGGGAAATGGTTCTGGTCGAGATGGAATGATCTAGGGTGTCTTGCACATGTTGCAGGATGGCGGTACAAGTGGCTTGTGGGGCCGCCACTGCTTGTCGAAGGATACGCCGATCCACACGTGCTGACGTCACTCTGGTTGCACCGACATTCCTATAAATTGCCACATTTCCTTGTTCCAACCATCTTCTCCACAGTCGGTGCACCGTAGACGCACCAAGGTGTGTATCAGCTGCGATTTGACGTATGGACCAACCTGCCCTTTTCAGTCCGATCACCATGCCCCTCGTAAAAGCGTCTGTCTGCTTGAACTGCCTCCGTTTACGATGACCTGGCATTCTCTGTTATTACACGTGTCTTTTGACACAAGAACAAAATTTCTACAATGATTTTCCTTGAAGAAATAACGACACGAATACTGTCCTTTCTGCAAGTTCCTTCCCTTATATCTTACTCCATGTGCGCACGAGAGCTGCGCATTTTACATCATTTGCATAACTCGGTTAGGCGCGTCTACCCTGAGGATCGCTACTGTAACACGTTTGAGGCCGTATGTTTTTAAACAAGACTCAACACCATCTAATACAGCCAAAACAACCCAAGAATAGATGGCCGAGAATCTTCACGACCATGTCACACCTAACGTTTGGGCCCCAGCTCACCAAATGTCAATCCACTAGACTATTACGTGTGGGGCGTAGTTGAGATGGACTGCAATAGTCATTCACACAACACTGTTGTAGCTCTCAGAGCTGATATAATGGATACAATGGTAAACATTCCTAATACACATCTCATTACTGCCTGCAGTCGGTTTCGACAACGTATAGAATCTGTTATTGCCGCTGATGGAGGATTCATTGGTTATCTCGTGTGTCTTCAATAAAAGTCACTGTAATATCTTTCAGAGTTATTGTCTGAATCCCGATATACATCCTAAAAATTACAAATTCCTTAAGTTTTGTCTATGAGTGCATATGAACGATATACGTCCAAAAGAGGGGCGCAGTGGCATCAACTGTATGATTGAGATATAAGAGATGTTTGGAGCCACTTGCAGGCACCGCCTCGTGCTTCAGAAATATGTGCATTGACCATTTTTAGTGTTTGTTTGTAATATAAACTAATCGTTAATGTTTAATGATTACAGAATCATAGCTTTTTTTTAGTGGGTCGAAAACATACAGCCTCTAGATCCTACAGGAACTGCAATAACTTTTAAAACACCCAACTCACTCCAGACCTTATATACAGTTGCCCGACCATCCTTGCAGCCCTCTATATGGCAGACATCAATCCAGAAGAGGACATCCATACGGACAAGGTACCTTTGTTAGCTGGTATTGTGATCAGGGTGCACGGACCGATCTGATCTGCTTCATGGACAAGACACCACCACCAACCAGCCTGGTTTTCTTAAGGAATCTAGGAATAGGATTTGTGGCCAAATTTCAGGAATAAAATTTTAAAAATCTACGTTTAGTTATTTATTAGTTAGATGACCATCTGTCATTTTTAATTTTGAATTGAGCGGTCAGGGTATTTTCCTCTAATTGTAGCAAAGTATCTATTATCTTATTGACAGATTATCAATTTTGATATTTTTTATATTTTGATACTTTGTAAACTTACCTCATTGCTTCTCTTGTACGTATTTTATCTATTTTAATATGTGCTTTTCCTTAAATAAATTACATGTTGTTGTTGTTGTTGTCGTGTCCAATGAAGAGCTTCAGATGTCTCCATGCATCTCTATCACAGCAGCAGCAATTGTAAAATGGGTGCCGTTGCCACGTTAGTCACCTTGGAAACGAACCAGAATTTGGTCGAATATTCCAAGGGTCCAGGTGGGACCGCAGGGAGGTGTGGTCGGACTTCTCCCCCCTAAATTACGTGTTAAAATTAGTTTTTTGTAATTTATACACAAACGTAACGCTATATTGAATTATCTATTTCTGTAAGTAGTAATGAAGGATACATTTCGTTAAGGACTATCGGTCAGAAATGACAGGCGATTCTTTTCATCTTGTGAAGAAGCGGGCAGTTTTGGATTAAATTGACTCTTTCTTCCAGAGAAACAAACGATATTTTTCCATGAAGCTGGCAATCTTCCTATCACGGCCAGGAAGGGAAAATGTACAGTTTCTCTTTGGGCTTCAATTTCAGAACAGTCCCAGATTAGATAAGGAAAGCTTTATTTTTAGTTCTTGACAGAATCTACTATAAAATTTTCGGCCTTTTAAAATTATTTTTAAGGTTGTTTAAAGAATGCTGTATTCTGTCAGTAACTCGACAGAGATGATATCTCGCAAATTTATGAAGCAGCTTTTGTTTCTAAGATCTTCAATGGTTAGTTAAAACTGAAATGAAACTTTTCCATAAGAGTTTATACTTTGTTCACCAGGCTCATCAAAATTTCTCTTCTTAACTAAATTGTGGTTTTATCGTTATAAGCTAGAACATTGATGATAATTGATGATGCCATTTTGACTGCATTTCTTGTTTCTTCGTTTTCTTCTATTCCTGGAGGTCTCTTCGCCCATCGGAAAAAAAAATGTTTCCATCTTGTATAGATGACATGTATTGCGGTCCACCTATCGCATAATATTGTAGAATTAGTCATTTGAACATAGGCAATTCTGATTTATACATCTACCCTATGTTTCATTTATATAAATAGGTAAAGATTTATCATCTATATATGAATATATAATACAATGAGAGTCTATTTTTTTGCCAAAAATTCTAGACTTACTTGGCCAATTCAGATGAAGTTCTCACTATAGAGAGTATATTACATCTTTCTGACAAGATGTGTATACATTAAAATAAAAAAAAAATTGGGTATAATATAACGGACTATTAATGAACCCAATCCCGGTGATAAACAATCATGTAGGTGTTTCGTGTTGTCTCTTCCAGTGGAGAAGAGTTCGCTCCAATCTCAATCCTGGAGTCAAACCTCTTGACCAACCGACCACTATTGACCATCGCCATTTTGGAAGTGGAATAATACCAGACACGAGGATTCGTCTTTCATCTGTGCAAATTCACTCGTATAATTTTATCAATTGTTCGCAACTAATTCAACCCATAGTAGTGGAATCCAGTATTGCCTATGCTGCTGACATCAAAATCCTCCAATCGGCATGATCCCAGGGTTACATTTACGGAGTGCCACCCTGGGGCCGACGTACTTCATCCAAGGAAGGTGTCTGTCAGATCCATACACATCTGCAAAGCATATTTTGAGAGGGGGACCCTTGTACTTCAACCATACCAACCCTATCCTTGAAAGACATCCCTCCTCTTTACATTGTCATTTAGACTCTCGGTTGGCTTTGAAATGGAGATTAAGGAGGGGAAATACGAATCAAGGCCGGAACCTGCTACGCTGCCAAGTGTTGGGTAAGATGGCTGGTCAAGTGTTGGGTAAGATGGCTGGGCAAATGTTGGGTAAGATGGCTGGGCAAATGTTGGGTAAGATGGCTGGCCAAGTGTTGGGTAAGATGGCTGGCCAAGTGTTGGGTAAGATGGCTGGGCAAATGTTGGACAAGATGGCTGGCCAAGTGTTAGGTAAGATGGCTGGACAAATGTTGGGTAAGATGGCTGGCTAAGTGTTGTGTAAGATGGCTGGCCAAGTGTTGGGTAAGATGGCTGGGCAAGTGTTGTGTAAGATGGCTGGCCAAGTGTTAGGTAAGATGGCTGGCCAAGTGTTGTGTAAGATGGCTGGCCAAGTGTTAGGTAAGATGGCTGGACAAATGTTGGGTAAGATGGCTGGGCAAGTGTTGTGTAAGATGGCTGGCCAAGTGTTAGGTAAGATGGCTGGACAAATGTTGGGTAAGATGGCTGGGCAAGTGTTGTGTAAGATGGCTGGCCAGGTGTTGGGTAAGATGGCTGGCCAAGTGTTGGGTAAGATGGCTAGCCAAGTGTTGGGTAAGATGGCTAGCCAAGTGTTGGGTAAGATGGGTGGCCAAGTGTTGGGTAAGATGGGTGGCCAAGTGTTGGGTAAGATGGGCGGCCAAGTGTTGGGTAAGATGGGTGGCCAAGTGTTGGGTAAGATGGGTGGCCAAGTGTTGGGTAAGATGGGCGGCCAAGTGTTGGGTAAGATGGGTGGCCAAGTGTTGGGTAAGATGGGTGGCCAATTTTGATCTTCATGTCATAGAGAGGCCAGGTAAACCTTCAACTGTCACAATAGACCAAAATTTGGCTCTTGTTGGGGAAATTGTCAACAACAACGAAACCAAAACACATATCAATATCTAAAGGAAGTGTTACTAAACTACTTTCAGATCTTGGCTATCGAAATTTCTGCACAAAATGGGTGCCAAAGCTTCTAACACAAGAAATGATACAAACTCGGAAAGAAATTTGTCTAGACCTCATCGAATCTTACCCAGGACCAGCTTCTGAGGGCTTTGAAGGAGTCATAACGTGTGATGAGACTTGGGTTTATCATTATGACCCTTCTTCAAAGCGTCAATCAATGCAATGGACCCATAAAATGTCTCCAGTCAAGAAAAAAAAAACCATGGCTTCCCCTTTCCAAAGACAAAATCATGATCGGGGTCTTTTGGGACCAAGATCGGCTTATATCCATGGAGACATGCTTGAAAAAAATACTTCCATCAACAAGGAAACTATTGAACTCCGCCTTTGCCGGTCCCAAGCCCGGATGAAAAAGGAGGCGGGGGAACAGTAACAAGCTCACTAAAAATCCTGGGCTCAGCTAGCCCGGCTGATAGTACCCTGTATGGGCTCCTGATCCAGGGATACAGGATGAGCAGCGTTTGTACTCCATGTTAGGAGCAGCTGCACATGGCATCTGTTCCTCATGCCAGAGGCGGCCATTTCTTTTGGAGCTAAGTCGGCCTGCCACTGAGTAGTGCTCCCAGTCTTAATGAAAAAGGAAGACGCATTCTACTTCACCTCATTCATTGATGTGCTCTACTCATCACCATCTCAGGCTTTACAGGCTTGACACCCTAATATGATTGAGTGTAGATAAGAAAGAAGAAGAAGGAAACTATTGTAAATCAATAGAAAAGCTAAAAAGAGCTTTTCAACAAAAAGGCCGGAACTAAAAGACTGTCAAATCAAATTACATCAGAACAATGCAAGACCTCACACCGCGCAACAGACATTGGTTCAAATTTCCAGATATGGGTGGACTTTGATGCCTCACCCAGCTTAAAGTACTGACCCTACTCCTTCTGACTACTAACTGTTTGGTAAATTAAAGAATTCTCTACGCTGTAGAACATTTGAAAATGATAAAATGTTACTCCATGAGGTTAGAGAGTGGTTCAGAAAGCAAGATGTAGCATTTTGCCAAAGTGCTTTTGTGAGTTGTAAGGAACACTGGACCAAATGTGTACAGAGGAGATATATTGAATGATATATAGCTAGTAGTTAGGTATTCATATATACAAAGTTTATGATTTGTCAAATAAAAAATTATTGATGATTGTGCATTACTTATTAACCCAACCTTGTATGTATAAAGTAACAGTCAAGTGTAATAGTATGGTATGAATGTATGTGCGATAAGGTACCATTTGGATAATAGATTATAAATACAAGGTAATAAGACCAAATCCAAATAAATAAATACTGTGTGACGTTTTGATAATAATGCTGTTACCGAAAAAGTAAAGCAGTGTGAACGGTATTATATATGTATAATGGAACAATGGCTTAAAATATAATAGAAAGTAAGCTAAATGACGACAAAAAAAAGTTAAGGATTCCCTATGAATTGAAATGAAGTGATTTTGCCTATAAAATATTAAAAAAAAAAAGACTGGATTAATACACATTTAAAATGGTTAAAATGGCATTTATTAAGCCAAACAGTGTGAAAAAGAAGATACAGTAGAGCTTCCATTGAGAGGATGCCTAAAATCGTAGCTTAATCCGTCTCTCCGAGAGTCAGTCTCTTATTAAAGGTCTATTAGAGATTCTTTAATATCAATTAGAATCTCCAATGAGAGACCACCTACGGGAGAAACAAGTTGAGTCATGTTTTTAGGTGGTCTTTCTTAAGAGACTCTATTTACATATATTAAAATCAACATTTTCTTACTGTTACGTTTAATTACTGCTAATCTATATACAGTCTACTCTCGTTATAACGCCACCCTCGCCTTACGCCGCTTTTTCGTTTGGTCCCAATCGACATCAATGTATTTTTCTCGATATAACGCCACTCCCTCGCTGTTCGCCTTCCGCCGCTGATTTTCCGTATCCCAAGTAGCAAAAACCACTCGTTATAGCGCCGCTCACAACGTCACCCCCGCTCCCCTTTTCCTGTCTGCATTTTTTCCGTCAGCGGCACCGGACTTTGCCTGCTGTTGACACAACAGATAACAGATTGTGCGAACAGCCAGCAGACCATTTTCCTACTTGTGCCTGGGACATACACAGTCGCTTCATCCTTTGCTAACGTCAACACAACAACCTTATTGTCGTATCATGAGTTCCCAAAAGCGTAAACGTTAGTCGATCACCATTGAAAAAAAGGAGATATGCCAGTTGGCAAGAAATAACCCTACGATGTCGAAGAATGAGATTGGAGAGCGTTTCTCACTTCCACGAACAACTGTCCGTGATATTCTCACTCGGGCTGAAAAGTGGGAAAAATATACTGTTGATTCTTCAAAGATACAAAGAGTCGGAAAATGTAGTGACTTGGAAGACGCTCTCTTCAACTGGTTTACCCAAAAGCGTGCCACTAATATTATTATTACTGATGACCTCTTAAGAGAAAAGGCAAAAAAACTTGGCGAGCATTTGGACGTACCAGAAAATTTCGCGTACAGCAGTTTGTGGCTGCAGCGATTTAAAGGAAGATTCCATATTTCGCAACGACGGCTCTGTGGGGAAGGCGCATCGATTTCTCCAGCTATCATTGATGAACACCTTACAAATTTGAACAGTATGCTGGCGAACTTCGGATATGACCCTGCCAACATATACAATTCAGACGAAACAGGATTATTTTTTCAGCTCATTCCTGACCGAACACTTGCTCACAAATATGAAAACTGCCGTGGTGTCAAAAGGATGAAGCAACGAATCACTGTTCTACTGTGCCTCAACTCTACTGGAACAGACAAGCGGCGATTGCTGATTATTGGAAAATCGGCAAAGCTTCGAAGCTTCAGAAACTTTAGTCCACACTTCTACTGCACTTACACATCTAAAAGCAAAGCATGTATGACCTCTAGCATCTTTCAAGAATGGCTACTGCAGTTCAACAAGCAGCTTGTCTCTGAAGGACGTCGTATCCTACTGTTGTTAGATAACGCTACGTCTCACTGCGTCCCTAATGATGGTCTCAGCAACATAAAGATACACTTCCTTCCACCAAATATGACTGCCAGTCTGCAACCACTGGATAGTGGCATCATCAAAAGTTTCAAGGCTCAATATCGAAAGCTTTAACTCCAGAAAATGGTGGAATTGGCGGATGCCCATCTACCCACAGAATTACGTCTGGATTACGCTGTGCGCTATTGTAAAATGGCTTGGGATTCTGTGAGCCCTGATTCCATCAGCAACTGCTAAAATCACACAGGCATTCGCTTCACTTCTACTGCTGCAGTTGAGCCTCTTAATTATGGAAATCTGCTCGATCGCATTCGCGACATCTTCGCTATTACACCAGAGAATTTGATGACTGAAAGGGAGTTTCAACTGGTTAATGATTCCCAGGAGGCGGAAATGAAGCTAACAGATGACAATTTTCTGCTGTCCACTGTTACAGCGAAAGAAGAACTTGGCGAGGATGATGATGCAACAGTGACCCAGCGCCTACCATCGTTAAGGGAAGCCAGAACAGCTCCTGAGACAGTTTTGTTGTTTCTTGAGCTCTCCAAAAGAGCAACATCTGACGACGTCAATCTATCTGCGGATTTGTTACGCCGTGTCTATTCCATAAGTGAGGGAGAGAAAACACAAGTTGTGATCACAGACTTCTTCAAGAAAATGTATTTAATTTTTTATGAATAAATTATAAATTAATTATTCCTATTTGTCATATTAATCAATTAATGCCGGCATTTTATATATTGACTTAGAGTATAAATTGTTATTAGTAATTGCTATAAATAATTTATTGTATCTTTAAATTTCACATTTTAAACGTGTTCGATACAACGCCACCCTCGCCTTACGCCGCTTTTTTGCAAAATCCGGATAGTGGCTGTGGAACAATGGAGATCCATTATTCCGGACGCCGTCCGGAGGGCTCGGGTGACAATAAACAAACAAGCCCCGGCGGCGCCAGCCGCCAACAAAGGACTAGAACACGGCCTGGTCTGCTACAGACAAGTTGGGTGTTTTCCTCTGTCCTCTTAAGATGGATTAAATAAAGTTAGTTAGAAGGAGACTTTTACCCTCTCCTTTCTGCTATTTAGTGATCTTATTTAAATCCTTGCAACAGCCCACAAAGAATCATCACTGCGAATTCTTCTACCGAATTTCGCATCAGTGTTTTGTGAAACTATTACCCGACATTTCTTCACAAAGTGGCGTCCCCGGGTGGGCTTCTGACAAGGCAAGATCAAGTGGATTAATGGCGGAGTACAAGTCAAGACTCAAGCTAAGTACCTTTTGTTTTACCTTCTGTTTATAGTGTTTTTTGAAAAATGGAAATTTTAAAAAGACATAGAAATTGACTAAGAAAGCGACTAACTCGCAGCTTGAAGACGACAGAAGAATTTCTGTTAGGTACTCCACCGATACTTGTAGAGGACATCAACATATATAGTCACGACCGTCATGGGCGGCCGGTTCTGTCACGGATGCGCGCGCATCATCATTATGATCATTATCATTATCTAATGATAATAATAATAATAATAATAATAATTATTATTATTATTATATTATTATTATTATTATTATCCATATATATAGTCACGACCGTCATGGGCCGGTTCTGTCACGGATGCGCGCGCACAGGGAGGTCACGTGCTCGCCGGCAGCCAACGGGCGCGCGCCGCCGGCATTACCTATAGATTATAAACACAAGGTAATAAGGCCAAATAAAAAAATAGTGTGTGATAAGGCACAATTTGGATTATATACTTATATAATTGCCTTATTCTCTCTGTGTGAAGTTCACGGATAGATTTTGGTCAGAATGGATAAAATAAAAAAAGTGTCAAGGGATGGTAATCGAACCCACGACCTTCCGCTTACCGGGCAGATGCCATGACCACTAGGCTACCCTGGACATATTTTTCCGTTCACATTTTTATTTTTATATTTTCAGACACACACAGTTTGGGGCGGGACGTTTCACAAAAGAGACATCCACGGTGCCAATTTATAATTTTAACGAATAGTATTTTAATTGAAACATTTTTAAAATATATACACACTCGGGTAAAACCCGGGCGTTGCCCGAGCCATTCGTCTAGTTGAATATAATAGAGAGATCATTGAAGAAACTCACAGTGAGCTTCTTGTGATCCAAAGCAAGATAGGAGACTTCATGCTAACTTCAGACGTTAGCGAAGAGGAACTAGAGCAAGACGACGAGGAAGCCTTGCAATATACCCAGAAATATAAGAGGATATATAAAAATGTCTCGCTCTTGTTGAACCCAGGATCACTGCATCCAGTCCCACGACCAGTGAAGTGAGCTTCGCTTCTAGCTCACACCATAGAACTGTAAAACTACCCAAGATAGAATTAAAGAAGTTTACAGGAGAAATAAAAGATTGGTTGGGATGGTGGGCACAGTTCAACAAGATACATGTCGATCCCACTTTAGAAGACAGCGACAAGTTTCAATATCTTGTGCAGTCTATGTCGCCGGGAACCAGAGCTAGTAAACTGGTTGATAGTTACCCCCTGACTGCCGAGAATTACCCCAAAGTTATAGAAATTTTGACAGAAAGATTTGGAAGGCCTGAACTGTTGCAACAAGTCTATGTCAGGGACCTTATCCGCCTTATGATCGATTGCTCCTCCAAACAACAGTTGAAGGTGACTTCATTTTATGATGAGTTGGTGACTCATTTGAGAGCATTGGAATCCTTAAAGATTGAGGCCAGACAGATGTCTGTATTTATATTTCCAATGATTGAGGCATGTCTCTCAGAGGAACTCATGAAGGCTTGGCAAAGAAGCCCCCTCCATGATGTCAAGATTGATGCTAATGATTCGACTCAAACTAGAGTTGACCTAATTATGGAGTTTCTCCAAAAGGAAGCTGCAGCAGAACAAGACAGAGCCTTATCTGGATCCAAGTTTGGACTCAAATCTCTGAAACAGGATAGAAACGTGGGCAGACAATCACATCCTGCTAAGATACCTACGGCCTCTGGACTCTTTGCTGGACGTGCCCAGAATTGCATCTTTTGTAATAAAGATCATAAAAACACAGAATGTCTTGCTGCGCGCAGAATGAGCATTAAAAAGAGAAGAGAGCGTATTAAAAACGCTAAATGTTGCTTCTCCTGCCTCCAACCAGGTCATATCTCTTCTAATTGTAGAAGGCGCATAACTGAATGTATTCGATGTAAGAAGAAGCACCTTGATATTTTATGCCCTCTTAATGCTCCTGGACGAGAGTCAGCGGATGAAGACAAGGAACAGGTGGAAGACTGTGACGTTTCTCCTACAGTTGATAACGGAGTTTCATTCTCCAGTCTTAGCGCTTCGTCTCTGATTTTGCTACAGACTCTGAAGATTAAGGTCGAAGGTGCGACTTCGGCGAAAGTAGTGCGTGTCCTCCTTGACACAGGTTCCCAACGATCCTATATTTTGTCTAAAACTGCCCAGGATCTCGGACTATCTCCCATTGGCCAGGAATCACTTAAACATGTGGTGTTTGGAGGTTATACTAGTGAAAGTGTCCACCAAGAATACAGAGTCAATTTGGGCCATGCATCGGGGAATTTTAAGATGGTAGCGAAGCTTCTTGACCAAAAAAGAATCTGTGGTAACCTACCAAGATTGAACCGCGGGCCATGGTTGAAGGAACTCAAAGCCGGCAGAATCTGGGTACCTGATATTGGAAAGGATGACATGGAAATAGAAATACTTCTAGGATGCGATGTGTTGGGATCTATTTTCATGATGAAATCTTGTGTGTTGTCAAATGGCTTGACTGCGTCGCAGACACGTTTTGGATGGACTTTAATGGGAGAATGTCAGCAAGGTAGTGACGTTTCACTCGTTCATCATGTTACAACGATGACAATTTCGGAGAGCAGTATAACCAATCTGTGGAATCTCGATGTTCTTGGCATTATGGATCCTATTGAGGTTAAACGGAGAGATCTGAGAGACGCACTGGCGCGTCGACATTTTCTAAAAACAGCCCAACATTCTGTTTCTGGAAGATATGTTGTTTCCCTCCCGTGGACTGTAGAGAAAGCTAAAATCGCGGACAACAGGGAGATTGCTATGAAGAGATTAGAACAGACGACTAAGAAATTAATCTCTTTGAATCTTTATGAATACTATGATGATATTTTCCGAGGCTGGTTGGATGATGGGATAATTGAGAAAGTCCCAGCTGAACAACACGACGCTGAGATCTTCTACCTGCCTCAACGTCCGGTGGTGAAACTCTCCAGTGGGACTACGCCTATCAGGCCTGTCTTTGATGCTTCTAGCAAGGTCTATAGATCCCCATCTTTAAATGACTGTCTTGAAAAAAAGGATCTAACCTCATAGAGATGATTCCCAACCTTATACTGAGGTTTAGAAATGGCAAGTTTGGAGTCGTGGCAGACATTAAGAAAGCGTTTCTGCAGATTGAGGTGAATGAAAGGGACAGAGATTACCTGCGTTTTCTGTGGTATTCCCAAAATGGAGAAAAGACAGAAGTATTCCGACATAGACGTGTCGTTTTCGGTGTTAACTGTAGTCCTTTCATTTTGGGGGCAGTAATCGAATACCATCTGTCTAATGTTCGACCTGAACATAAACCGTTAGCTCAGAGATTGCAGAAATCCTTTTATGTGGACAATTTAGTCACAAGCGAGAACTCTTTTGAAGAGTTACAAGATCTCAAATTGACCGCAACGTCCATCATGGATAATGCTCGGATGAAGCCGTTGGGAGCATAGCCTGGACGTGGCCTCCGATACTTACCCCTTTGAAAGAGCAGAGATATCTAAAGTGCTTGGTATATGTTGGGATAAAAGGGAAGATTGCTTGTCATGTGAAATTTCCGTAGCCATACCCCCCAAGATAACCAAAAGGAGTAATCCTGTCCTACTTAGCTCAGATATATGATTCTATTGGGTTTCTGAACCCAATATTAATAAAGCCTAAAATTATATTGCACAAAGGCATGAAAATTCCTAGGAATTTCAATCCATTGATGGTACCGCAGAAGGACTGGCAGATACACACGTTTGTTGATGCTAGTAGTGAAGCTTATGCTGCTGTGGTCTTCCTTCGGACACGGGTTGCTGACAAAATTGAAGTGCATATGATGACGGCTAAGTCTCGAGTCGCTCCTGTCAAGAGACCTACGATACCAAGACTTGAACTTTTAGCCTGTGTTGTAGGAGCACGATTAAACAAGATGATCTTTGAAGCTCTAGAGTTAAAAGATATCAAAAATGTATTCTGGTCTGATGCCACAACAGCCCTCGCTTGGATAAAGCGCGATGATCAGTGGGGTACCTTTGTCGGGAATCGCGTGAAGGAGATGTGCAGACTTAGTGATCTTGGAAATTGGAGATATGCTCCTAGCGAGTGCAATCCAGCTGATTTACCCTCCAGAGGATGCAGCCTCTCCCGACTGATACAGTCTAGATGGTGGGAGGGCCCTTCCTGGTTAAAACTCTCCAAAGAATTTTGGCCTTCCAGGTATAAAGACCTGAATGAAGAAGAAATCTGCGCGGATAGAAAGAAGATTGCTGTTGTGACAACAGTTAAGAGTACCGATCATTGGTACATGAAATATTTCTCCTCGTTCATAAAAAATGTGCGGATGATGGCGTGGATTAGAAGATTCATCAACAACCTTCGATCTTCAACGAAAGTAAAGGGCGAACTTTCTGTGAAGGTGATCGTTGAAGCGGAGCTGGCGCTTTTGAAATTAGTTCAGGCCGAGTGTTTCCCTAGCCACTCTATACCTGGTCTGAAGGTATGTGAAGTAGAATGAATCCTGCGTGTGAAAACAAAATTAATTTACAGCAGTTTCTTCGCGTTTGCTGAACGATAAAGAGAAAACTGCAAAAATACAGAGTAGATCGGGAAGAACCGTTTGTATACCCAACCATTGGACGATTATTATTGTTTTTTCTGTGTGCCTAGATAAAAACAGGTGGGAGTATGAGGAATAATGGAGATCCATTATTCCGCGGACGGCTTGGGTGACAGTAAACAAACAAGCTCCCGCGGCGCCAGCCGCCAACAAAGGACTAGAACATGGCCTAGTCTGCTACCGACCAGTTGGGTGTTTTCCTCTGTCCTCTTAAGATGGATTAAATAAAGTTAGTTAGAAGGAGACTTTTACCCTCTCCTTTCTGCTATTTAGTGATCTTATTTAAATCCTTGCAACAGCCCACAAAGAATCATCACTGCGAATTCTTCTACCGAATTTCGCATCAGTTTTGTGAAACGATTATCCGACATTTCTTCACAGGGGCGTTATAACGAGAGTAGACTGTATATAAAAATGAATGTATGTGTGTGTGTGTCTGTCCTTTATGCCTGACCAATCCACTCATCAGATCGCCATGAAACTTTGGGAAGTCGTTCAGTATACTCAACTTAACTTTAACTTTCAGTATACCGAGAAGGTTTCTGTCTGGAATTTAATTTGAAATCAATATACGTTTTAATTACCAATTTGTTTAACTACTCGCCACAGTTACGGCAGCGCCAGCGCCTCAAGCGGTATTTGGTGGAATTATATTTGTAATTCACATTCTCAATGCCTAAGCAACTCTAAAATTATATGATTTAATAAGTTCATAGTTTTTAAATAATGAAATTTAAATAGGGAAATGTCATTTAAATTACTAATATAAATAATAAAGGAAAATATTAAAAAATATGATAATAATTTAAATAAACAATTTCGAGCGTAAATTATGAAAATTTATATTGTAACATTTTTAATTTACTTATCGCTGCGTTATTTTTTAATTTTAAATATTTTGTTACTCTGTACGATGATTCATAAATATGTCAAGTCACCTCTTTAGTTTTGAAAATTACTTTTGATATACTTTATAGTTGTTATCTGAAGCTTGAAAATAAATTATTTTTATTTTATCTTATTGAGAGATAAAGTTTGCACACCACGGTTAATTTTTTTAATTTACCAAAAGAATCTTCGGTAGTTATGCCTCCCAAGCGTAAATCGATTGGTCGATCTACCTCTAAAGTACGATCGAAAAAGATATCACGAGCTTCAGAATCAGTTCAACAAGGAGATGCAAGGTTGGAAGCCGATCGAATACAAACTGCTCAAGCTCGCTCGAATGAGACAGTTCAACAACGAAATGCAAGGTTGGAAGATAATCGAATACAAACTGCTCAAGCTCGCTTGAATGAGACAGTTCAACAACGAAAAGCAAGGTTGGAAGATAATCGAATACAAACTGCTCAGGGTCGCTCAAATGAATCAATTGCCCAGCGGGAAACACGGTTGGGAACCAATCGAGAACTCAGTTCTCTCCAGACGAACACTACCGCGTTCCATTATGATGCTGAATATATATAAAAATTCTATATTCTATTCTATATACACTGGTGTCCAAAAAAATAAGAAACTTTTGTTTTTTTTAATGATATTGTTACGAGAAGAGCACTTGTAACCTCCGCCAGTAGATGGCGCGTTCGCCTGTTTTGCATCCGCAACTGATGCGGAAGTCGCCGACTGCTGTGGTCCCGTTTCCTGTGGAGGCCACCTCTCCTGACTGTAAATACCTTTTTATATTTGCCCCAGGAGGTGGCGTAATGTAAATACCCGTTGCTTATTATTCAAGTTATATGTAATGTTTAGTGATATATGACAATAAAGAAGTGCTTCTGGTTCTCCGTGCCGCCTCCTGTCATTCCTCTAGCCATTGCCATCTTCGTCGGGCCGCTGCTGCTGCTGCAACAACTCTTCTGGTAAGTCTCTCGTGTCCCCCCACCAGTGGTAAGGCCGAGAGATACTGCCAGAGGAAGGGAGTGTCCACTTGAGCGGTGGAACTCGGGACGTCGTCAGGGAGGAGCTACTCCGCGACCGAGGGAGCGAATCGTACCAAGAGATCGGGAAGGATCACGCGTAACACTGGTGTCAGAGGTGGGCTTCTTCCTCGTGGAGGTCACCAGGAGGCTCCCTGTGAGATTTCTTCGGTTGCTGACGAATGCCCATCGAGACTAGAGGTAAAAAAAAATGGCCTCGGAGCAGAACGTGCTGGCCACAATCACCCAGATGATTCAAGGGCTTCGAGAAGAGAAAGAAAAGCTTCTTAAAGAAGAAAGAAGAGTTCTTAAAGAAGAAGAGAAAGAGAAAGAAAAGCTTCTTAGAGAAGAAGAGAAAGAGAAAGAAAGGCTTCTTAAAGAAAAAAGAAGAAGTCTTAAAGAAGAAGAGAAAGAGAAAGAAAAGCTTCTTAGAGAAGAAGAGAAAGAAAGGCTTCTTAAAGAAAAAAGAAGAGTTCTTAAAGAAAAAGAGAAAGAGGAAGAAAGACTTCTTCGACAGCAGGAGAGGGAGGAATTCCACCAAAAAGTTACAAATATGGAGATTAGGTTCCAAAGCGAGATCGGGGGGTGCAGGCAGCCTTAGAGAATAATATTGGCGAAGTCCGGACAGAGTGCAAGAGGCTGGAGATCGAGCTGGCGCGCATGAAGAGTCTAGAGGGTGCTGTGATCTCCCCTACAGGCCGCAACATACCTCCGCCTACCTTTGACGGACAAACTTCACTCGAGGGTTTTAGGCGACAATTCGAAGCAGTGACTCGCAACAATGGCTGGGGAGAGACCGAAAAAGTTACAAATTTGATTGTGGCCCTTCGGGGACCGGCCTTAGATCTGCTTCGGGCGGTTCCGCGTGCAGATCAACAGAGTTATGCGATGTTGATGGGAGAACTTGAGTTGAGATATGGAGAACAACATCTAAGGCAGGTATACCAAGCTCAACTTAAGCTAAGAAGACAAAAAGCCGGAAAACGTTATGGGGCAACCGTTGGCTGTGGTGAACCCGCCCCACAATATTGTGTCTATCCGTGAAATAAAAAGGGAATCGGGGCATCCACGGGTCCCTGGTGCAGAATTAGTTGTGGAACAAAGCACCACTGGAGGCGGTGGGAAATCGAACGCCATTAAGGAGATACTGAAGAGACTAGAACGGCTAGAAGAGACCGGCAGGCCTGGCAGACGATCGGCTGGGCCCTGTTTCCGCTGTGGACGACATGGTCATCTGAAGAGGCAGTGCACCGTCAGGCTGCCCGACCAGAGACAGCCAGGAAAACTAAATTCTTACAACGTTATGGACCGGCCTGGAAGAAAACATGGCAGTGCAGATGCTCTCTCCAGAGGACCTTGTGGCGACTGCAGGCATTGTGAGAAAATTGATGAACATGGGGTAACCTCAAGGAGGACAACTATGGTGCCGAGCGACGATTGGACCTCTGAAAGTTGTAGGACTATCCAGCAACGGGATCCCAACGTCGGCCCAATCTTGGAATGGAAAGAAAGGGGGAATGAAAGACCAAGCTGGGAAATGATATCCGACAAGAGCCCCGAATTGAAGACCT
Source organism: Cordylochernes scorpioides (assembly GCA_030710605.1). Classification (NCBI taxonomy): domain Eukaryota; kingdom Metazoa; phylum Arthropoda; class Arachnida; order Pseudoscorpiones; family Chernetidae; genus Cordylochernes; species Cordylochernes scorpioides. Next base: position 24,017,886 of record CP092869.1, read on the forward strand.
TGTGGTCACAGTGGGACTCCCTCAGTATAGAAAACGGACTGCTAAAAAGAATTTGGGAAAGTGCCGATGGAAAGAGTAAAACCATGCAGCTAGTAGTCCCTAAGGTCCAGGTTCCCAATGTCCTTCGGGAAATACACGGTGGAGTCTCGGGGGGCTCATTTTGGCATTAATAAAATGCTAAAGAAAGTTAGGGAGAGATTCTATTGGGTCTACTATCACGAGGATGTGGAAAGGTGGTGCAAGGAATGCGACAGGTGTGCCGCAAGCAAAGGACCAAAAACTAGGTCCAGAGGAGTGATGAGGGAATACAATATGGGCGCACCATTTGAGAGAATCGCGATCGATGTGATCGGCCCATTCCCAGTGACCGAAGGCGGCAACAGATATATTTTGGTCGCCACGGATTATTTCACTAAGTGGCCTGAAGCCTACGCAATCCCGAATCAGGAGGCTACGACGGTTGCGAAAGTTCTAATGGACAACCTGATTTGTCGGTTTGGAGTGCCACTGGAACTGCATTCGGATCAAGGACGAAACTTCGAGGCAGGGGTGTTCCAAGAATTGTGTAGGCTGTTGGGGATTCGGAAGAAAAGAACTACTCCCCTTCACCACCAATCAGATGGAATGGTTGAAAGGTTCAATAAAACGATGGAGGAACATTTGTCTAAAGTTGTGGAGCAGCACCAAAGGGATTGGGACGTAAGATTGCCGCCATTTCTTATGGCGTACCGAGCCGCCATTCACGAGACAACTGGGCAGACACCGGCCAAGATAATGTTTGGAAGAGAATTACGACTTCCATGTGATTTGGAGTTCGGCAGTCCTGAGGAGCCGCCGGCAGAGGTGGCTGGTTATGTAAACAATTTGAGGGGTCTTCTGTTGGAGACTCACGAATTGGTTGGGACCAAGATTCGCACGGCAAGCCACCGGATGAAGACTCGCTATGACCAAAGGGCGAACCACGATGGATTTAGACAAAATGATTTAGTATGGCTGTTTCATCCAGAAAGAAAAAAGGGACTTTCACCAGGGTTGATGCCGGTTTGGGAAGGGCCCTACAAGATCATCAAAAGGATCAATGATTTGGTCTACCGTATCCAGCGGAGTTCTAGATCAAAAGCCAAGGTGGTGCATTTGGGAAGACTGGCTTGTTACCAGGGAGATAGGACTAATTGGACCTGATCGGGACGATCTGGTTTAAGGGGGAGGTAGTGTTACGAGAAGAGCACTTGTAACCTCCGCCAGTAGATGGCGCGTTCGCCTGTTTTGCATCCGCAACTGATGCGGAAGTCGCCGACTGCTGTGGTCCCGTTTCCTGCGGAGGCCACCTCTCCTGACTGTAAATACCTTTTTATATTGGCCCCAGGAGGTGGCGTAATGTAAATACCCGTTGCTTATTATTCAAGTTATATGTAATGTTTAGTGATATATGACAATAAAGAAGTGCTTCTGGTTCTCCGTGCTGCCTCCTGTCATTCCTCTAGCCATTGCCATCTTCGTCGGGCCGCTGCTGCTGCTGCAACAACTCTTCTGGTAAGTCTCTCGTGTCCCCCCACCAGTAGTAAGGCCGAGAGATACTGCCAGAGGAAGGGAGTGTCCACTTGAGCGGTGGAACTCGGGACGTCGTCAGGGTGCCTGCAGGGAGGAGCTACTCCGCGACCGAGGGAGCGAATCGTACCAAGAGATCGGGAAGGATCACGCGTAACAATTTGTTTTAAAATATGCAACGCCAAAAGCTAAAAAGTAATTTAATTAGGTATTTTAAGTCGTTGAATTTATTTATTGCAACCATTCGATTCGGTAAAATTGAAAATATGCAAATTTTGCTTGTCTTTATAAGTGTGCTATTTGGCGTGTCGTTTACCCCATCTAAGAATTGTCCAATTATAATTTTATTTAATCCTTAGTTAATTATGAGTTTACGAAAAATTTTAGCAGATGATTTAAAATGGAGAGCTGTTGGAAGAATGGAGGCAGGGCAATCACAAGTTGAAGTAGCAAAATGGCTAAATGTGAATAAATCTGTGGTGAGCAAAATATGGAAACAGTTCATTGAGACAGGAACCATCAAAAGAAAAGAAGGTTCTGGTAGAAAAAGAAAAACAGATACCTCTGAAGACCGTTATCTGGTCGTAACTGCCAAGCGCCATAGGGAGATGACAGCTATTCAACTCTTTAATGAACTCTCAAGTGCTACTGGAACGAGAATTTCAAGACAAACTGTTTACCGAAGGCTTCACGAAGGTGCTCTTTATGCAAGACGACCAATGGTCTGTATCCCTTTAACCTCTGCTCACAGGAGAGCCCGCTTGAATTGGTGCTTAGAACATCACGCCTGGACTCATGATCAGTGGGCCAATGTTCTCTTCAGTAACGAGTCAAGATTTAGTTTAAACACAGATTCTCGACGAGTTTTCATCTGGAGGGAGCCTGGAACCCGCTATCATCCCAGTAACATCAGGAAAATAGACAGTTTTAGAGGGGGCAGTCTCTTAGTCTGGGCTGGCATCATTTCTAGCAGACACACACCCCTCCACATTTTTTCTGGGGGCACTTTAACTGCCCAAAGGTACAGGGACGAGCACCTTGAGCCCTATCTAAGACCTTATAGAGATCAAATTGGTCACAATTTAATTTTAATGGACGATAATGCTCGTCCGCATAGGGCTAGGCTAGTCAATGAATATCTCCAGAGTGAGAATATTCGAAGGATGGATTGGCCAGCCAGATCTCCGGACCTGAATCCAATAGAGCATGTGTGGGATGCTCTAGGGTGGCGTATTGGAGCTCGTCACCCCTCTCCCAGAACCCTCGTTGAGCTAAGAACTGCTCTATTGGAGGAGTGGGGTTTACTACCCCTGGACCTCCTCCAAAGCCTGGTAAACAGTATGAGGGCTCGCTGTGAGACCTTGATAGCTGTTAGAGGTGATCATACTCCTTATTGATATCTTATTTCTTTAAGATCTGGAACCTTAGCTTTGGATATGTTGGTAATAATTTGCATATTTTATAATTTCAAATATTTTTTTTTATTTTCATATAGCTAGTCAAATTCTCCATAGTTTAAACTATTTGTATACTAAATTTTATATTTGTTAATTAATTAGCTTTTGAGAAATTTCAATATTGGTTAAGTTTCTTATTTTTTGGACACCAGTGTATATAAAAATGAATATATATGTGTCTGTCCTTTATGCCTGACCAAACCACTCATTGGAATGCCATGAAACTTTGGGAAGTTATTTAATATAGTACTGGGAAGGTTTCTAGCAAATAAAATTTTTGAAATAACTTTTCGCCTAAAATAATCAAGATAAATATTCTAATTTATCTGTTATAATTCAACAATCTGCTCTAAAAATATTATCATGCATATAGAAAAAAAATGATTATATGCCTATTTATGCCGGACCAAACTACTCATTTCATCGCAATTTAACTTTGAGAAATTGTTTAATATACTACCAGAAAGGTTTCTATCTGATTATTAGTTTGAAAAACCTTGTTTTTTTGGAAAAAATAAGGATAAATATTAATCTTTATTTGAGACAAGAATAATGATACAATTCCAAGGCAAGATACTATTCCTTTAACTTCCAATTACCGAGGGAACCAATTAATATTGATTTTATTCAAATTATTGAGTATTTTTAAAGGGACCGGGAAAAAATGTTCACTTTATCGAGAGATTCAAATTTACGAGTTTCAAATTATCAAAATATATCTATTGTTTTTTTATAAGTTTATAGAGAATTGTTTTAACAAATGTTCGTTAGATAAACCTTTACTCGGGTACATCCGCTAGTTAATAAATAAAAATACATTTTAAAAAAATCTTTTATTTAAATGCGCTAAAAAGATAAAATATTGTATATTCTGTCAATGAGCAATTAGATGTATCTGAGTGAAAATAAAAGCGGCGGGGGACGATCATATTTAGAGAAGAGGTAAAAATATAGCAAACACTTATAAAAATCGCTAATCAGCTGCTACATATTAAATCACATTAGGTTCGAAATTCATGATTGTCCCCGCTGCTTTTATTTTCACTCAATTTCATCAAATTACTCAATGACAGATAATACAATATTTAATTTTTTTCCTGGGGGGTCGGTGGAAGGCTGGTTAAACCGTTTGGTTTTCGACCACTAGGACCCGGGTTCGATTCCCGCATTGGACACTTTTTTGTTTAAAAAAAAAAATGCCCCAATGGCCCCCGATTCTTGCAAAAGTCCAACCCCCACCAGCGAGTGCAAGTAATCATTTTGGTACATTTAAATAAAAGCTTTTTTTTAAATGTATTTTTATGTATTAATTTATTTGGATTTGGGCTTATTACCTTTTGTTAGTGTATGCTATAAAAGATAAATAAACCTTGTTTGACTTTTTCTGTGCATTATTAATTTATGAGAATAATAAAATGTCAGTTTACTTATTTAGGCTTTGCTACCACTTTAGTTTGGAACAACTGTGGTCACTTTCCAGTCTGGGGGAGAGTAAAGCTAAATCCTACCAGGCAGGTAGTAAATAGGGCCAACAGATATGGTGATAGCTTTTTTTTTTTTTACTTATTCCTAGTACACATGGTACAGGCCGTGATAATCATGGTGGGTAGAAGTAGGTGACTGCTTTTACTGTAAGTGCACCACATGTCGACACATGTGAAAAGCAGTGGTGGTAGCTAGCTTTGCCAATAGCTAACATACAGTCTGGGACCAACAGCCATTAACACAATGTGCTGGAGCTAGAACTATAAGAAATCAACTGTTGGTTATCGACCGCTACGACTTGGGTTCGATTCCCGCATTTGGGAACTTTTTTCTGATAAAAAAAAAATGCTCCAATAGCCCCGATTCTTGCAAAAGTCCAACCCCACCAGCAAGTGCAAGTAACCAAACGGGGCTCTGGTACATTTGTAAGTGCAAATTCGAACTGCTTTTCACACATGTAGACATGTGGTGCACTCACTCTAAAAGCAGTTGCCTTCTTCTACCCACCATGATTATCATGGCCTGTACCACATGTACTAGGTATAAGCAAAACAAACTCAATAACAATACTGGATGAATAGCAAAATGATGTGCCTCCATCAAAAGTAAGCACTACCAACCAACAGCTGAATCAATTAATATAAAACAATAACATGCCGTCTAAATATTGGACATGAAACCATTAAAGCAGGAATGTATCTTTTACACATTAAACAAAATTTTATACTATCCTTACTGTAATGAAAAATACATATTGGGAGGGCTTGGCTCATCAGGAGGTTCACCATTGATGAGCCAAGCCCTCCCAATATGTATTTTTTTCATGGCAGTATATAAACAGTAGACATTTATTATGTGTTAAAGAAACATTAATGGTTTCATTTCCTATATATATAGATGGTGTGTTATTGTCTCATTATGGATATCTTTAATGAACTCAGCAGACACCTTCTCTACAGGTATATTGTTGTGAGTGGAGATAAGAAAGAAGAAGGGATTTCCTATGTACAATAGAACCTCCCTTGTAAAAGACAACACCTAATTGCAGAGCCAAAGTGTCCTTTAGGGAGAGGTGTCCTCTTAACGGCGAGTTGAAAAATAGTAAAAATGGTAATTTTGCAAATGAAAACTGTCCTTTGTAGAGAGGTGTCCTCTAGCATGAGTGTCCTCTTATGGAGGTTCTGCTGTATATCTGAATCCATGTTATCAGCAATGGTTCACCATGTTAGGAATTATCTCATCTGAAGTTGAACTACCCCAGTATTTGAATCAATGGCAGACAAACTCATCATGATATTGCCCAGACACTGGGATAAGAAGCTGGGAACACCAATCAAACAAATTCTTGCAACAAAGAGTCTAGGTGGGTACCACCTACTGTAGCAATAAAACTAATTTCTGAACAGTTAAAACTTTTCTTCATAAATCACATTTTGGTAATTGTTGGCTATACTATGTTGATAACATTTATATAATTGTCTTACTACATTTGTTTTTTAAAGAAGACATTTTTCAAATTTTATATAGGCCTTTCACTGTTAAATAAAAACAATTTGTGTTTACTATCTTTATATAACCCATAACTTACATTCAACAACTTGTATATATATATGGTAATTTAAACCAACAACCCTATATTGTATAATTACTTATAACAAGATTGTCATGTTGTATATAGAAACACACCTATAAATAATTATGCGCATGATTTATCTGTGTCATTGCATCACCATATGTAATGTACTTTGTACAAACTAAAGACAAATAAATAAAACTATGTAATAGATTAAGAGCTGAGTTAAAGCAAGATTGAAAAGTTCAAAAACGTCTACAATCCAACAACCCTGAAAAGGAATTCGGCAGCCCGTTGCCATCTGGTCCAAAGGGTGCGGAATGCCGCAGACGTTTAAAGTCTAACTCCCCCCCCTCCTCGGGAATGGTATATAAACACCTCGCTTTTTAGCCGAGCAGAGTTAGTCTTCCAAAGTGCAGAGAGGTACTGGAAAACTCTCCACGCCCTGACTGTCCCTCTCGGCTACTACAGGTTTGACCACCGGTTACCACAGCTTATAGCGAGAGTCGACAGGATTCTACAAGGCTTACCAGACCACACTTCATCACAAATAAGTCGACAGGATCTCATCACAGATAAGTCGACAGCAACTCATCATCACAGTTAAAGTCGACAGGATTCTACAAGAGGCTACCAGACCTCAACTTATTACATATATATATATATGATGAGCACAATTTGGATTATAGATTATAATAAAAAAATAAAATAAGACCTAATCCAAATAATTTATTAGTGTGTGATGTTTCTGCAACAACATTGTGACCTATAATCCAAACTGGGCTTTAACATTTTTGATAGACTTCAATGGACCTAAGAAGTTATTCTTCCTATGAGCTGAAGAAAATTATATTCTTTTGTCTGATGATGGTGACAATGTTGTTGCGAAACGTCACACACTAATAAATTATTTGGATTAGATCTTATTTTCTTTTTTTTTGTATATACAAGGTGGGATCAATAAATAAGGTGAATTATAATTTATTAAAAAAAAAAAAAGAACAATATTAAAATTTAGGACTTGATTTATTCAAAATAATCACCTTGGCTTTCTATACATCGTCTCCATCGTTCTGGCAACTTGTAAATACCCTCTTTATAGGCACTCTTAGGAAGCGTGTGAAAAAAATCTTGCACCACTTTCTGGACATCTTCATCCGAGTCAAATCGCTTTCCCTTTAACTCCTTCTTTAGTAGTCCAAAAAGGAAATAGTCAGAGGGGGCTAGGTCTGGACTATATGCAGGATGTTCTAAAACTTCAAAACCTAATTTAATGATTGTAGATACAGTTTTACATGATTACAAGGTAATAAGACCAAATCCAAATAAATAAATAGTGTGTGACGTTTCGGTAAAAGCGTTGTTACCATCTTCAGACAAAAGTATTGAATGTACTCAAGGTTTACATTGTGTTTCTAATCTATAATCCAAATTGTGACTTATACCCATTATAGCCTTAATAGGCCAAATACCCTACTGAATGTACTGAAATAGATTCAGTACTTTTGTCTGAAGATGGCACCAATACTGTTACAGAAACGTCACACACTCTTTATTTATTTGGATTTGGTTATACAGTAGAACCTTCCATTAGAGGACACCTCTCCACAAAGGACAGTTTTCATTTGCAAAATGACCATTTTTTTACTATTTAGTAACTCTCTGGTAAGAGGACACCTCTCAGAGCCAAAGTGTCCTTTAGGGAGAGGTGTCCTCTTACCAGAGAGTTACTAAATAGTAAAAAATGGTCATTTTGCAAATGAAAACTGTCCTTTGTGGAGAGGTGTCCTCTAATGGAAGGTTCTACTGTATAACCAAATCCAAATAAATAAAGAGTGTGTGACGTTTCTGTAACAGTATTGGTGCCATCTTCAGACAAAAGTACTGAATCTATTTCAGTACATTCAGTAGGGTATTTGGCCTATTAAGGCTATAATGGGTATAAGTCACAATTTGGATTATACAGGGTGTACCAGGTAAATTGGGAATTTCAACAATGGTATTTTAACTGCAATTTTTTGCAAGTAAAAATTAAAATATCCGAATGAAATTTGACACAGTAGTAGATAAAAGGATATAGTTTTTATTTATTCAATGTAGTTTCCATTATTAGCTACAACAGTCTCGAGGCGAGTGCGGAATGAAGCACAGGCCTTGGCGACTATGACCTTGTCCATTTGGGTCATCACTGTGTGAACTGCTTTCTTGACAGACTGGATGGTGGTATGAGGAGCTTTGTTGACATCTCTCTCAACAACGCCCCATACATAGTAGTCGAGGGGATTGCAATCTGGAGAATTAGGGGGCCAAATATCAGGACCCCAGTGACTAGGGACGTTAAGTGTCAGCCACGATTGTGTCTTTTTTGCCTTATGGGCTGGAGCTGAGTCCTGTTGGAAGACATACTTCCTTCCTGCGGCCACCATGTCCATCCAAGGCTTCACAACGGTCTCCAGAACATTGATGTAGGTGTCAGCGTTCATCCTAAGGCCCTTCTCAAAGAAATGGGGAGGCATGACATCACCTTCACTGCTGATAACGCCAAGGACCATTACGGAGGCAGGAAATTTCGTGTGCATCACGACAGGTATCTCTGAGGGGTCTTTACAGATCCAGCGATCATTCCTGGGATTTACCTTTTGGTCCACGTCAAAGTTCTTTTCGTCAGAGAAGAACCTTAGCATGCCAAAAGAGTCGTGTTTCAGGTTGTTGAGGAGGGCAGCAGCCTTTCCTTTTCTGTTATTCTTCATATTCTCAGTCAGCAACTGACCTTTCCGAAGGGCATAAGACTTGAGACCAAGGTCCTCATGGATAGTTCTGACAATTGTCATAGAGCCAACGTCCATTTCCTTGGCTATGGCCCTCATGCTCTTCCCAGGGTTTCCATCAATCTTCTCCTTGACATTTTTGACAAATTCTTCGCCTCTTACCCTGTCCAATCGACGCGAGTGCTTTTTCCTTGTAGCTATCCTCTCTTTGTTACTGTCGGCCTCATCAAACTGCTTCTTGACACGATAAATAGTGGTTTTGGGCAACTTAAGAAAATCCACTATCTCTTTGGGGCTCCTTCCGGCGCGCAGAGCAACGATGATGGCAGCTCGATTTTCAAATTCTCGGTTACTCTTCATCACTACACTGCGCACACATGTACTGTTGCATTTTACATGAATATGGCTACGTAATGAAAAAAAAAAACAAGTTTTTAATCTCAAGTAGTTTTTGTTTTATGGACTGTCAAAGTTAGTCCCAATTTACCTGGTACACCCTGTAGATTAGAAACACAATGTAAACCTTGTGAGTACATTCAGTACTTTTGTCTGAAGATGGTAACAACGCTGTTACCGAAACGTCACACACTATTTATTTATTTGGATTTGGTCTTATTACCTTGTATTTATAATCTATAATCCAAATTGTGCCTTATCAGTTTTACATGATGTATGCGGCCTTGCATTATCATGAAGGAAGAGAACACCTTTACTAAGCTTCCCTCTTCTTATACCGTGCTTTAGCTTATTTACAAGAATGTCACAATAAAGGTCGCTGTTCATACATTGCTTTGAGGATAAAAAATCAAGACAGATTGGTCCATCAACATCCCAAAAAATTGTTAACAAACTTTACCGGCCGAACATTGAGACCTGAGGAACATGTAATTCGTCCATTTTTGAACTCGTTAACCCATTTATAAATGTTTTTTCAGACAAACAAGACTCACCATAGATATTTTTCATTCTTTGGCATATTTGAGATGTTTGAATACCTTCTGCATTCAAGAAACGAATAACTGCACGTTGTTCAAGCGTGGTGCAATCCTTCAAGGGAGCTTCCATTTTAGTTTATTTATAAGTCTCGCGCCGCGCGTGGGAAAAAAGAACAGAACACCTTAAATAGTCTCTCGATGTTATATTTTAATATTCTGTGGTTTATATTATTTTTGCTTTTTTAATTTTTGAGAAATAAGATAATTCACCTTATTTATTGATCCCCCTTTGTATATAATTCATTCTCCATTGAACCTTCTATTTATTTTAATCAAAGGTTGAGAATGGGAAAGACCTGAAAGAGATCTCAATAAAAAAAAAACTTGCGGAAAGTCATTTATAATACAATATAACGCGGCTGATGATTGTAAAACGAACTGATATAAGTCATTTATATCAGTCAAGAATTGCCTCAATAATGTTTTAGGGCCAGTCTGGCTGAACCATAATGGATCACCAAAGCTTCCATAGAACACTTTGGTGAACGAATGGGTTTAAACAAGCGAACACATTTTTGTTGTTGTTTCTTATCCCCTTGTGTAAATATTACATGAATTCCATGAGTTCATGCTCCTCTAGCTATTTTATGATAAGCAGCGGACTCTCCCAAAGGTCCTGTTTAGTGCATCTAATGCAAGCCAAAATGTGTTCTGGAGCTGCAGGTGCCAAGCTACATTTTGGGCAAGTGGGGTAGATTTTGTTGTTATTTTCTATCTTCAATGGCGTGAGATGGCGTGTTCTAAATCTTGTTAATGCTGTTTGGTGCTGTCTATTTCTGATGTTCAGAGCTCCTCCTGGGTTCACTCCACTGTACCAACTGTGCTTAGGTGGGAGCCTCCAGTTCTTGTTTATTTTTGTTTTGGCTACTGTTTCTATTTCTTTAAAAGTAAGTTTATTTTTCTGTGGCAAGGGTTCTTTTGTGCCTTTTTTTGCTAGCACATCAGCAGCTTCATTGCCTTCAACGCCAACGTGCGAGGATATCCATTGAAGGTGAATTTTTGAGTTTTTGGAGATAGCCAATTATGTTCCTGCTTACTTTGTCTCTAAGTTCCCCTGTGTGACTCAAGTGTTGTATGGCACTTCTACTATCAGTAAGAATCCAGATATCTTGATAATTAGTATTTCTGATGGATTTTAAGGCTTCATAGATGGCTATAAGTTCTGATCTGAAGACTGAGCAAAAATCTGGGTTTCTTCTGTTTATTTTCTCAATACCATTTGTGGTTTTAATAAGAGAGCCACTGCCAGTGTGTCCTAACTCATCTCTGCTACCATCGGTGTAGATAGTTATTGTATTTTTAGGAATGTTATTAATTATTTCTAATATGATTACTATTTTAAGTATTCTGTATTTTGGTATTGTTTGTTGGTGGATTCATTTAAAGTAGAATTAAAAATAACATTTTGTAGTAATTCTGCTAAATAATTTTTCTACTTTATGTTCTACCGCGTTAGGGTAAAGGTTCGAGCTGCAGTGAGAACTATAAATTAATAATTTATATTTTAATAAGTGTCCAAAAATTACATACAATTATAAGAGGCAGATGGAGTACAGTTTTTACTCCACCAGCGCCTAGAGTATTATATAATGGAAGGAACCGCCGTAGATTGTAGAGACGCGCGGTAAACAACCCGCGACATCAGGCGGTGTTCGAAAAGTGCGCGCGCAGGCTGCGCGCGCAGGCCGGCTGGCCAGCCGCCGTCCCGGCCAGTGTCGCCCGCTGGCATCCTCTTATCTCATGCCCCCCCTGGAGATTGGGACTTGGGACCGATCCAACGTAGTTGCTATAACGCGGGTTCGGTTCTCGGGTTCGAGGGGATAAGGTCTGCTGATGTTGAGCTGAGTTGGGTGGGGTGGTGTACGGTGGAGGCACGAAAGGTCGTAAGAATCTGCGATTACGGCGAAGAAGGCGTCCGGCGTCGGTCCGGATGAGGTAGCTGCGACCGCGTGGAAGTTGTTCGAGAACCTCAGCAAGGAGGGTCCAATGTTTTGTGCGGTGATCCTGGACAAGGACTATTGCTCCCACTTCCAAATGTGAGAGTGGCTTGGCGTTGCGATTGTATCGCTTGAGGGCTTTCTGCCTTAAATTCTGGGCTCGTTGATCGCATTCTGAAATCCTTGTTCTCCATTCCTTGGCAAACTGACTACGGTGAAGCGGTAGCTTGGTACGTGTCGGGGCACCAAACACAATCTGCGCTGGACTTCGTCCCTCTGCTTTGGGCGTGTTTCGGAACTCCATCAAACTTTCTAAAAATGTGTCGGACTTGAGATTCCCATTGGTGGTGGTCTTGCTGATTAGGTACTTTAACGCTTTTACGGCCGCTTCAGCAAGTCCATTTGATTGAGGAAAGTGTGGAGATGAGGTGGAGTGCTCGATGTTCCAACGCTTTGTCCAACTCCGAAACTCTTGAGAGGAGAATTGGGGACCATTGTCGGATGTGAGTATCTCTGGGATGCCGTAATCTGCCATCCACTTTTGAAGGTGACGGATGACCGTGGTGGACGTGGGGGCTCTGCCACATTGCGTCACGTTGATCCAACCTGAAAAGCGGTCGACCATAACGAGATATTGGTATCCAGCGTGCGAAAAAAGGTCGCAGGAAACATGTTGAAATGGGTAGCTAGGCGGCGGGTCGGAATAGAGTGGTTCTTTCTGTTGCGAGGGTAGATAGGCTGAACACTCGGCACACGTTTTTACTACGTTCCGGATGTCATTAGTGATGCTCTGCCAAAAGACAGATTGGCCAGCGCGTCGAAGAGTCCGGTCTTGGCCTTGATGCGAAGCATGGAGTATTTTTAGCACTTCTGAGCGTAATGGTGTTGGGATGAGTAGGCGAGAGCCTAAGAAAACGAGTTCTTCGCGTACGCTTAGTTGGTGCAATACTCTCCAGTAGGGGCGAAGATCTTCGTCGAGGTCTTCTTTACGTTGAATCTTTTGAGGGATGGTATTGCGTAAACGTTTGTACTCTCCATCATGCTCTGCGGCTGCTCTGATTTGTCGTATTAACGAATCCTCCATTACCCTGGATCCGTCGACCGGGTCTACTACTGCAGCGGCAATGAGAGGTGCGGGATCAGAATCAGGATGATCATCGGTATCGTAAACGTCGGGAAATGGGGATGGGTGGCGAGAGAGCACGTCGACAACGGTATGTTTCTTTCCCGGACGCCAAACTGCCGTAATGAGGTACGGAGTCAGCTTTTCCTTTAGCCGGAGGAGCCTTGGGTTTTCTATTTCGTCCAGAGTTTTGGAGTTCAGTATGGGAATAAGGGGACGGTGGTCGACTATAAGTTCGAAATGAGATCCCATAAGAAATAACTTGCATTTCTTGGCTGCCCACACGACAGCTAATAACTCAATTTCCGTGGCGCTATACCGGGACTCTGCAGGAGTCACATTGCGGGATCCTACCTGGAGAAGTCTCCATTGACTATCAGGTTGTTGTTGATAAAGGGCATATCCTAGTCCCTGGGTCTGTGCTGCGTCCGTTTCTAGGCGGAGGGGTTGTCCTGGGGAGAACTGTGCTAGGATGCGTGAGCTGCAGAGTTCTTGAATGACTGCGTCAAAAGCTCGCTGGTGGGGGTTCTCCCAAACGAAGGCGGCTTTGGCTGACAAAAGTGATCGGATTGGCGCGGATAGTTCGGTTAGATGATGGGAAAAGGCCTCAAACTGTTGAACAAGGCCGTTAAAGGAACGCACGTCGGTCTTGTTGGTTGGTATCGGGAAATTCTTTAGAGCGGAGTACAAATGTGGAGAAGGTGTGTAACCGGAAGAATTTATACGGAAGCCGCACCAGTCGACTTCTGGCTGAGCGAATACGAACTTCTTCTGGTTGAGGGTGATTCCATGTTCCTGACACCGGGAAATGACCTGTCGAACACGTTGGACGTGTGTTTTGTAGTCTGAATCGAAGATAATGATGTCCTCTACCACTTTTTCTACGTTCTGTATTCCAAATAGGGCTTCGTCTCCACGACGGTTGTGCTCGTCTCCGGCGGAACACAATCCCATCACGTTGCGACAATAGCGGTAACTTCCCCATGGTGTGATGAAGGTGGTTAGTTTTTTACTCTTTTCATCGAGGGGGACTTGCCAATAACCGTGACGGGCATCTAGCGTGCTGAAAAACTGCATGCCTGGTGGGATGCGAGCAACAACCTCGCGGGGTACCCTGACTGGATAGGCGGGTCGTCGGACGTATTTGTTCAGTCCGGTGAGGTCCACGGTTACGCGCGGTTCTGATGAGCCTTTTTTCGGGACGACTACCATAGGATGGCACCAATCGATGGCTTCGCCGACGGGTACCTGTTCGATTATCCCTTTCGCCAACATGGTATCGAGTTGAGTTTTGACGGGGTCTCTCCAGTGAAAGGGAACGTTGTATGCCCGGTAGCGTTTGCAAGGAACGGCATCTTTAACTAGTTCGATAGACATGGGGGGTCCTTGCATGGGTTTTAACACTGTGTCGTCGAACGCTCTAGCATAATGGGTAAGGATAGACTGCTTATCGATCTCATTGGCTCTCACCGGGGTCGGCGGGAGCGTTAGAACTTGTCCGTTGGTTATGGCATTGACGATCATTGAATGGGGCCAGTTATCCGGCAGAAGTCCTAAGGCTTTGCATCCGCTCTTGCTCAAGAGAGGGGCGTTCAGGTGCTTGCAGACTCCAACGGTAGTGCTGTATGTTTTCCCGTTGAGATGCAGTGCCGCGACGAACGATCCACAAGGACTTAAGCTGATGCCGTTGGCTCCTACGCAAGGGACGTTCTTCGGGTTGAGTGCTGATCGGGTCTGCTCATCCAGTAACAGGAATTCTGATTCTGGGATTAGATCCAGATCTGACCCCGGGTCCGCCAGCCAACGGATTTGGTGTAACTTATGGTTGATATCGGTCGGAATGGTTATGAGTTCGTTGCGTACTCCAGCTGCAACAACTGTGTTTGAGGGTCCTGGTTGGGACTGATTGTTTCTGGTTGCGGGTGGCGGGATATTAGGTTTGGTTGTGGGTTTCCGTTTCAGTTGTCGGCAAACCCTTCCGTAATGCCCGGTGATGCCGCATTTGTTACACTCTATGTCTTTTGCTGGGCACTGGTCACGGCGGTGTCTTGGGTTAGCCCCACAACCGGAGCAGGGGTCGTTAGGATCATAGGGTTTTTGAAAGAAACGGTTGGCCTTAGGTGAGGTTTCAGACGAGCTGGCTTGTTGATGCTTGTAGGTTGATGGTGCACGTCTGGTTGCAATGAAGGCTTCGGGGGAGGTGGTTGGGGAGGCTGAAAGAGTCGCGCCCACGGCGGTAGCACTCTCATGTGCGATGCAAATTGAGAGGACTCGGTCCAGGGAGAGGTCGGAATTGTACTGCTCCGCCAGTACTTTTCGTTGGAGGTCTTTATCAAACAGGCCACATATTAACCTGTCACGGATACGGAGTTGCTGTTGATAACCAGCAAGGGCAAACGTTTTCCCACAAGCTCTTTTTGTGCATATTGTAATACACGGGTCGCCGCATGTGCTGCACTTAAAATCCAGCTCATGTGCACACGAGTCATCAAGAGCTTTAAGGGCTGCGAAGTAGCGATCCACTGAATCTCCGGTTTGTTGGTCCCTACGATGAAAATCTTGCCGATCAAGGAGGGGGTTTCGCTTCTTGCGTAGGTAGGCCTCGAGAGCATTCACGGCTTCATCGAGGGTGGTGGTGGTAGAAATATGAAGGCGGCCTGATTGCCAAAGGATGGTCCATTCGGAATGGAGGGCGGCACGCAAAGTCACTTGTTGTGCGGATAGCGGGAAGGTGGCTACTTGTTGGGCGTCCACGTAGTCGTTCCAACGTTGTTTCCAATCGCGGAAAGAAGACATCGTTAACTCCTCCGGGGAAGCCAGTTTAGGAAGCTGGATGATTTTTGTGGCGTGGTGAGGAGGAGCTCCTAATGGGACTGTCGGTGTCGGATTCCGAGTAGCCATCTGCTGCAACAGTGCGGCTATGGACCTGAGGATGTCGGTGCTGGTCGGCGAGGCAGGGTTCTCTGGAGGGGTTTGGGATGGTCGGCGATTCCTTCTTGAGGGCATCTTGATTACTAATTGTCACTGAGCTGTCACTTAAAAAATGGCTATAATTAACCGAATGTCGACTAGGCCATGTTCTACCGCGTTAGGGTAAAGGTTCGAGCTGCAGTGAGAACTATAAATTAATAATTTATATTTTAATAAGTGTCCAAAAATTACATACAATTATAAGAGGCAGATGGAGTACAGTTTTTACTCCACCAGCGCCTAGAGTATTATATAATGGAAGGAACCGCCGTAGATTGTAGAGACGCGCGGTAAACAACCCGCGACATCAGGCGGTGTTCGAAAAGTGCGCACGCAGGCTGCGCGCGCAGGCCGGCTGGCCAGCCGCCGTCCCGGCCAGTGTCGCCCGCTGGCATCCTCTTATCTCACTTTACATTTTTATTTGTAAATAATATAAAACAATTTCAATTGACAGAATATGGATGTAAGGATTGCTCTGGATATACACTCATGGACAAAACTTGAGGAAGTGGAAAGTCTTTGTCGCCGGTTGTCTATTTTTTTTTTTAAGAAAATAGAGGCAGATTTGTTCACACTTGATTATCATGTATATCTTCAATAAAGGCCACAGTGTATCAAATATCTTTCAGAGTTATTGTCTAAATCCCGATATACATGCTAAAAGGTACAACTTCCTCAAGTTCTGTTCATGAGTATAGCTCTCCTGTCCTCAAAGCTTATGTCCACAGTTGGGTTAAATAACTTCACCAAGAATTCCTCTACAGTGACAGATATATAAGCTGAACAGTCCAATACAAGAATGGTGTGATGGATTAACCTGATGAAATTGTTGGGAGGGTTCGACACTGATGAACCAGGCCTTTCCAATATTTTTATCATTGCAGTAAGGGCACACAAGTCTTCTTCTTCCTTATCTCCACACTGGGTGAAGTAGAATGAGTCTGCCTTTGTCATTAAGACTGGGAGCACTACTCAGTGGCAGGCCGACTTAGCTCCAAAAAAAAAAAAAGGCCACCTTGGACATGAGGAACAGACACCATGTGGAGCTGCTCCTAACATGGAGTACAAACGCTGCTCATCTTGTATCCCTGGAGCCCTTACAGGGTACTATCAGCCGGGCCAGCTGAGTCCAGGTTTTTTAGTGAGCTTGTTACTGCTCCCCCTCCTCCTTTTTCATCCGGGCTTGGGACCGGCAAAGGCGGAGTTGTAGAAAATTGTTATACAGTAGAACTTCTCTTAGAAGACACCTCTAAACAATGGACAGTTTTAACCTTCATAATTGCCTTCCAATTGACAATATGTTTGTGCTAGTGGATATTCTTGCTGGTGAACACCTCCAAACAACGGACACTTTCCCAACACATTATTTTTAAATTTTATATATACAGTAGAACCTCCATGAGAGGACACCCCACTAGAGGACACCTCTCTATAAAGGACAGTTTTCATTTACAAAATTACCATTTTAATTATTTTGACACTCTCCGGTAAGAGAACACCTCTCTCTAAAAGACACTTTGGCTCTGCAATTAGGTGTCCTTTACAGGGAGGTTCTACTATAATATAAATTTGAGCTAGCAGTCAATTCAGAAAATTGAACAAAGAATAAATATATATTTTAAAAATAAAATTCATGTTCAAAATGTTTAATGTTATTTAACCAGTTTACTATAGCCATTTGCTAAGTGTTAAACAAGAATATAATATGCAATAATAATATATTAATATAATATGCTCATATAGATTTCATTTTAGTTTTAACATAAAAAAAAAAGAAACTCTACAGTGAGAGGAAACCTCTCAGTAGACTTTGGGCTCTGCAACTAGGTGTCCTTTACAGGGAGGTTCTACTGAATTTTAAAAATAACAAAATAGATCAAAAATACAGTTCAAAATAGCAAAGATAGTTAGATAATGCACATTATATTTCAAACACCCTCAGCAGAAAGCTGAGTGCTACAGAGAGCATCCCCAGGTGGTGGATAGGGGAACGACCTTCAGATATGAAGGCCAGCTGCGAAACAAGCAGAATAACTCTGACGAATAAGCAGTTGCAGACCAACAGCAGCATTGTTAGGAGAGGAGTAGACCTCTTTAAAAAATCCTGAGTTCAATTGACCCGGTTGATGTACCTCAGCAAGGGTCCTCTCCAGGGATACGGAGGAGCTGTGTCTGTACTCATGTTAGAGTCGGCAGCAAAGGCCTCCATGTTAGGAACGGCCTCAAATTACAGGCAATGCCTGGATAATGGTGCCATAATCAACGAAATCTGCACCCTTACACCCCATCCCATGAGATCACAGCTCGAGAAGCATTGACTCATGGAATTCGTGTAATCTTTACACAAGGGGATAAGAAACACAACATATTTCAAACAATTCAGTTTACTGATGGTCAAAAATCCAAATAAAGAAACATCAACATAATCAGAGAGTAACATAACTACCCCAGTTTACACTTTCACATTCCGCTGCTTATCATCAAACAGCTCGAGGAGCATAGACTCATGGAATGTGGGTAATCTTTACACAAGGAGATAAGAAACAACATGTAACCCACGTGTTGTTAGAAGGTAACTCATCTCTACACTCCATTCCATGAGATCACATCTTGAGGAGCATTTTGTAATCTTTGCACAAGGGGATAAGAAACAACAACAACATATTAGGCAACTCATTTCTACACCCAATTCCATGAGATCACAGCTTGAGGAGCATGGACTCATGGAATTTGTGTAATATTTGCACTAGGGAACAATATTTTCACTAGAAACAACAACAGGTAACTGATGTGTTGTTGAAAGGTAACACATGTCTATATCCCATTCCATGAGATCACAGCTTGAGGAGCATTTTGTAATCTTTGCACAAAGGGATAAGAAACAACACTTTCACATTTAGAAAAAAGGCATTTCCTGATCGTGCAACTAAAAGTTGCTGATGCCTTATTCTTAATTTATCCAACTGATCTAAGTACAATTTCACTTTTGTATTATTTTCACTTTCACATTTGCTTGGATATATTTGTCAAGATAATAGGTAGATGTAAAACGAAAATTGCAATTATACCGCGAATGTTTCTTTTAAACAAAAATCAAAATCTATTTTAAAGAGAAATAACGATTATTTCTAACTTTAAGGATGAAGTATGATAGGATGAATTGTGAAGAGTAATGACAAACGGGAAAATAAAAGTGTCCAGGGGCGGGAATCGAACCCACAACCTTCTGCTTATCGGGCAGGTGCCATATCCACTAGGCTACATAATAGGTAGATGTGTAACGACAAATTGAATCTCATTTATTCAATAATTTTTTTATTCATTTCAATACTTGAAATGTAATTTATTTACACAAGTTTTTAATTTTTTTTTTTATAAAAGAAAAGTATAAAGAGAGACCTTGCAAAAACAAAACCTCTTGGGACCAAGATTTTACATATGTAGTTATGACCATGTTGTAGTTATACCCACTGTTAAAACATTTGGTACTTAAAAATAAGACTTTATGATGTTTTAACCCAAAAATGATTAGGCACTGTTATAAAAAAAGATGTTATAACAAGATTCCACTATGTATATACAGTTAAACCTGTCTATAGCGCCCCCTCTTGGGACTCACCAAAATAGGGTGCTATAGAGAGGGGGTGCTATAGACAGGTTTAACTGTATATGTTTTACTTGCCATTTAGTAATAATGTATATATATGTCGTATTAGGGTCTTTATTTTTGCTTATCCCTAGTACACGTGGTACAGGCCATGATAACCTTGGTGGGTAGAAGTAGGCGACTGCTTTTACTGTAAGTGCACCACAGTAAAAGCAGTCGCCTACTTCTACCCACCATAATTATCATGGACTGTACCACGTGTACTAGGGATAAGCAAAAATAAATATGTATATACTGTTAAACCTGTCTCTAGCGCCCCCCCCTCTTGGGACTCACCAAAATAGGGTACTATAGAGAGGTGGTGCGATAGACAGGTTACTTTTAATGTAAAATGTTTACATTTTAATGTTTAAAATCAGGAGCTATAGAGAGGAAGGTGCTATAGACAGGTCTAACTGTATCAGTGCTTATGATTTCAAAAGATAACAACAAATAATATAAAGCAACAACAACAAAATATATTATTTAAAAATATAATGAAAATAATGCCTCTAATACAATTTGGCAAATAAGACTGGTGGACTCACCCAATCTCTGGATAAGTAACACCAAACAACTTCCTGGGAAAGAGGCTTGAAGCCATAGTGAGCTGTGAGGACCAATTGCCACTCTTTGTTACTTGTACAAAAGAAAACAACAACAAAAATAATTCTTGTCCAAAAAATAAGAACATTCAATTAAATAATTAAGTGGAGATGAGTCTCTTTTCATTTTATTAAAACAGTCTCAAGCTTTCAGGCATATTTGCCTTCCTACAGGAGAACATAAAGGAATAAAACGCCGCCTGATGCTAAACTAGTGTTGAATATTCAATAAAATTGTATCAATATTGAGTAAAATTAATCAGACCTCCAGGGAAAAGTATCTTTTCAAAACATTTTTATTCCCTAGCTTTCAGGTACGGACGCCCTTCTACAGGAGGAAACATGGTATAATCTGTAGAATTTCTCTTGTAGAAGGGCGTCCGTGCCTGAAAGCTAGAAAAAAAAAAGTTTTGAAAAGATACTTTTCCCTGGAGGTCTGATTAATTTTACTCAATATTGTTGAATAGTTGGGCATCAGGCGGCATTTTATTCCTTTATTTATGTTATCCTGTAGAAGGGAAAAGATGTCCAAAAACTTGAGACTACTTTAATAAAATGAAAAGAAACTCATCTTAAGAAACCTTTTCAATTATTTAATGTCCAGGCGATATAGATCAATTGATAAGAACATTCAGTGTAGAGGTAAAAACAGAATGTACACCTGACACAGAAATTATTCCCGGCAGGATTGTCTGTAAGAAGGTAGCGTGAGCTATGAGGGGAGCAGCTTGCACCTGGGGTCCAGCAGAGGTCCCAGTCCGGCCAGAGAAGACAAGAGTCCCAGGACTCCCACCATCCTAGGTGACAGCTGAGCCACACCCAGAGCTGACAAAGGCAGCCAGATGTCACAGGCATTCTTGACAATGTCCAGGGCAAGGTCTCTGTGTTCCAGAACCAGTGAGATGGGGGTGGGTTGACCCAGCTTGGGCCGTTGGCCTGGCCGGAGAGTTAGTAGGAACCAGTTGATTTGCATCAGCTGCTTCACTTCGTAGAGGTCGCGGGTGAGGTTCATGACGATGGCGTAGAGCCACATCCGGCTACCCAGCTTCCCCACTTGCTCAGGACTCTTCAGCTTTATCAGTCCTGTACGGTGAAGCCATACCAGGTTGTCACACAGCAGGTACAAGGCAGAGTTGATACGTGACAGGGACACACACAGCCTCACCACGGCATCTGGGATCCCTAGACTGCTCAGAGCTCTGTGCAGTTGATCCACACTCTCCCCCATGTGGAGCACTGCACATCCAGCAGCACAGAGATAGTTCAATTGTATTGATTGATTGATACTCAGGCAATATGATTCAAATAAAAATAAATAAGAATTAGGATAACCAAAGAATAACAAGGATGGAAATAGATTATAAATCTGCAATCTAGCTGAATGGGGTCTGTGACAAGCCGTGAGAACCTAGCTGAATGGGGTCAGTGACAAAGCCCCAACACCAGCTTTGACAAATTCTGAAGATTCCATGAATCCCTTGTTGTTTAAGATCCAAGCCCACCATGGATAGATGAGGGTCATAGCCCAAATCCATGGTCTCCAAGTTAGTATTTTTAATTTTTCCAAAGGTGGCGTTGTAGCTTTGTCACTGACTTATTCTGTTTGATTTTAAGGAAAGAAAAAAAGATGTTGCTTTGATATTTAAAAAATATTTTAATAAAAGAGGTAACCTTTCCTTATTTAAAAAAAAAAATCTTTTATTTAACCTTCTTTGATGTCCACAAATCTTATAATCAATTTTTAACATGGTTTCACACCATCTAAATAGAAGCACACCCCCCTCCCCCCTGGAAAATTTCACACTTGCTTTATTCCGATGACAATGCAAGTACACATAATTCCAGACTTCTATATCATCAATCAGGAAAGTATCTTAAGTATGAAAACACAGAAATCTAATAAGCAAAAAAAAAAAAGGAAAGTTTTGACTGAATAACATAAAAGGATATGAAAGAGGTGAGGAGAGGTTAATCACAAAGAAAGTAAACAAAAAGGAATAGAATGAAAGAAAATTTGCACACAGAAGACGAGAAATTTACAATCAAATAAATAATGAATGAGAAAAAATTAAATTTTGTGTATACAGTAGAACCTCCCTTTAGCGAACACCCTGCTAGCAGACACCTCTCCACAAAGGACAGTTTTCATTTGTAAAATTACCATTTTAACTATTTAGCAACTCTCCGGTAAGAGGACACCTCTCCCTAAAGGACACTTTGGCTCTGCAATTAGGTGCCCTTTACAGGGAGGTTCTACCATATAAAAAAAGTATATGAAATTATAGAAAATAAGAAAAAGCATACAAAACAAAAAATTATGGAAAAGAAACAAGGTAATAAGACCAAATCCAAATAAATAATTATTTGGATTTGGTCTTATTACCTTGTGTTTATAATCTATAATCCAAATTGTGCCTTATCATTATGGAAAAGACAAGGAATAGGTAAGACAAATGACCTATGAGAAAATCGGAACGAAATGAAAATTTAAATGAATGAATAAATAAAAAAGCAATTATTTTAATGGAGAGAGAGAGAAAAAATTTAATGAATATTCACTAGATGGGAAGAAAATAATTCTTTCAGCTACCACCACAATAAAAACCTAAGATTTATGTTATATAAATCTTAATCATAAAAGTGGCAAGAACACTCATAATGAATTTCAAACTTTGTGCACAAATTAAGGTGAAGCAACAAGTGGGAAAGTTTTTATGTTTCACTATATTGTCAAGTGGCTCTGAGGCTCCAATCACGAGAGGCCCCATGGGATGCCTGTCAATCATCCCTGGACTCTGGGGGTGAGGGCCATGGGTGTGAGGGTTCTCGGAATCTGATTGGCAAATAGGTAGGAGGGATGCTTCGTTGGCTGACAACGCTCATTAGTATTATCTTTACCTTGGGGTAAGTTGTATTATTATCTGACTCTCTCTCTCTCCCTATAAATACCTCTTGTAGATAATTTTATTGGAGAACTAGAAGGTAAATACCCTTTATAATAAATTAATTATTCCCAAATTTGTCTTTGCTTTATTTATCTCCGCGACAATATTTACCTCTTCTCTTAATCTACAGTTTGTCCCAAAAATTTCTTTACAATCCAGTAACACACAATACAGAATGATGCTATCCACACAGCCTTTATCTATAAAGTTTTTGTACTACAGTAGAACCTTCCTGTAAAGGACAACACCTAATTGCAGAGCCAAAGTGTCCTTTAGGAAAAGGTGTCCTCTTACTGGAGAGTTGCTAAATAGTAAAAATGGTAATTTTGAAAATGAAAACTGTCCTTTGTAGAGAGTTGTCTGCTAGCAGGGTGTCCGCTAAAGGGAGGTTCTGTTGTACTTTCTTATTGACGGGTGAAAGAGGAGTTTGTTGCAGAAGTGTGTTCTGAAGTTTCTCTGTGTGTCAGGACTGTGGTTTCAATAAACCATTTCACACATTGTGTCTTGTACAGATGGCATTATTCTACATCCCTGTTTTCTGTTAAAGTTGGAAATTTATATTTGAAGCATTATTGTACCAGTAGGCTGGAAAGCCTGTTGCAGTTAAAAAAGCCTATAGTTTTGCACTTCCATTGCATTAATGCAAAGGTCTTCAGTGAGCTTGGCTGACCTTTAAAAGCTGAGATAGGATTCTTTGAATCTCTTATCTCTGATAAGATTTTTTTACATAAAAAAAATTTGGGTGCTTGAAGCAGGCTTGATGTCTGGATATTGTTGCATGGAATAGACTTTGTTTCTATTTTGTTGGCTTTAGCAGCCTGAAGTAATGGTTGAGAGAGCCAGACAGAGACATTACAGTGTTAGATTTTAAATTCTTCGACCACTGAAAACAAAGTACTGTAAAAACCTTTTAAAGAATTAAGAAAAAAAGGCATCTCCTAATCGTGCAAATAAAAGTGGCTGATGGCTTGCACCATCTGGCAAAATAAATATCAACTATTTGTTAATTTTTAATTATTTTAGAATTGGCCAAATACCCTTCAATAATCAAGAAAAGCTAACCAAGTACACCACTGTTGGCCCTCATCTGGGGCTTTCTTCAATAATCAAGAAAAGCTAACCAAGTACACCACTGTTGGCCCTCATCTGGGGCTTTCTTCAGGAATAATCAACACTTAGTTGATATTTATTCTGACAGATGGTGCAAGCCATCAGCAACTTGTACAATAGGGCAGATGCCTTTTTTTTATTTATCCACCTAATCCCAATACAATTTCACTTTTGTACTATTTTCACATCTTCAAGAATATAAGGTAATAAGATCAAATCCAAATAAATAAATAGTGCGTGACGTTTCGGTAACAACGCTGTTACCGAAACGTCATACACTATTTATTTATTTGGATTTGGTCTTATTACCTTATGTTTATAATCTATAATCCAAATTGTGCCTTATCACATCTTCAAGAATGTTTTTCATTAATCAAAAACAAAAGGTTTGAAAGTGGTTAGGTACTCCTAACGATTGGCTATCATAACCTGAAATATCCTATTCAAAATTTAAGAAGGTACAATTTGGATTATAGATTAGGAACATAAGGTAACATGTATAATTCCAAATCAACAAATTGCCTGGGATATTTCTGTAACAACACCATTTGGATTTGGTCAATTTACTTTATTCAGCATTTGGTTATTCAAATTTCTCTTGACTGGCCAACACATCATCATGGTATGGCATGATTAAACTAGAAGTATGGGGGTCAGTGGTCCAACCTGGGATTGAATCCCGCATTGGGTTCTTGCAAAAGTCCAACCCCACCAGCGAGTTCAAGTAACCAAAAGGGGCTCTGGCACACTTGTGAGTGCAAAGTCGAACTGCTTTTCATATGTATAGACATGTGGTGTACTTACAGTAAAAGCAGCGCCAACTTCTACCCACCATGATTATAATGGCCTGTACCACGTGTGCTTGGGATAATAAAAAAACAAAAGGAGTACAATCTATTTCCAGTTTTGTTTCTAAGGATCATCATCTAACAGAAGGGGGATTTACAAAATATATCAATGGGGAGGATTTAAAGGGAAATATCTCAATTATATATCCTGGACATTACTGATGGTTTACCAATTAGATCTTGTTGTTACCTTTTGATCATGGAATGGGGTGTAGAGGAAACAGGACTTTTGGGAGAGGCCACTGTTTATCATAAAATAGCTCGAGGAGCATGAACTCATGGAATTCGTGTAATCTTTACACAAGGGGATAAGAAAAAACAACAACAACCTTTTGATCAAGTCCTTTACAATCTGATAGTAGTGTGACAATGCTGCTTCCTAAATTATTAGGTACAATTTGGATTAGAGATTAGAAACACAAGGTAATAAGACCAAATCCAAATAAATAGTGATTGACATTTCTGTAACAGTGTTGTTACCATCTTCAGACAAAAGTACTGAATAAATGCTGTTTTACCAAAACACCACATAGAGTTTACCTATTTGGTTTTGTTAAACTTGGCATCTACAATTGATAAGGCACAATTTGGATTATAGATTATAAAATAAGGCAATAAGACCAAATCCATATAAATAAATAGTGTGTGACGTTTCGGCAACAGCGTTGTTACGATCTTCAGACAAAGCACTGAATGTATTTGAAGTACAAATTCAGTACTTTTGTCTGAAGATGGTAACAACGCTGTTACCGAAACGTCACACACTATTTATTTATTTGTATTTGGTCTTATTACCTTGTTTTATAATCTATAATACAAATTGTGCCTTACCATTCAGTACTTTTGTCTGAAGATGGTAATAAAGCTGTTACCGAAACGTCACACACTATTTATTTATTTGGATTTGGTCTTATTACCTTGTTTTGGCATCTACAATATATATCTACCATTCCAATTGTGCACACAATCTCCATTGACCTAATAGTTGGGGGGAAAATTGGTTTTGTAGAGAGAATCCATCAAATCCTGTTCTTTATTTCTTACCAAACATTTTGGTGACTCTCTGGATCAGGGGAAACTGGCAACTTTAATAGTTTCCTTGATAAATGTGACAAACATTGGGTAAAAACATATGAAACACTCGCATCTTAATGTTTTCATTTGTTATATATAGTTGGCTTGTTATTGTTTTGTATTAATTTATGCCTAACTGGCTTTGTCCTTATTGCTTGCAGAAGAGCATTGCTCGATGCAAATATTTAAATGTAGTTCTACTGTCTTAAAAGCTTATGTCCATAGTTTGCTTAAATATCATTTCTAAGATTCCACCCTTCAGTGTAGAATATATAAGCAGAATGATCCAATACAGTATTAGAGCTCTAAAGAAGCGGCCTGGTGGATTAAAAATTAGCGAAACTGCTGGGAGGTTTCACCACTGATGAGCTAAGCTCTCCCAATATATTTTTATTGCAGTAAGGACAGTAGAAGTTTGATTTATTTGTGAAAGAAACATTCGCGTCTTAATGTCTTCATATGTTATATATAGATGGCGCGCGTTATTGCTTTGTATTAGTTTGACAAAGTAACTCACACTTGCGGCCCATGCTCAGAGCAGTCTCCAACTTCTTCCAAGTGTCCACCAGCTCCTTGTTAGATCCGTGGTTCTCCAAGGTGGACCATACCACCCTGCTGCTGTATTGGGCTAACCTGTACAAACACCATTCAGTCAGAAGTTGGAGGACATCTGGTCCTGCTATGAAACATGACACAATGTGGGTTTTAGAACATTTTTTTATTCCTGTTTAGACCTCTACTTTTTTATTATTATTATTATCCCCCTAGTACACGTGGTACAGGCCATGATAATCATAGTGGATAGTTTGCGATTGCTTTTACTGTAAGTGTACCACATGTCTACACATGTGAAAACCAGTTAGACTTTTCACTTACAAATGTGCCAGAGCCCCATTTGGTTACTTGCACTCGCTGGTGGGGTAGGACTTTTTCAAGAATCGGGGGCCATTGGAGCATTTTTTTTTTTTTTTATCAAAAAAAGTGTCCAATGCGGGATAAAATTGAAAATTCTGCATTTGTAAAACAGAAAAATCTTGGACACAAAAATTTCAATCTGAAAGAAACAAAGATACACATAATCCTAGAGTTAAAAAAAAAACATTCTATGCTAAAATGTCTTTTAGATTCAACATAACAAAATTGTTGTGTTAACACAATGTGGTTCAATATTATTTTTTAATTTCTGCAAAAATTAGTAAAAATTAGACTGTGATATGTATTTTGGGTAAATATCCACTACGACCCGGGTTCGATCCCCGCATTGGACACTTTTTTCTGTTTAAAAAAAAAAAATGCTCCAATGGCCCCCCGATTCTTGCAAAAGTCCAATCCCACCAGCGAGTGCAAGTAACCAAACGGGGCTCTGGCACATTTGTAAGTGCAAAGTCGAACTGCTTTCACATGTGTAGACATGTGGTGCGCTTACAGTAAAAAGCAGTCGCTAACTACCCACCATGATTATCATGGCCTGTACCACGTGTACTAGGGATAAGCAAAAAATAAATAAAGTTTTTTAATAATCCTTTTGTAATAAATTTCTTTTATTAACTTAAACTGCGAGCTTACTAGCTCTTGCTCTTCAAAAGGCAAAAAGGTCTTCTTCTTTCTTATCTCCACTCAATCATATTACGGTATCAAGCTTGTAAAGATTGACAGCCATCATGACTGAGTGAAGTAGAATGTGTCTACCTTTGTCATTAAGACTAGGAGCACTACTCACTGGCAGGCCGACTTAGCTCCCAAAGAAATGGCCGCCTCTGACATGAGGAACAGATGCCATGTGCAGCCAGCCGCTCCTAACATGGAGTACAAACGTTGCTCATCCTGTATCCCTGGATTAGGAGGCCTTACAGGGTACTATCAGCTGGGCCAGCTGAACCTAAGTTTTTTAGTGAGCTTGTTACTGCTCCCCCTCCTCCTTTTTCATCCGGGCTTGGGACTGGCAAAGGCAGAGTTTGGCAAAAAGGTGATTACAGTGAACATAGTGTATCATGATGGGACTCAATATAACTACAAGATTATCTCTATGATTAAAATTTTCTGGAATTTCTATTCTCCTGTTGATATTGTTTTTACCTTTAAATATTAGGGATTCTTGGGCCAACCTTTGTGAGATTTGGTAGTTGTGTATCAACAAGTAGCAAACTGGATGGTGTGTGTGACTGGGAATTGTTAAACAGTAGAACCTCAATGAGAGGACATATACGCTATAGGACACCTCTCTATAAAGGACAGTTTTTATTTGCAAAAATAACCATTTTTACTATTTAGTATATTTACAAGAGAAGGAATGACAACATCTTGAAGAAGGAACAAAAGTTAACGGCGACGTGTTTCTTTTATTAAAGCTGTAAATTCAGCAAGCTTTCAGACTTTGATGTCCTTCGACAGGCTACTTTTCAATAAACTGAAAGATATTGGGAGTACAAATAAGTTTTGAGGGATTTGCAAAAGAAGCCACAACAAATATTATATAAATAGCATCGGACCTTGTAAGGTTTCATGTTAAGGCTTCATCATTTCCCCAAAAAAATCAGAAGAAGTATTTTCACTCAAGTGTAAGGAACTTTTTTTTTGGTGCTCTAACCATGTCAACCTTTTTGCCAACAAAACACAATTTGCGGGAAGCGCTGCTTTTTTGTTTTAATTTGAAGAAAAGTGCAACTGATGGACATCGATTGCTGTGTGAGGCATATGGTAAACATGCTCTATCAATAAAATCATGTGAGTACTGGTTTCGGCGTTTCAAAAGTGGCGATTTTGACACCAGAGAAAAAGAACGCGGAGGGAGGCCAATAAAGTTCGAAGACGCTGAGTTGGAGGCTTTATTGGACGAAGATTCAAGCAAAACTCAAGAGGAGCTCGCTGAAACCTTGGGAGTGACTCAACAAGCGATTTCGAACCGTCTCAAGGTCATGGGTATGGTGCAAAAACAAGGAAATTGGGTTCCATATGAACTCAAGCCAGGAAACATCGAGCGCCGTATTTGCACGTGCGAACTACTGCTCAAAAGACAAAATCGGAAGGGTTTTTTGCATCGAATCGTGACGGGGGACGAAAAGTGGATTCACTACGACAACCCAAAGCGCAGAAAATCGTCGGTTAAGCCCGGTCATGCATCAACTTCAACGGCCAAACCGAATATTCATGGCAAGAAGCTAATGCTGTGCATCTGGTGGGATCAGCTCGGAGTGATCTACTATGAGCTACTTCAGCCTAACGAAACCATCACTGGAGAACGTTACCAACAACAATTGATGCGATTAAGCTGAGCATTGAAGATTAAACGCCTACTATATGCCAAAAGACATGACAAGGTGATCTATCAGCACGACAACGCTCGGCCACATGTTGCAAAAGTTGTCAAGGAGACTTTGGAGGCGCTTCAATGGGATGTCCTACCCCACCCGCTGCATTCACCAGACATTGCTCCTTCAGACTACCACATGTTCCGTTTGATGACACATGGCCTGGCCGAGCAGCACTTCACTTCTTACGAAGAGGCGAAAAATTGGGTCAATGTTTGGATCGCCTCAAAAGACGAGGAATTTTTTCGACACGGAATCCGTATGCTGCCTGAAAGATGGGAAAAAGTCGTATCAAAAGATGGACAATACTTTGAATGAAATATATTGTACTGATTTCTCTGAATAAAGCTTCGAATTTATAAAAAAATCCCTCAAAACTTATTTGTACTCCCAATAATATTTATATACAGGTGAATATTTACATAATTAGAACTTTTATTAGCGAAATAAATGATTACTATACGAAATTCTTTCCTCTTTATCTATGTAAACAAATTTGTTCTAATAAAAGGATTACTACCTTAGGATGCAAGGAAAGGCAAAACTAATTAGTATATAATTTAGTAATTTAGTGTCCTTTACGGGGAGGTTCTACTGTATCTCTTAAATTAAAAATTCTATTTTTAAATTATTTTTCCAAGAAATGACAGAGATAACAAGTATAATTGTACTTGAATGTTGACCGCCTTCTACACAGGAATGTGTGAGATAAAATGAACCAGTTATCTTTTTCCCCTTGATCAGAATATGCCTTTACAGAAAATTTGATAAAATGTTGTGTCACAGCAGTAACACGCCCTATAAACGGTCCCATGAAATCCAAGACCCAATGACCCCAATGGACAGGTCCCCCCAGACTTGTTTACTCCTCATAATAAACCTTCTGAGCACTACATCCTCACCTCAGTCTCACCTATTTGCTACTGCAATGGCAGGAAGGGCTGTCCAGATTGAAATGATGACCAGCATTAGCTATATACAGTTGAACCTGTCTATAGCGCCCCCTCTAAATAGCGCCTCCCTCTCTATAGCGCCCGATTTTAAATACGTAGTACGATTTACATTAAAAGTGACCTGTCTATAGCACCCCCTCTCTATACACCTTATTTTGGTGAGTCCCAAGAGGGGGCGCTATAGACAGGTTTAACTGTACTGACAAATTAGGGATCTTTGTTTTTTATATTTATGCTCCTTGATTCTGGTATCTATTTTCCTTCTAGTTTCACCTACATTGATGGAATGGCATTCTAAGCACAATATGATATTTTTTTATTGGGTTTCTCAGGTTTCCAGTAGTTCTACTGACTGAACACAGATAAAAACAGATCAAAAATCACAACCCCCCAGCAGAAACAGAATGCCATATATTCAGAATCGTGCTTAGTAAGCATTCCATCTATGTAGGTGAAACAAGCAGGATTATAGATACCATATAATCAAGGATCATATATATAACATCAAAGTCAAAGATCCCAAATCCCTAATTTATCAGCATATAGCAAATACTGGCCATAATTTCAATCTGAACAGCCCAACCTGCCATCACAGTAACATATCTACCAAATCAGAATGGTTGACCCGAGAATCCCTTATATCTAAATGTAAAAACAGTATCAATAGTAGAATAGAAATTCTGGAACAGTTCGATCATATAGATCCTCTTCTGAAAATAGAGCAATCCATAAATAAATCTTCAATTAAAAAGGCATATATTGTATCAAAATATAATTTATTTTACCAATATTTCAGTTGGCTGATGCCAACCTTTTTCAAGGTATTATTTTCAAGGATTAATTGGTTATAATACCTTGAAAAAGGTTGGCGTTCAGGCAACTGAATTATTGGTAAAACAAATGATAATTTGATCCAATATATGCCTTTTTAATTAATAGATCCTCTTGTGAAGCCATAGTGAGTCCTCTCAAAATACAACATGTTCACTCTAATTGCCCCTTTGCCTGTCGAAGAGCTCATGGTTTAAGTTAATGAAAGAAATTTATTGGAAAAGGATTTTATTAAAAAAACATATTTATAAGGATATTTATCCAACATACACTGATATCATAAACCAATTTGTACAAATTTTTACAGAATTGAAAAAATATATTGAATCATTGTGTTGACACACAACAATTATTTAATGTTGGCCATCATAGGTTAAGATTTTACTTTATATTTATTGAATTTTAAAAATATATATATAAATATATTTGCTACAATATAATTGCTAAAGAAAAATTAACCTCTGACAATGCATTGATTGTCAAAATGTATTAAATGTGATTAAAAGGAACTGCACAGTACTTTTTAATCCCCTAGTGTGATGAAGTAATCATTGATTAATCAGTTTACTCTGTTTTTATCATCATCATTTACTTTGTTTCTGTTTCATGAATGGCAATTTCCAAATAAAATCAAACATTGGATTTTTAAAAATTACGAAATTTTAATAATTATCACCCAATTGTTAGTCTTAACGACATTTTCTCCCTTGTTGTGAAGTTTCAGTTCTAATAGCGGTTTAAAATATTAACTGATAATTTTTACAATGCAGCATAAAAAGACTTTAAAGCCTATTTCAAATAGTGGTAAAGGGATTTTAAATAATAAAAAAATAATAATTAAAAAAAAAAAACAATTTAAAAGTTCAAACAAGGATAAAAATGTGTATACTCGTATATACCTAAATAAACGATCTCTTCCTGCAGTTTGCGAATTTAATTTAATTAATATATCTAAAGTATGAGCCATTTTCTTAATATTTTTATATTATAATACAATGGATATAAGTGCTTGAATAATATTGTCAAAATTTACTACAATACTAAGATATAAAAGAAAGCCAAAAACATTATCGATAAGGAGAGATAAAGGAAGTTTGTTTATATTTTGATTCTCTCTTTTTCTCTAGTAGTTTATTTATTTTTGTTTTACAAATTTCATTTTTCTCTCAATTTTAAAATTATAATTTATAATTTTTTTTCCATGAAAATTATTCGAAAAAGGCCGAAAAATCCTATTATAATAATATTGTTTTTTTTTTTGTTACAATCTCCTCTATACTATTAGATACTCCTTATTCTCTTTTTTTTTTCCCCTCCATTCAAAATGCTTGGTCATTTTTGGCAATTCATCGATGTTTTTAAATTAAGGTTTGTTCTCTTTGGTATTTGAAATAAACAACAAACGAGAAGACGTTACAATTAAAAATTTGCATCTTCAGCTTGTGTTGGCGCTAATTTTTTCAGGAAAAATATGCAGCCTATTGTAATCAAATCAACGATCGGCCCAGCTGGCGAAAAGGTCAGTATAATCGAAACCAACATACTTTTGAAAATTCTTGAAAGATGTGGCATCGAGTACAAAGTAGA
Source organism: Cordylochernes scorpioides (assembly GCA_030710605.1). NCBI lineage: Eukaryota > Metazoa > Arthropoda > Arachnida > Pseudoscorpiones > Chernetidae > Cordylochernes > Cordylochernes scorpioides. The sequence goes on from CP092869.1 coordinate 24,050,649, forward strand.
AGAAACGCTTTCAACAAAGAAACGAACTCACGAATCTCCATCAGATTCAACATCACGTAGCCATAAGACACCGAGAATGGAAGTTGTCTCACAGCATAATGAAAACGATGTCTCCATGAACGAGGTAACTGAAGTCCCTCAGGAAACGTCCGCAGATACCCCTCCTCAGGTTAACGAAGAAGACATTGATGAAGATGGTCCTTGGACAAAAGTCACACATGCAAAAAAGCCAAGAATACCACCTGTAATAGCAAAAAAGGTAACAGACTGGAAGTTGCTCTGCCAAGAGCTGAAAGACCTGTGCACAGATAAATTCCAATGTACGATCTCAGGAAATAAGCACATTATCAAGGCCAAAAATATTTTAGACTTCAAAAAAATCAGGGAATATGTTAAAAAAATAATGGCGGCTACTCTTATAAACTCCAAGAAGAAAAACCGCTCAAAGTGGTACTAAAGGGCGTGACAACAGCCTACAAGACTGAAGATATAGCAATAGAACTTGCAACAATGGGCTTTACTGAGACCTCTGTGAAGAGACTTCATAGACAATCAACTAAAAGGCCAATGAATTTAGTACTGGTAGAATTACCGAAAAATGAACACATCAAGAAAATTTACGGAATAACTGAACTTCTCTATCAGAAAATTGCAGTAGAATCTTTCAGAACAACAAACGTGTGACTCAATGCTGAAGCAGGGTTTCGGGCACGGTCAACTTAACTGCTTCCTGAAACCAAAATGCGTCAAGTGTGCCGAGGAGCACCATTCGAAGGACTGCCCAAGAAAGTCAAGACAACTTCCCCCAAAGTGTGTAAACTGCGAAGAAGCGCACACAGCCAATTACCGCGGATGCCCTAAGTTTCCAAGAGTACATCAGCAACAGCCAAGATACCCTGGTCAGTACAAACCTAACAACCCACTTCCGATTTCAAAAAGATCTGAAACACTGCCGAAAATGGTAGAACAACAAAACCAAAGCAATGCTGAGGTTGTGACAAGAAAAACTTCTCGTTCTGAAACTAAGGACCTGTGTGAAAAATTGATGCAAGTAATCAAAACATACCTACAATGAATTGCAAATTACCTTTTAAAATTATTGCTTGGAATTGTAACGAAATCAGATCAAAGAAAGAAGAATTATTGCACTTTTTAGAAGATAACTCAATTGACATTGCTCTGCTCAGTCGAACTCACCTTAAACCCTCAATTGATCTAAAGTTCAGGAACTATCAAACCATTAGAACTGATCGAATTACAGGAAAAGGTGGGGGAACAGCCATCATCATAAAATCCTTTTTTAAATATAAAAATATGCTGATTCATACTTTAAACTTGGAAAATACTTCAATTTTGATAAAACCAGATGGAAAAACACTCTTGCAAATCACAGCAATTTATAAGAAGCCTGATGCACCATTATTGGAAGAAGATTTGAACCAACTGATAAAACACAACCACTCAATATTCGTTGCAGGAGACTGGAACTCTAAACACCCTCTTTGGGGATCAAGGACTTCAAATAACAGTGGAATCGTGCTGCACAATTTCTCTGAAAGAGAAAGCCTCGACATTGTCGCACCTTCGTCACCCACGCATTACAGTCCACTCGGCAATCCCGATTTCCTAGACTTCGCTGTACTTAAAAACATTCCCTGGACCCCAAAGGCCAGAACCACCGACGATTTATCATCTGACCATCTCCCTGTAATCTTTGAATTGAATTGCCCAAAGGATGAATTCACAACCCAGCTCAGCCGAGTAACTAATTGGGTTCATTTTCAACAAGATCTAATCTCCACCACGCCCCCCAGACTCCCCTTGAAAACTGAAGTAGACATTGATTCAGCAGTTGGAATTTTAAACGAGAAAATGAATAATAGCTACTCGAAAAACACCATAGTCTCATCTTCCAAATTAATAAAGAACCCAAAACCAAAGCCTTAATAAGGGAGAAAAATAAAGCTAGGAAAAGATGGCAATCAACCTGGGATCCAGCTCATAGAGCTACTTACCTCAATCTTCAAGGAAAGGTAAATCAAGCCCTTGAAGCAGAGAAATCTGAAAATTGGAATAGTTTTTAAGCAAACTTGAATCGAGCCCAACAGACTTCTGAAAAAAAAACAAAACCCATTAGGAAAAAAACTGACAAAATCACTAGTTTAAATGCAAATGGAAAAACCTTGCTGACCGACAAAGAGATTGGAAATGATCTTTCAGAGCATTTTTCCAAACACTTTTCCAAGGCGGAGGATGAGGTTCCGTCTTACCTAACAGATAACACTTGCCATCATCCCCAAGAGAATATACTATCAATGACAACGCCAAATGAAGTCAAGGAAGTGATTAAAAACCTAGGTAATCACAAAGCTCCAGGCCACGACAATATTACCCCGCAAATGACTAAAAACCTCCCCATCAAATGGATAGTCTTCCTCGCTGGGATATTCAATGCTGCATTACACCTGTGCTACTTCCCGATGGCATGGAAACATGCCATTATCATAACCATTCCAAAAAAATCACCTGTCAAATCACCTGAAGATCTCAGACCAATCAGCCTTCTCTCTGCCATCGGTAAGGTATACGAGAGGGTTGTTCTTTGGAGATTGCAGACATACATGGATTCTATTAACTTTATCATTCCTCAACAATTTGGATTCAGAAAAGGACACTCCACAACCCACCAGCTAATCACAGTAATAGACTACATCCAAATAAGAAAGTCCCACAAGGAGGCAGTAGGTGCTGTTTTTCTAGACCTTACCAAAGCCTTTGATAGAGTATGGCATGATGGCTTGATAGCAAAAATAACAAAAAATCAATTTCCAAGGGATTTTATCAAATTCTTGAAAAACTATCTCCAGGACAGAACCTTTTCAATTAAGCAAGGGAATTATATAACCACGGCAAAACCAACCCAGATTGGAGTCCCTCAAGGCTCTATCCTTGGACCCTACCTATTCAACATCTACATCAACGATTTCCCTCCACATCCAAAATGTCAAATAAAACTTTTCGCAGATGACGCAGCAATTTTAGCAAACTTCAAATCAATAGGAATAATAACTACACAACTCCAAAATTACATAAACAGTATAACCAAATGGTGCAACGATTGGAAATTAGACATCAACCCAAAAAACTCTCAGGCAATAATTTTTCCTCCACTAGACAATAAAAAATTCAAGCCACAATCCATCCTAAAGGTAAACCAGAGCCCTATTAACTGGACTGACAGCGTTAAATATCTTAGAGTTACCTTAGACTCCAAGTTGAAATTCAACATGCATGTCAAAAATATCATAAAGAAAGCAAAAATCGCAAAAATAACATTATCAAGCCTGTTCAACTATAGAAGCAATTTGACTACAAAACAAAAGTTTACTCTATACAGAAGTTGTATTCTCCCGATAGTAACATACGCACTCCCAATTTGGTGTAAATATATTACAACCACAAACAAAAATAGGATAAACGCATTTATGAGAATCTGCCTTCGGACAAGTATAGGAGCTCCATTCAACCTATCAAACAAGATACTGAAGGAGGACTTGAACCAACCCGATCTAGAAGATATGTACCAAACTTCCGTTAAGAAATTATACCTCCAAATGCAAAATTCAAATAATCCAACCATACAAGATATTCTACAAAATAAAGGAGATATCAATCCCCGATTCCGACGACCCGGCCCTGACACTTAGTCAAGAGCTCATCGCCCAACAGCTGCCCTCCTGCAAGGCCTAGGGGGACCACTTCTACTCCACCAACTCGCCATGTGTAAATAGCCAGGACAAGGTGACTCGCGAGCTGTGCTCGAATGTAACACCTGTAAATTGAGACGAAATAAATAAATAAATAATATTTGAAATAAAATAAAATAAACTTTTTTTTTTCATATCATTTCACTTTAGAAGAATAATAAAAGTAACAATCATAATAGATAATATTTGTTGAAGTATTATTCATTGGTCAACATTCACTCGGAGAGAACACGGGAAAACACAGGCAAAGTCGGGTTATAATACATAATTGTAAACATTTTATTTGATTTGAAACTATTCATTTCATTTTATAAATATATTTATATATACACTTGGATAAAAAATGCACTCGAGTAAATCCCGGGATTGTCTTGTGTCATTCAGCTAGTTAAGAATAATAATTCTATTTAAAAGTATTTGGCATTTTTTGAAACTATATTTTTGGGGAAACATTCAATCCAATGATGATGCATAATGATTTATAAAAAAACGATAATTAATAACAATGTTTGAAAGCGAATAAATCTAAAATTTAAAAATTGAATAAATAAAAAATATATTGTATATAAAAATAATATAACTAATAATATATATATATATTTGGAGATTAAAAAATGTGTGACACACAAATTAAAAAATAACGAATATTTTGGTATATAAATCACTATGTATAGTTCAGTATCTTTGGAGGAGATAGCTTAAAACTTTACAACTAAGAATTCTGTTATTGTATTATTTGTATTGATGATGATATTTTAAAAAATAATTAAAAATAAAATAATAAAATTAATGATATATATGGTGTGTGTTAATTTGAACCAACAACCTCATCTATATATATAAAAATGAATGTATGTGTGTGTGTGTGTCTGTTTGTCCTTTATGCCTGACCAAACCACTCATTGGAACGCCATGAAACTTTGGGAAATTATTTAGTATAGTACTGGGAAGGTTTCTAGCAAATAAAATTTTTGAAATAAATTTTCGCTTTAAAATATTCAAGATAAATATTCTAATTTATTTGTTATAATTCAACAATCTGCTCTAAATATTATCATGATGATACGAGGATTTTGTAATGTAGAAAATTAGGAAAGACAAAATTCAGGATGACACGGCAATTTATTTGAGACAAGAATAATGATACAATTCCAAGGCAAGATACTATTCCTTTAACTTCCAATTACCGAAGGAACCAATTAATATTGATTTTATTCAACTTATCGAGTATTTTTCAAGGGACCGGGAAAAAATGTTCACTTTATCGAGAGATTCGTTAGACAAACCTTTACTCAGGTAAAACCCGGGCAAAGCCGGGTACGTCCGCTAATATTGTATATAATATAGCAAGATTTTCATGTTGTATAAAAAACACTTCTGTAAATAATTATACGCATGATTGACATGTGTTATTACATCATCATATGTAATGTCCTTTGTACAAACTGAGGATAAATAAATAAAACTGTAATAGATTAAGAGTTGAGCTAAAGCAAGAGATTTAGATAAAAGTTCCATAACTTTAAAAACGAGGCTTACAAGATCTCAGAGCGTTGCCAGGAAATCGTTATGAGTATACATTTCTTCCGATCAACGCCCTTGTTGCATCCGCTGAAACCCAATATTTCCTCTCAGCAAAGATATATAAGTCCCAACAGGGCCAGAAGTCAACAATAGTCACTTCACCATCGGCGGAAGCCCTCGTCAGATATCCCCAAGGTCCATCTCATCGACCATGTAGACCAGTAAGAAGCCTGTACTCTGTGAGAACTGTTAAAGGTCTTTCAAGGTGCAAAGAGGTATTGGAAAACTCTCCACACCCTGACTGCCCCTTTCGGTTACCCTCTCGGTTACCACAGTAAAGCGAAAGAGTCCCTCGGATCCAACACCACAGCGAGAAACCCTCAAGATAACACAGTATAGCGAGAGTCGACAGGATCTAACACCATATACATATATCATTATGCCTCTTGTCATTAATTTTGATGATTCCAATGTATATATCATTATTACTATTATCATTGTCGTTTTGAGTGTTATTTTAACACACAAAATTTTATTTTTCAATTTATTTTACTATATAGAATCTTAAAATATAGTTATAGGGATTAATATATATGTGATAAGGTCCTGTCGACTTATCTGTGATGATGGATCCTGTCGACTCTCGCTATAGCTGTGGTAACCGAGGGTCAAACCTGTAGTAACCGAGAGGGACATTCAGGGCGTGGAGAGTTTTCCAGTACCTCTCTGCACCTTGAAGGACCTTTAACAGTTCTCACAGAGTACAGGCAGTCGTGGTCGAGGCAGAGTGAAAAGCTTGGGAATGTCCACACACAAAAAACGAAGAGACACAGTTGTAGTTGGAAAGTTCTGTGAACAGATAGGAGTCGAGCTAAGAGCAAGATGGAGTTAGAAGAGATCTTACTGTTTTACATGGCGATGAGGTGGTCCTGGCTACAACCGACAAGGGCTCACGCCGATGGTGAAGTGACTGTCTGAGTTCGGCTAAAACAGAAGTTTTTATATACCTTTGCCGAGGAGGGAGAGATGCGAGAATTTGGACTTTGAACAGGTCCAAAGGGCGTGGGGGCGTCTGCGCTATTCTGCACCCTTTGACCTTGAAGGCAACGACTTGCCAAATTCCTCTTTAGGGTTGTTGGATTTCTCTCTCGATTTTAGACGTTTTTGAACTTCTAAATCTTGCTTTAACTCATCTCTTAATCTATTATATAGTTTTATTTATTTATCCTCAGTTTGTACAAAGTACATTACATATGGTGATGCAATAAAACATGTCAATCATGCGTATAATTATTTATAGATGTGTTTCTATATACAACATGACAATCTTCTTCTATATATATATAAAAATGAATGTCTGTGTGTGTGTTCTCTATAGATTCAAAAACCATACATCCAATCGCCGTGAAATTTTGGGATATTATTAGGTATATCCCTGGAAAGGTTTTCGAAAAATAATTTCTTGAATATCTTGAATATCCTTAGAGTTATTTGCAGATTTGTAGCTTTAACTCGCAAGCAGCGCCACCTTGCGACGGAGATAGGCTTAGGTCTGCCGGATGGACAGTCCAAGTACCCACCGACCAATCAGAGGGGTCAAGATGTCCTGGCGCGCGGGGGCAGAGTTGGTGACACAGCTGTGCCAAGTAGACAAGAAAAAAAAGGCTCGGCGGGAACTTCGTCCATCTTCCATAAACGACCATGATTTTATTCAACTTATCGAGTATTTTTCAAGGGACCGGGAAAAAATGTTCACTAGATAAAACGCTGATTTTGTAATGTAGAAAATTAGGAAAGCCAAAATTCAGAATGACACGGCACACAGGGACCGGGAAAAAATGATCACTTTATCGAGATATTCAAATTTACGAGTTTCAAATTATCAAAATATATCTTTTATTTTCGAGTATTTTTCAAGGGACCGGGAAAAAATGTTCACTATATAAAACGATTATTTTGTAATGTAGAAAATTAGGAAAGCCAAAATTCAGAATGACACGGCACACAGGGACCGGGAAAAAATGATCACTTTATCGAGAGATTCAAATTTACGAGTTTCAAATTATCAAAATATATCTTTTATTTTCGAGTATTTTTCAAGGGACCGGGAAAAAATGTTCACTATATAAAACGATTATTTTGTAACTAGACGAATGGCCCGGGCAACGCCCGGGTTTTACCCGAGTGCGTATATATTTTAAAAACGTTTTAATTCAAATACTATTCGTTACAATTATAAATTGACGCCATGGATGTCACTCTTGTGAAACGTCCCGTTCCAAACTGTGTGTTTTTAAAATGTTTTAATTAAAATACTATTCGTTACAATTATAAATTGGCGCCGTGGATGTCTCTCTTGTGAAACGTCCCGCCCCAAACTGTGTGTGTCTTGAAAATATAAAAATAAAAATGTGAATTTTCATAAAGATTTCATCATGTCGATTTTTTTTTGCATTTCACCTACTAAATCGATAGAGAATATAAAGCCAAGTGCCAGGAGAAAATGTTTTTTATTTTAGAATAAAAAACATTTTCTCCTGGCACTTGGCTTTATATTTTTAATATTCCAAGGAGAAAGTTTATATGATTAAATAAATCGATAGAGATAATTACATTTGCAACATGAACTTAGGTATATTGACTAAATAGAAAACTGCATAGTAATAAAGATCATTTTTTAAAGGCACCATATCGTTTTTTTTTCAATAAAATCGAAACAAAAATTAACGATAAATAACGATAATTGCCTTAAAAAGAAATTGCCTTAAAAAAAAAAAAAGAAACATTCGCGGTGATTTTGTCTTGCATTCGTTTATACAATTATTATTTACGAATGACCCGGGCAACGCCCGGGTTTTACCCGATTAAATGCTTTTATTCAAATACTATTCGTTACAATTATAAATTGGCGCCGTGGATGTCATTCTTGTATCTACTTATATATTTGCCTTATTCTGTCTGTTTGTTTGTCTGTCTGAAGCTCACGGATGGGATTTTTTATAACCATCGGTGGTTCAGTGGTAGAATGCTCGCCTGCCACGCGGGCGGCCCGGGTTCGATTCCCGGCCGATGCATTTTTTTTTTTTTTTTACATTTTTTAAAACTCATTTATATACAGGGTGTACCAGGTAAATTGGGACTAACTTTGACAGTCCATAAAACAAAAACTACTTGAGATTAAAAACTTGTTTTTTTTTTTCATTACGTAGCCATATTCATGTAAAATGCAACAGTACATGTGTGCGCAGTGTAGTGATGAAGAGTAACCGAGAATTTGAAAATCGAGCTGCCATCATCGTTGCTCTGCGCGCCGGAAGGAGCCCCAAAGAGATAGTGGATTTTCTTAAGTTGCCCAAAACCACTATTTATCGTGTCAAGAAGCAGTTTGATGAGGCCGACAGTAACAAAGAGGGGATAGCTACAAGGAAAAAGCACTCGCGTCGATCGGACAGGGTAAGAGGCGAAGAATTTGTCAAAAAAGTCAAGGAGAAGATTGATGGAAACCCTGGGAAGAGCATGAGGGCCATAGCCAAGGAAATGGACGTTGGCTCTATGACAATTGTCAGAACTATCCATGAGGACCTTGGTCTCAAGTCTTATGCCCTTCGGAAAGGTCAGTTGCTGACTGAGAATATGAAGAATAACAGAAAAGGAAAGGCTGCTGCCCTCCTCAACAACCTGAAACACGACTCTTTTGGCATGCTAAGGTTCTTCTCTGACGAAAAGAACTTTGACGTGGACCAAAAGGTAAATCCCAGGAATGATCGCTGGATCTGTAAAGACCCCTCAGAGATACCTGTCGTGATGCACACGAAATTTCCTGCCTCCGTAATGGTCCTTGGCGTTATCAGCAGTGAAGGTGATGTCATGCCTCCCCATTTCTTTGAGAAGGGCCTTAGGATGAACGCTGACACCTACATCAATGTTCTGGAGACCGTTGTGAAGCCTTGGATGGACATGGTGGCCGCAGGAAGGAAGTATGTCTTCCAACAGGACTCAGCTCCAGCCCATAAGGCAAAAAAGACACAATCGTGGCTGACGCTTAACGTCCCTAGTCACTGGGGTCCTGATATTTGGCCCCCTAATTCTCCAGATTGCAATCCCCTCGACTACTATGTATGGGGCGTTGTTGAGAGAGATGTCAACAAAGCTCCTCATACCACCATCCAGTCTGTCAAGAAAGCAGTTCACACGGTGATGACCCAAATGGACAAGGTCATCGTCGCCAAGGCCTGTGCTTCATTCCGCACTCGCCTCGAGACTGTTGTAGCTAATAATGGAAACTACATTGAATAAATAAAAACTATATCCTTTTATCTACTACTGTGTCAAATTTCATTCGGATATTTTAATTTTTACTTGCAAAAAATTTCAGTTAAAATACCATTGTTGAAATTCCCAATTTACCTGGCACACCCTGTATTATACAAGAATGACATCCACGGCGCCAATTTATAATTGTAACGAATAGTATTTGAATAAAAGCATTTAATCGGGTAAAACCCTGGCGTTGCCCGGGTCATTCGTATATAATAATTGTATAAACGAATGCAAGACAAAATCACCGCGAATGTTTCTTTTTTTTAAGGCAATTTCTTTTTAAGGCAATTATCGTTATTTATCGTTAATTTTTGTTTCGATTTTATTGAAAAAAAAAAACGATATGGTGCCTTTAAAAAATGATCTTTATTACTATGCAGTTTTCTATTTAGTCAATATACCTAAGTTCATGTTGCAAATGTAATTATCTCTATCGATTTAGTAGGTGAAATGCAAAAAAAAAAAAAAAAATCGACATGATGAAATCTTTATGAAAATTCACATTTTTATTTTTATATTTTCAAGACACACACAGTTTGGGACGGGACGTTTCACGAGAGAGACATCCACGGCGCCAATTTATAATTGTAACGAATATTATTTTAATTAAAACATTTTAAAAACACACAGTTTGGAACGGGACTTTTCACAAGAGTGACATCCATGGCGCCAATTTATAATTGTAACAAATAGTATTTGAATTAAAACGTTTTTAAAATATATACGCACTCGGGTAAAACCCGGGCGTTGCACGGGCCATTCGTCTAGTAATATATAAATGAGTTTTAAAAATTGTAAAAAAAAAAAAAAAATGCATCGGCCAGGAATCGAACCCGGGCCGCCCGCGTGGCAGGCGAGCATTCTACCACTGAACCACCGATGGTTATGAAAAATCCCATCCGTGAGCTTCAGACAGACAGAATAAGGCAAATATATAAGTAGATGTAGAAAATTAGGAAAGCCAAAATTCAGAATGACACGGTCACACAGGGACCGGGGGAAAAATGATCACTTTATCGAGAGATTCAAATTTACGAGTTTCAAATTATCAAAATATATCTATTATTATTTTTTTATAAGTTTATAGAGAATTGTTTTAACAAATGTTCATTAGACAAACCTTTACTCGGGTACCCAGGCAAAGCTGGGTACATCCGCTAGTCTTGTTATAAATATTATACAATATAGGGTTGTTGGTTTAAATTACCATATATATATTTGTTGTAGCATTATATTCAATGGGCAAATATTCACGCAGGAAGAACTCGGGCGAAGCCGGGTTAAAATATCATTCAATTTATGATGCATTAGCGTGCCATCTGTAATAAAAATTCTAAACTATTATAGACGCGTATGATTCTTTTAAAAATTAAACAATTTCCACTGTCCCAACCGCAATGAGTCAGGCCCTCCCATTAAATTTTCCATTGCAGTAAGGGCAGTAGAAATTGTTTAATTTTTAAAAGAATCATACGCGTCTATTATATTTTCGAATTATTTAATTAAAAAAGTATTTTATTATTTATATATGCCTCCTCAGGTAAAAAATCATACACATACTGAATAAAGCCTGAGAGTAACCAGCCCTGTTCATTCAGTTGTTATGTATCGTTTAATCAGATGGGCCCTGGTTCTATTTTATGATATCTCTAAAACATATTCTAAATTAATGAACATTAACATCGCGAGTGAGCAAGTTTGAATAATGCTGAAATGGTAAAATCTATATAAAAACGCTTTCATATGAATTGTATAAATAAAGGGTATAGTTTCAGATGTCATTGCATATACAGTTAGACCTGTCTATAGCGCCCCCTCTTGGGACTCCCCAAAATAGGGTGCTATAGAGAGGGGGTGCCATAGACAGGTCACTTTTAATATAAATCACATCGTACTATTAAAATCGGGCGCTATTTAGAGGGGGCGCTATAGACAGGTTTAACTGTATTGTGAAAATAAATAAAACTTTATGTGAAGCATCATTTCCTGATATTCAAATTTTGCAATATTTATTTAAGTAGAATTAAAATATATTAATGAAAAACATATACTCTCACACAATCTATTTTAGCATTACTAAGATAAAACTTTAATAAACCTTAGAATAGGCTGTCATTCTAGATCTGTTCATAGAATGGTCCAATGTTCTAATGTTATTAGAAGAAATCATTATTGTCAATCATGATGTAGAAATATTACATTAAATTTTCTGACTACAAAATAATCAAATCAGTCTGATATTTGAATATTTTCAAATTATAGGGTTAAATTCTTTCATATCTATTCACCATTTTTCTATCACAAAATATAAAAATGTGATATTGGTTTAATTTGAATAGGCTTTGCATATACTATACTTATGAATATACTTAATCTAAACATATACTCTTGTTAAATTTATCATTTTTATTTGTAGTTTCAATTGTGAAAAAATAGTGTTAAAAAGAGTGTTACCTTTGAACTTTTGTTTCATATATCGAGATGACACCTGGCATCTTCTGCTCGAGTGATTGTTCTGCTGTTAGAATATTGTTCTTCTGCCTACTGAAAATGAAGGTATGGCTTCATCCGTGGTCTGCTTTAGTGATTAATACCCGACAATCAAACATGATACAGCATATTGTCATCATCATTTTCTGAATAAAAAATGAATATTTTTACCTAGTACTTGGTCAATTTTAATTTTGCTTGTTTGAAAATGTGATAAAAATATTTCAGACTCAATTATATCTCCTGTTAAAATTTCAGCCAAATCAGTTACGTATTGAGGACGTGCATAGCCGACAAACATATTTATATACATTGACTAATTAATATAGAGGGAAGATATATAAATAATCGACATGGACCCAGAGCAGCAGCTTTACACGCCCAAGATAGAGGACATTGCGACTGATAGAGATGTATGGAGACATCTGTGGCTCTTCATTGGACACGACAACAACAACAACAAGAGATATAAATAATTTACTCAGGGAGAACCCCCCCCCCCCCCCGAACGAAGCTGGATAATTTGTATAATTGTAAAGAATGTTATATGATTTAAAAAACAGCATTATATTTATACATATACACTCAGGTATAAAAATGTAGTCAGGTAAAGACCGGGCGTTACTCGGGTCATTCAGCTTTTATTATAAAATTACATTTTGCCAATTCAAATTCTGATATAAAATTGTATTCTATTGATAAGCACACATTTTAATTATAAAACAGTAGAAATTGAATAATTCAAACATCTTTAATTCGAACGTCTTCAATTCAAATATTTATCTTGGTCCCTAGAGGTTCCTATAAATAGAATTTCGGTTTTTAATTCGAATTTTTGGATAATTCGATTTTTTTTGTGTCTTGGGTTTCGAATTATCACAAGTTCGACTGTAATTATCATTTTAATGCACATTTTAATAAGTTTAAAATTACAAAAATATATAATATAGCATATTATAAATTTATTTTAATTTTAACAGTTTTATTTAATAACTGAAACCAAAATAAAGAATCATTGAATATTTAATAAATTACGCTTCCTCTTTTTGATGATGATTTTAAAATAGCCACTCCATGCTCTTATCTTATCTAAATAAAACATAAAACAATATAAATTTTATAACAGAGCGCAAATCTAAAGAAAATTTTACTAAGTTAAACTAAAATGTCTCAAAATGCAGTAACATTCGGAAATTATCCTAAAAATAATTTAGCATTCAGATATCTGATCAGCTAGATGTCTGCTGTAGCAAATAAACAATGCCCTAACATCAACTGGGAAAAGTGACTGTAAGCTCCAATACTTCAGGCTATGCAAACTTGTTTATAAGCGCTGTGATCTTGATTCCAAATGGAGGGATGTGTGATGGTAAGTAGAATTTTATTTGATTATAATATTTTAAAACTTTTATTTATTAAAACTTTTCCCCTCTCATTTTACACATTTGTGGATTTGGATAAATACTAAATACTAAAATAGTTTTCAAATGTCGTTTTACTAAAAATATTAACCTTTTTGGCGTAATCTCGCATATTTATCTGATAATGAACAAATAGTTATATTGAATTTTCTATTCCTTGATCTAATCGATGTAGGATTAGTAAAGATAGTGTTACAGTAAGTGCATAAAAGTCAACAGACCTTCAGTTAGCTGTACAGAACATGTAAGTTCCTATATTATTTGATATCTATAACATTATATGCTGCACTTTTCTAACTTTTTTATCTCGCATATATCGCATGGAGATAAAATGATAGTTCCAAAAGACTGATAACCTAAAAATATGATTAAAAAAAGTTATACAAAATTTATTTAGAATGGGTTCCTGATGGGTCGTGATAACATAGCGGTTATTGAGAAACAGACTTTCAGTTGAAAGGCTCCTTATGCGTTGGCCTGACATAAAAAAAACCAACAATTGGAGTTTAGGTATGTTTTGGTCGATCTCTAACAGAAGAATTCTGAATAAATTCAAGAACTTATTGTAAGTTCATTTTAACAACGCGCGAATTTTGTTTTGGATAGCCATTTTGACTGAATGCTAGTGTATTATTTATTTTGAAATATTATTTCAAAGTTATTTTTATCGCAAATGTGTGTAGAATATGTGGATTAATTTGTATTATATATTTGTATAAAATAAGAGGCCTCGTTGTTTCAACAAGGGTATATATATGTATATATTTATAATCTTACCTATATGTATATATGTTGTAATAATATTATTGTATACTTATATATCATATGTAATATAGTATAATAACCAAAACTGTAAAAACAATTAAAATTACCAGTTCGGCTATAATGTAATGCATGACAAAATAATATTAGATTTAGTGACAGCCGGCGTCAGGACAGGAAGAGGTCCGAAAAACATGTCTGGGTACCAGGTGTGCCCTCTTCTTGCTCAAACAGATCAGTCCGTTTGGAGACACAATGATTGACAGACCCCTCTCGCCATATCTACGGTGACATCCAAAATGTCTCGTCCTTTTGTGCAATCCCAATTTCACGCCTGAAACCACTCTAATCATTGTGGCCACCACGACTGCAACTGTCACTACATTCATCCAACAGGATAACAAAACACACTACAACATATATATAGTTGCATTGTGTTTTATTTTATGTATTTATGAAAACAACTTGTTTTACCAATTATATTTTTTTTATTTGAAGTTAACTCATTCGTTTTAAGAAGAATTGTTTATATATATCTTGCCAGATTTTTTTTCCTTGCTGATATCTCGAGCGTGTACTTTATAATAATAAGATATATTTTTTTCAGATAAAATATATTTTTTAAAAGAAAAAAATATTACGAATAATTTTTTCGAGATCATTAATCGTTTGTATGTGAGAAGGATATTTACATCAAGAATTGACATTTAGGTAAAAGTTGCCAAAGCTACATTACTCAGCTTTTGTAAAAAAAAAAAAAAAAAAAACGTTTTCCTTTCAAAAGATTCAAATTTCTGTCACTATGATGTAATGGTGCTGTTTACATTACCGGCTGCTCGCATTTTGCAAAATAAATGGTTCACGAACTTTCTTGGCTCTTTCTTCCCTACCTTGAATCAGTACATTTTTATTTCCTCCAATGTTTGTTTTCCATTTTTTTTGCTGACCTGGAAAGAGCATTTCTAAAGGTTTCTTGACTTACCTATCGCTATTAGTTCTTTTCAATCTACGCATATCTGAGTGTCATTCAGACACTTAATTGCATATCCTTCTTGATTGAGTTCTGTACCGATTCTATGTATTGTCTCGCATCAGGTTAAATGATGATCGATTTTGTTTACTTTGAGGTTGTTATATTAATTAAATAATTTACATAAATATGCATTTTTGCAAAAAATGATGGTTTTAAAAAAAAATCTTCATTAATTTTCGTAGATATGTGATC
>CP092869.1:24066257-24112189 GCA_030710605.1 Cordylochernes scorpioides
CCTTGAAACTAATATAAACCTAGCTAAAGCATCCTTTGAAGCTAGTCCACAAAATTCAACAAGGAGGTTGTCTCAAGAGCTAAAAATACCCAGAAGCTCCATCCAAAGAATGTGAAAAGGTCTTTGTTATAAGCCCTATATTCCTGAATTAATTCATGCACTTCATGAAGATGATTGGGATAGAAAGATGGAATTTTGTAAAAATGTTTGAAATAATCCAAAATGATGGAAATTTGCCTAATCGAATAATGTGGACTGATGAGGCTATTTTTAAATTGAATAACCATGTCAATCGACATAATTGTGTTTATTTGGGCTTCAGAAAATCCAATGGTAGAAATTAAGAAAGAAGTTAAATCCCCTGGCTTAACTGAGGTGGAATTTGTTCGGAAGGAATAATCGGACCTTGCATTTTCTGTAAAAAAGTAATTGGTGAGAATTATTCGAAAATGTTGGAGGAATTTAAGCACCCAAAATTGGTTGTAAAAACCTTTACTTTATGCAGGATGGTGCACCCGCCCATTACTCGAACATTGTTAGAACATTTCTCAATATGAAAAGTTCCCCCACAAATGGATGGGGTGCCGTGGCCTGCGCGGTCATCTGATCTTACTCCGGCAGCTTTTTTTTTTGTGGGGTTATTTAAAAGATACAGTCGAACCTCTTTAATTCAACACCCCAAGGGATCAGAGCTTTCGGTTGAATTAAAGGAAGTGTTGAATTAAGGTGAGATGATTAGCTAATCATCTAACTAGCTAAAATAATATATATATTTTTTTATAAATAGCTTTGTAATATAAATTAATGATATTAATTGAAACCATTGTGTGTGTACTTTTTTATATTTATTTTTTTATTTTCATGATTAACTTTTAGTATCTGGGACAAAATGGCAATAATACATATTTTTGAAACAAATAATATTTTATTCCAATTGTGTGTGTGTGAATAATAGTTGAAAGAAAATAAATATGGAAAATAAAAAGAAAATTAAAAAATCATTTTTGAAAAGAATCAAGATTAAAAAAAAAATATTTTATAGATGTCTATTTTTTCTCTGAAATCCTATTCAGGATGTATTCCAGATAGTCTATTTTTAAAAGACATGCATGCCTTTCTTCCTCAGAAATGTCTTTTAAATAACAAAGAGTTTTTATTGTATTAAAGGCATCCACTGCTGCTGCAGGTGTTATTGATGTTTTGTTTAAATCTTTTTCTGTTGGCTCTACCTCTTCATCTTCTTCTTTTCCCATTACCTCCTTTACAATTTCTTCAATGGACTGTTCCCCAGCAACTTGCACATCTTTATCAACTTCCAAGAAGTCAATATAGTTGACATCAATGGCTTGATGTTTTTTTAATGCCTCAAAACATCTGTTCATTTCTTCTTCAACAACTTCTTCCATTGCTTCAACCATCACAAATCCTGAATGAGAAAAACAATTTTTTATTGTGGAAGAACTAACCCCAACCCATGCAGCCTCTAGCCAGCTAATTGCAAAGAGTAAATGAACTTGAGCATTTTTTTTTTTCTTCCATGCAAGTGAGAAGATACGTTATCATTCGTTTCCTATATTGGTCTTTTAGGGCTTTAATGATACCCATATCACAGGGTTGTAATGCACTTGTAGTTAGGGCGGGCAAAAATCTTATTTCAATGTTCTGTAACCCTTCAGGCATTTGGTGGGCTGGGCAATTATCTAAAATTAATAAAAATTTTCTTTCTCTTCTTTTGAATATTTGGTCCAATTTTTTCAGCCAATCCGTAAAAATTGCCCCAGTCATCCAGGCTTTTTTATTAAAATGATAATTTGAGGGAATATTCATGCCATGGAAGCATCGTGGTCTTCTATATTTCCCAATATAAAGTAAAGGCAGTTTTTCACTTCCATCCATATTACAGCATACCAACACTGTAATTCTCTCTTTAGACTTCTTACCCCCTTCACATTTCTCACCTCTGATAGTCATTGTTTGATTAGGCAAAAGTTTATAAAATAACCCTGTTTCATCAGCATTGAAAATGTCCTGTGGGCTGTATTTAGCTAAAAGTGAAGGAATAATCTCACCTTTCCAAGTGGCTACACTATTGGCATCCACACTTCCAGCTTCTCCATGAAGTCGTTTAAAAGCAATATTCCTTCTGGCCTTAAACTTTTCTAGCCAGCCATTGCTAGCTTCAAAATTATCTTGACCCATTTTCAAGGCCAAGAGTATAGCCTTTTCTTTCAAGATATTGCCATTTATGGCAAGTTTCATGGCATTTGCCTGCCTTATCCACCTAAACAGGGCTTCTTCAATCTCTGGGAATTCCCCGCCACGATCACGTTTCAAGGTAGAGCTAAAATTAGATTTTAAAAAAGCAGATTTTATGGCGAATTTATTTTTAAAAATTGTGCTAATGGTGGACCGTGGAATATTTCTCTCTCTCTGGAAACTTGACTATGTGATTTTCCTTGTTCTATTTCTTCTATAATTTTCATTTTTTCCACATAAGTGAGCTGGTGATACTGACTACGTTTCCAATTTTTTTTGGCAGAACCTGACATTCTTGCCCCACTCATTTATTCAAATTAACACAGAATATTGAATTAAAATGTTATCATAATCATTGTTGGATCATTTTATAAAGATTTATTTATTTAAAAAGAAATTATTTATAAATTTAAAAATAGCTAAAATATTTCAATGTTAAAAATAAAAAAATAAAAATTATTATTAGTTAGCGCATGATGCCGAAATTCCCGCGTAAAAAAAACAACAATAACATCCGCGAAATTGCGCAATGGCACTGCAAAGTGAAACTTAAACTAACCAGAAACCAAAAGTGCGCAGGCGCGATCCGATCGGCGCCCGCCGTAATACCGTTTAGCGGTAAAGTTGCATGTAAAATAACATTCAACTGTCGAAATTCGAATTTTAAAATGGTCGAACTATCGGAACTGTCGTATTATCGATACTGTCGAATTACGGTTTGTTATTTGATAGGCCGGAGGTCGGGACATCGGAACATGGTCGAATTATCGCCGAGTGTCGAATTGGGGTGTGTCGAATTAACGAGGTTATACTGTATAGTTTATCATCGAAAATCCAAGATTTTAGAGCAAATGAAAATTTCACTTAGAAGAATAATTTAATCTTCTTGATGCAGATTTATGAGCTCGTATTTGTCAAAGTGACCCTAAAAGACTTAGATTGTGTTTGGAAGCAAATGGAGGACATTTTGAATAACTATTAAATTTAAATATATTTGAAAAAAAAACTTACCTAAAATAAAATAGTTTTAGTTTTTTATTCTAGTTTGCCTTTTAATTTTTAATTAAAAAAATAAAAGGGTTCATGACTTATGGGCACCCTGTATATCTACCAGCCCAATCCCCATTGACCTAATAGTTGGGCAAAACATTGGTTTTGTAGAGAGAATCAACCAAATTCTGTTCTTTACCCAACATTTTGGTGACTCTCTGGCACCTTTATCAGAAGAATTGTAGTTCTGGCAACTCTAATACAATTTCCTTGATAAATGTGACAGAAATGTTAGGTAAGAATATATGTAAATTGATGCAGTAGTTTGACAAAGTAACTCACACTTGCGGCCCATGCTCAGAGCAGTCTCCAACTTCTTCCAAGTGTCCACCAGCTCCTTGTTAGATCCGTGGTTCTCCAAGGTGGACCATACCACCCTGCTGCTGTATTGGGCCAACCTGTACAAACACCATTCAGTCAGATGTTTGATAATCTCTGGTCCTGCTATGAAACATCACACAATGTGGGTTTTAGAACATTTTTTTCTTCCTGTTTAGACCTCTACTTTTTTAAAATTATTATTACTATCCCCCTAGTACATGTGGTACAGGCCATGATAATCATGGTGGATAGTTTGCGACTGCTTTTACTGTAAGTGCACCACATGTCTACACATGTGAAAAACAGTTCGACTTTTGCACTTACAAATGTGGCAGAGCCCCATTTGGATACTTACACATGCTGGTGGGGTTGGACTTTTGCAAGAATTGGGGGCCATTGGAGCACTTTTTTAAATTATAAAAAGCGCCCAATGCAGGATTCGATCCCAGGTCATAGCGGTCGAAAATCAATGGTTTAGACCACTTGTGCACCGACACTCCCACTCTACTCACTTCATAGAATAAATAAATACAGTAAAACCCCTCTATAGTGAACCTCAATGGGAATAAACCTTTGGTTCACTATAGCCATGGTTCACTGTATTATAGTATTTTAGGTTCGTTATAAAAGATGGTTCCCTATATTCCCAGTTCATTTTAGCGAGGTTTTTACTGTAAATATATATATTTGACCCTTGACCAACTATTTTTTTGGTTACCAAGTGTTTGTTTCAATTTCATTGTTTAAGGAGGCAGAATTTGTATATAGCCTATCTTTCTATTGGAGAGCTGAATCAAGATAGAAGTTTCTTCTTTGTAAATAGGTCAAGTCACAATAAACAAATTACAAAGAACTACTAGTCTTCTTTTTATTTCTCTTATCATTTCCTTAACCTCAAAACACACCAATTTCTTAGGATCAATATATGTATTCATTAAAACCGGTGCACTCCAACAAATACTTATTCAGAACAATTACACTAACCATAACTCTGCCTTTGCCGGCCCCAAGCCCGGCATGTTAGAGGCGGCCATTTCTTTTGGAACTAAGTCGGCCTGCCACTGAGTAGTGCTCCCAGTCTTAATGATAAAGGCAGACACTACCTGTGGTACAGGCCATGATAATCATGGTGGGTAGACATATGTAACGGCTTTTACTGTAAGTGCACATGTCTACACATGTGAAAACCAGTTAGACTTTGCACTTACAAATGTGCCAGAGCCCCATTTGGTTACTTGCACTCGCTGGTGGGGTTGGACTTTTGCAAGAATCGGGGGCCATTGGAGCAATTTTTTTTTTATCAGAAAAAAGTGCCCAATAAAATTGAAAATTCTGCATTTGTAAAACATAGAAAAATCTTGGACACAAAAATTTCAATCTGAAAGAAACAAAGATACACATAATCCTAGAGTTGAAAAAAAAAAACATTCTATGCTAAAATGTCTTTTTGATTCTACATAACAAAATTGTTGTGTTAACACAATGTGGTTCAATATTATTTTTTAATTTCTGCAAAAATTAGACTGATATCAATGTATTTTGGGTAAATATTTTTATAAATAAAGTTTTTTAATAATCCTTTTGAAATAAATTTCTTTTATTAACTTAAACTGCGAGCTTACTAGCTCTTGTTCTTCAAAAGGCAAAAAGGTCTTCTTCTTTCTTATCTCCACTCAATCATATTACGGTATCAAGCTTGTAAAGCTTGACAACCATCATGACTGAGTGAAGTAGAATGTGTCTACCTTTGTCATTAAGACTAGGAGCACTACTCAGTGGCAGGCCGACTTAGCTCCAAAAGAAATGGCCGCCTCTGACATGAGGAACAGACGCCATGTGCAGCTGCTCCTAACATGGAATACAAACGTTGCTCATCCTGTATCCCTGGATTAGGAGGCCTTACAGGGTACTATCAGCTGGGCCAGCTGAACCTAAGTTTTTTAGTGAGCTTGTTACTGCTCCCCCTCCTCCTTTTTCATCCGGGCTTGGGACTGGCAAAGGCAGAGTTTGGCAAAAAGGTGATTACAGTGAACATAGTGTATCATGATGGGACTCAATATAACTACAAGATTATCTCTATGATTAAAATTTTCTGGAATTTCTATTCTCCTGTTGATATTGTTTTTACCTTTAAATATTAGGGATTCTTGGGCCAACCTTTGTGAGATTTGGTAGTTGTGTATCAACAAGTAGCAAACTGGATGGTGTGTGTGACTGGGAATTGTTATACAGTAGAACCTCAATGAGAGGACATTTACGCTATAGGACACCTCTCTATAAAGGACAGTTTTTATTTGCAAAAATAACCATTTTTACTATTTAGTATATTTACAAGAGAAGGAATGACAACATCTTGAAGAAGGAACAAAAGTTAACGGCGACGTGTTTCTTTTATTAAAGCTGTAAATTCAGCAAGCTTTCAGACTTTGATGTCCTTCGACAGGCTACTTTTCAATAAACTGAAAGATATTGGGAGTACAAATAAGTTTTGAGGGATTTGCAAAAGAAGCCACAACAAATATTATATAAATAGCATCGGACCTTGTAAGGTTTCATGTTAAGGCTTCATCATTTCCCCAAAAAAATCAGAAGAAGTATTTTCACTCAAGTGTAAGGAACTTTTTTTTTGGTGCTCTAACCATGTCAACCTTTTTGCCAACAAAACACAATTTGCGGGAAGTGCTGCTTTTTTGTTTTAATTTGAAGAAAAGTGCAACTGATGGACATCGATTGCTGTGTGAGGCATATGGTAAACATGCTCTATCAATAAAATCATGTGAGTACTGGTTTCGGCGTTTCAAAAGTGGCGATTTTGACACCAGAGACAAAGAACGCGGAGGGAGGCCAATAAAGTTCGAAGACGCTGAGTTGGAGGCTTTATTGGACGAAGATTCAAGCAAAACTCAAGAGGAGCTCGCTGAAACCTTGGGAGTGACTCAACAAGCGATTTCGAACCGTCTCAAGGTCATGGGTATGGTGCAAAAACAAGGAAATTGGGTTCCATATGAACTCAAGCCAGGAAACATCGAGCGCCGTATTTGCACGTGCGAACTACTGCTCAAAAGACAAAATCGGAAGGGTTTTTTTGCATCGAATCGTGACGGGGGACGAAAAGTGGATTCACTACGACAACCCAAAGCGCAGAAAATCGTGGGTTAAGCCCGGTCATGCATCAACTTCAACGGCCAAACCGAATATTCATGGCAAGAAGCTAATGCTGTGCATCTGGTGGGATCAGCTCGGAGTGATCTACTATGAGCTACTTCAGCCTAACGAAACCATCACTGGAGAACGTTACCAACAACAATTGATGCGATTAAGCCGAGCATTGAAGATTAAACGCCTACTATATGCCAAAAGACATGACAAGGTGATCTATCAGCACGACAACACTCGGCCACATGTTGCAAAAGTTGTCAAGGAGACTTTGGAGGCGCTTCAATGGGATGTCCTACCCCACCCGCTGTATTCACCAGACATTGCTCCTTCAGACTACCACATGTTCCATTCGATGACACATGGCCTGGCCGAGCAGCACTTCACTTCTTACGAAGAGGCGAAAAATTGGGTCAATGTTTGGATCGCCTCAAAAGACGAGGAATTTTTTCGACATGGAATCCGTATGCTGCCTGAAAGATGGGAAAAAGTCGTATCAAAAGATGGACAATACTTTGAATGAAATATATTGTACTGATTTCTCTGAATAAAGCTTCGAATTTATAAAAAAACCCCTCAAAACTTATTTGTACTCCCAATAATATTTATATACAGGTGAATATTTACATAATTAGAACTTTTATTAGCGAAATAAATGATTACTATACGAAATTCTTTCCTCTTTATCTATGTAAACAAATTTGTTCTAATAAAAGGGATTACTACCTTAGGATGCAAGGAAAGGCAAAACTAATTAGTATATAATTTAGTAATTTAGTGTCCTTTACGGGGAGGTTCTACTGTATCTCTTAAATTAAAAATTCTATTTTAAATTATTTTTCCAAGAAATGACAGAGATAACAAGTATAATTGTACTTGAATGTTGACCGCCTTCTACACAGGAATGTGTGAGATAAAATGAACCAGTTATCTTTTTTCCCCTTGATCAGAATATGCCTTTACAGAAAATTTGATAAAATGTTGTGTCACAGCAGTAACACGCCCTACAAACGGTCCCATGAAATCCAAGACCCAATGACCCCAATGGACAGGTCCCCCCCAGACTTGTTTACTCCTCATAATAAACCTTCTGAGCACTACATCCTCACCTCAGTCTCATCAATTTGCTACTGCAATGGCAGGAAGGGCTGTCCAGATTGAAATGATGACCAGCATTAGCTATATACAGTTGAACCTGTCTATAGCGCCCCCTCTAAATAGTGCCTCCCTCTCTATAGCGCCCGATTTTAAATACATAGTACGATTTACATTAAGAGTGACCTGTCTATAGCACCCTATTTTGGTGAGTCCCAAGAGGGGGCGCTATAGACAGGTTAAACTGTACTGACAAATTAGGGATCTTTGTTTTTGATATTTATGCTCCTTGATTCTGGTATCTATTTTCCCTTCTAGTTTCACCTACATTGATGGAATGGCATTCTAAGCACAATATGATATTTTTTTATTGGGTTTCTCAGGTTTCCAGTAGTTCTACTGACTGAACACAGATAAAAACAGATCAAAAATCACAACCCCCCAGCAGAAACAGAATGCCATATATTCAGAATCGTGCTTAGTAAGCATTCCATCTATGTAGGGTGAAACAAGCAGAATTATAGATACCATATAATCAAGGATCATATATATAACATCAAAGCCAAAGATCCCAAATCTCTAATTTATCAGCATATAGCAAATACTGGCCATAATTTCAATCTGAACAGCCCAACCAGCCATCACAGTAACATATCTACCAAATCAGAATGGTTGACCCGAGAATCCCTTATATCTAAATGTAAAAACAGTATCAATATTAGAATAGAAATTCTGGAACAGTTCGCTCATATAGATCCTCTTCTGAAAATAGAGCAATCCATAAATAAATCTTCAATTAAAAAGGCATATATTGTATCAAAATATAATTTATTTTACCAATATTCAGTTGGCTGATGCCAACCTTTTTCAAGGTAGTATTTTCAAGGATTAATTGGTTATAATACCTTGAAAAAGGTTGGCGTTCAGGCAACTGAATTATTGGTAAAACAAATGATAATTTGATCCAATATATGCCTTTTTAATTAATAGATCCTCTTGTGAAGCCATAGTGAGTCCTCCTCAAAAATACAACATGTTCACTCTAATTGGCCCCTTTGCCTGTCGAAGAGCTCATGGTTTAAGTTAATGAAAGAAATTTATTGGAAAAGGATTTTATTAAAAAACATATTTATAAGGATATTTATCCAACATACACTGATATCATAAACCAATTTGTACAAATTTTTACAGAATTGAAAAAAATATATGAATCATTGTGTTGACACACAACAATTATTTAATGTTGGCCATCATAGGTTAAGATTTTACTTTATATTTATTGAATTTTAAAAAATATATATAAATATATTTGCTACAATATAATTGCTAAAGAAAAATTAACCTCTGACAATGCATTGATTGTCAAAATGTATTAAATGTGATTAAAAGGAACTGCACAGTACTTTTTAATCCCCTAGTGTGATGAAGTAATCATTGATTAATCAATTTACTCTGTTTTTTATCATCATCATTTACTTTGTTTCTGTTTCATGAATGGCAATTTCCAAATAAAATCAAACATTGGATTTTTAAAAATTACGAAATTTTAATAATTATCACCCAATTGTTAGTCTTAACGACATTTTCCTCCCTTGTTGTGAAGTTTCAGTTCTAATAGCGGTTTAAAATATTAACTGATAATTTTTACAATGCAGCATAAAAAGACTTTAAAGCCTATTTCAAATAGTGGTAAAGGGATTTTAAATAATAAAAAAATAATAATAAAAAAAAAAAAACAATTTAAAAGTTCAAACAAGGATAAAAATTTGTATACTCGTATATACCTAAATAAACGATCTCTTCCTGCAGTTTGCGAATTTAATTTAATTAATATATCTAAAGTATGAGCCATTTTCTTAATATTTTTTATTATAATACAATGGATATAAGTGCTTGAATAATATTGTCAAAATTTACTACAATACTAAGATATAAAAGAAAGCCAAAAACATTATCGATAAGGAGAGATAAAGGAAGTTTGTTTATATTTTGATTCTCTCTTTTTCTCTAGTAGTTTATTTATTTTTGTTTTACAAATTTCATTTTTCTCTCAATTTTAAAATTATAATTTATAATTTTTTTTCCATGAAAATTATTCGAAAAAGGCCGAAAAATCCTATTATAATAATATTGATTTTTTTTTGTTACAATCTCCTCTATACTATTAGATACTCCTTATTCTCTTTTTTTTTTCCCCCTCCATTCAAAATGCTTGGTCATTTTTGGCAATTCATCGATGTTTTTAAATTAAGGTTTGTTCTCTTTGGTATTTGAAATAAACAACAAACGAGAAGACGTTACAATTAAAAATTTGCATCTTCAGCTTGTGTTGGCGCTAATTTTTTCAGGAAAAATATGCAGCCTATTGTAATCAAATCAACGATCGGCCCAGCTGGCGAAAAGTCAGTATAATCGAAACCAACATACTTTTGAAAATTCTTGAAAGATGTGGCATCGAGTACAAAGTAGAAGAAACGCTTTCAACAAAGAAACGAACTCACGAATCTCCATCAGATTCAACATCACGTAGCCATAAGACACCGAGAATGGAAGTTGTCTCACAGCATAATGAAAACGATGTCTCCATGAACGAGGTAACTGAAGTCCCTCAGGAAACGTCCGCAGATACCCCTCCTCAGGTTAACGAAGAAGACATTGATGAAGATGGTCCTTGGACAAAAGTCACACATGCAAAAAAGCCAAGAATACCACCTGTAATAGCAGAAAAGGTAACAGACTGGAAGTTGCTCTGCCAAGAGCTGAAAGACCTGTGCACAGATAAATTCCAATGTACGATCTCAGGAAATAAGCACATTATCAAGGCCAAAAATATTTTAGACTTCAAAAAAATCAGGGAATATGTTTAAAAAATAATGGCGGCTACTCTTATAAACTCCAAGAAGAAAAACCGCTCAAAGTGGTACTAAAGGGCGTGACAACAGCCTACAAGACTGAAGATATAGCAATAGAACTTGCAACAATGGGCTTTACTGAGACCTCTGTGAAGAGACTTCATAGACAATCAACTAAAAGGCCAATGAATTTAGTACTGGTAGAATTACCGAAAAATGAACACATCAAGAAAATTTACGGAATAACTGAACTTCTCTATCAGAAAATTGCAGTAGAATCTTTCAGAACAACAAACGTGTGACTCAATGCTGAAGCAGGGTTTCGGGCACGGTCAACTTAACTGCTTCCTGAAACCAAAATGCGTCAAGTGTGCCGAGGAGCACCATTCGAAGGACTGCCCAAGAAAGTCAAGACAACTTCCCCCAAAGTGTGCAAACTGCGAAGAAGCGCACACAGCCAATTACCGCGGATGCCCTAAGTTTCCAAGAGTACATCAGCAACAGCCAAGATACCCTGGTCAGTACAAACCTAACAACCCACTTCCGATTTCAAAAAGATCTGAAACACTGCCGAAAATGGTAGAACAACAAAACCAAAGCAATGCTGAGGTTGAGACAAGAAAAACTTCTCGTTCTGAAACTAAGGACCTGTGTGAAAAATTGATGCAAGTAATCAAAACATACCTACAATGAATTGCAAATTACCTTTTAAAATTATTGCTTGGAATTGTAACGGAATCAGATCAAAGAAAGAAGAATTATTGCACTTTTTAGAAGATAACTCAATTGACATTGCTCTGCTCAGTCGAACTCACCTTAAACCCTCAATTGATCTAAAGTTCAGGAACTATCAAACCATTAGAACTGATCGAATTACAGGAAAAGGTGGGGGAACAGCCATCATCATAAAATCCTTTTTTAAATATAAAAATATGCTGATTCATACTTTAAACTTGGAAAATACTTCAATTTTGATAAAACCAGATGGAAAA
Organism: Cordylochernes scorpioides; assembly: GCA_030710605.1. Taxonomy (NCBI): domain Eukaryota; kingdom Metazoa; phylum Arthropoda; class Arachnida; order Pseudoscorpiones; family Chernetidae; genus Cordylochernes; species Cordylochernes scorpioides. The sequence goes on from CP092869.1 coordinate 24,077,980, forward strand.
ACACTCTTGCAAATCACAGCAATTTATAAGAAGCCTGATGCACCATTATTGGAAGAAGATTTGAACCAACTGATAAAACAACAACCACTCAATATTCGTTGCAGGAGACTGGAACTCTAAACACCCTCTTTGGGGATCAAGGACTTCAAATAACAGTGGAATCGTGCTGCACAATTTCTCTGAAAGAGAAAGCCTCGACATTGTCGCACCTTCGTCACCCACGCATTACAGTCCACTCGGCAATCCCGATTTCCTAGACTTCGCTGTACTTAAAAACATTCCCTGGACCCCAAAAGCCAGAACCACCGACGATTTATCATCTGACCATCTCCCTGTAATCTTTGAATTGAATTGCCCAAAGGATGAATTCACAACCCAGCTCAGCCGAGTAACTAATTGGGTTCATTTTCAACAAGATCTAATCTCCACCACGCCCCCCAGACTCCCCTTGAAAACTGAAGTAGACATTGATTCAGCAGTTGGAATTTTAAACGAAAAAATTAATAATAGCTACTCGAAAAACACCATAGTCTCATCTTCCAAATTAATAAAGAACCCAAAAACCAAAGCCTTAATAAGGGAGAAAAATAAAGCTAGGAAAAGATGGCAATCAACCTGGGATCCAGCTCATAGAGCTACTTACCTCAATCTTCAAGGAAAGGTAAATCAAGCCCTTGAAGCAGAGAAATCTGAAAATTGGAATAGTTTTTAAGCAAACTTGAATCGAGCCCAACAGACTTCTGAAAAAAAAAAAAACCCATTAGGAAAAAAACTGACAAAATCACTAGTTTAAATGCAAATGGAAAAACCTTGCTGACCGACAAAGAGATTGGAAATGATCTTTCAGAGCATTTTTCCAAATACTTTTCCAAGGCGGAGGATGAGGTTCCGTCTTACCTAACAGATAACACTTGCCATCATCCCCAAGAGAATATACTATCAATGACAACGCCAAATGAAGTCAAGGAAGTGATTAAAAACCTAGGTAATCACAAAGCTCCAGGCCACGACAATATTACCCCGCAAATGACTAAAAACCTCCCCATCAAATGGATAGTTTTCCTCGGTGGGATATTCAATGCTGCATTACACCTGTGCTACTTCCCGATGGCATGGAAACATGCCATTATCATAACCATTCCAAAAAAATCACCTGTCAAATCACCTGAAGATCTCAGACCAATCAGCCTTCTCTCTACCATCGGTAAGGTATACGAGAGGGTTGTTCTTCGGAGATTGCAGACATACATGGATTCTATTAACTTTATCATTCCTCAACAATTTGGATTCAGAAAAGGACACTCCACAACCCACCAGCTAATCACAGTAATAGACTACATCCAAATAAGAAAGTCCCACAAGGAGGCAGTAGGTGCTGTTTTTCTAGACCTTACCAAAGCCTTTGATAGAGTATGGCATGATGGCTTGATAGCAAAAATAACAAAAAATCAATTTCCAAGGGATTTTTATCAAATTCTTGAAAAACTATCTCCAGGACAGAACCTTTTCAATTAAGCAAGGGAATTATATAACCACGGCAAAACCAACCCAGATTGGAGTCCCTCAAGGCTCTATCCTTGGACCCTACCTATTCAACATCTACATCAACGATTTCCCTCCACATCCAAAATGTCAAATAAAACTTTTCGCAGATGACGCAGCAATTTTAGCAAACTTCAAATCAATAGGAATAATAACTACACAACTCCAAAATTACATAAACAGTATAACCAAATGGTGCAACGATTGGAAATTAGACATCAACCCAAAAAACTCTCAGGCAATAATTTTTCCTCCACTAGACAATAAAAAATTCAAGCCACAATCCATCCTGAAGGTAAACCAGAGCCCTATTAACTGGACTGACAGCGTTAAATATCTTAGAGTTACCTTAGACTCCAAGTTGAAATTCAACATGCATGTCAAAAATATCATAAAGAAAGCAAAAATCGCAAAAATAACATTATCAAGCCTGTTCAACTATAGAAGCAATTTGACTACAAAACAAAAGTTTACTATATACAGAAGTTGTATTCTCCCGATAGTAACATACGCACTCCCAATTTGGTGTAAATATATTACAACCACAAACAAAAATAGGATAAACGCATTTATGAGAATCTGCCTTCGGACAAGTATAGGAGCTCCATTCAACCTATCAAACAAGATACTGAAGGAGGACTTGAACCAACCCGATCTAAAAGATATGTACCAAACTTCCGTTAAGAAATTATACCTCCAAATGCAAAATTCAAATAATCCAACCATACAAGATATTCTACAAAATAAAGGAGATATCAATCCCCGATTCCGACGACCCGGCCCTGACACTTAGTCAAGAGCTCATCGCCCAACAGCTGCCCTCCTGCAAGGCCTAGGGGGACCACTTCTACTCCACCAACTCGCCATGTGTAAATAGCCAGGACAAGGTGACTCGCGAGCTGTGCTCGAATGTAACACCTGTAAATTGAGACGAAATAAATAAATAAATAATATTTGAAATAAAATAAAATAAACTTATTTTTTTTTTCATATCATTTCACTTTAGAAGAATAATAAAAGTAACAATCATAATGGATAATATTTGTTGAAGTATTATTCATTGGTCAACATTCACTTGGAGAGAACACGGGAGAACACAGGCAAAGTCGGGTTATAATACATAATTGTAAACATTTTATTTGATTTGAAACTATTCATTTCATTTTATAAATATATTTATATATACACTTGGATAAAAAATGCACTCGAGTAAATCCCGGGATTGTCCTTGTGTCATTCAGCTAGTTAAGAATAATAATTCTATTTAAAAGTATTTGGCATTTTTTGAAACTATATTTTTGGGGAAAAATTCAATCCAATGATGATGCATAATGATTAAAAAAAAAACGATAATTAATAACAATGTTTGAAAGCGAATAAATCTAAAATTTAAAAATTGAATAAATAAAAAATATATTGTATATAAAAATAATATAACTAATAATATATATATATATTTGGAGATTAAAAATAAGTGTGACACACGAATTAAAAAATAACGAATATTTTGGTATATAAATCACTATGTATAGTTCAGTATCTTTGGAGGAGATAGCTTAAAACTTTACAACTAAGAATTCTGTTAGTGTATTATTTGTATTGATGATGATATTTTAAAAATAATTAAAAATAAAATAATAAAATTAATGATATATATGGTGTGTGTTAATTTGAACCAACAACCTCATCTATATATATATAAAAATGAATGTATGTGTGTGTGTGTGTCTGTTTGTCCTTTATGCCTGACCAAACCACTCATTGGAACGCCATGAAACTTTGGGAAGTTATTTAGTATAGTACTGGGAAGGTTTCTAGCAAATAAAATTTTTGAAATAACTTTTCGCTTTAAAATAATCAAGATAAATATTCTAATTTATCTGTTATAATTCAACAATCTGCTCTAAATATTATCATGATGATACGAGGATTTTGTAATGTAGAAAATTAGGAAAGACAAAATTCAGGATGACACGGCAATTTATTTGAGACAAGAATAATGATACAATTCCAAGGCAAGATACTATTCCTTTAACTTCCAATTACCGAGGGAACCAATTAATATTGATTTTATTCAACTTATCGAGTATTTTTCAAGGGACCGGGAAAAAATGTTCACTTTATCGAGAGATTCGTTAGACAAACCTTTACTCAGGTAAAACCCGGGCGAAGCCGGGTACGTCCGCTAATATTGTATATAATATAGCAAGATTTTCATGTTGTATAAAAAACACTTCTGTAAATAATTATACGCATGATTGACATGTGTTATTACATCATCATATGTAATGTCCTTTGTACAAACTGAGGATAAATAAATAAAACTAATAGATTAAGAGTTGAGCTAAAGCAAGAGATTTAGATAAAAGTTCCATAACTTTAAAAACGAGGCTTACAAGATCTCAGAGCGTTGCCAGGAAATCGTTATGAGTATACATTTCTTCCGATCAACGCCCTTGTTGCATCCGCTGAAACCCAATATTTCCTCTCAGCAAAGATATATAAGTCCCAACAGGGCCAGAAGTCAACAATAGTCACTTCACCATCGGCGGAAGCCCTCGTCAGATATCCCCAAGGTCCATCTCATCGACCATGTAGACCAGTAAGAAGCCTGTACTCTGTGAGAACTGTTAAAGGTCTTTCAAGGTGCAAAGAGGTATTGGAAAACTCTCCACACCCTGACTGCCCCTTTCGGTTACCCTCTCGGTTACCACAGTAAAGCGAAAGAGTCCCTCGGATCCAACACCACAGCGAGAAACCCTCAAGATAACACAGTATAGCGAGAGTCGACAGGATCTAACACCATATACATATATCATTATGCCTCTTGTCATTAATTTTGATGATTCCAATGTATATATCATTATTACTATTATCATTGTCGTTTTGAGTGTTATTTTAACACACAAAATTTTATTTTTCAATTTATTTTACTATATAGAATCTTAAAATATAGTTATAGGGATTAATATATATGTGATAAGGTCCTGTCGACTTATCTGTGATGATGGATCCTGTCGACTCTCGCTATAGCTGTGGTAACCGAGGGTCAAACCTGTAGTAACCGAGAGGGACATTCAGGGCGTGGAGAGTTTTCCAGTACCTCTCTGCACCTTGGAGGACCTTTAACAGTTCTCACAGAGTACAGGCAGTCGTGGTCGAGGCAGAGTGAAAAGCTTGGGAATGTCCACACACAAAAAACGAAGAGACACAGTTGTAGTTGGAAAGTTCTGTGAACAGATAGGAGTCGAGCTAAGAGCAAGATGGAGTTAGAAGAGATCTTACTGTTTTACATGGCGATGAGGTGGTCCTGGCTACAACCGACAAGGGCTCACGCCGATGGTGAAGTGACTGTCTGAGTTCGGCTAAAACAGAAGTTTTTATATACCTTTGCCGAGGAGGGAGAGATGCGAGAATTTGGACTTTGAACAGGTCCAAAGGGCGTGGGGGCGTCTGCGCTATTCTGCACCCTTTGACCTTGAAGGCAACGACTTGCCAAATTCCTCTTTAGGGTTGTTGGATTTCTCTCTCGATTTTAGACGTTTTTGAACTTCTAAATCTTGCTTTAACTCATCTCTTAATCTATTATATAGTTTTATTTATTTATCCTCAGTTTGTACAAAGTACATTACATATGGTGATGCAATAAAACATGTCACTCATGCGTATAATTATTTATAGATGTGTTTCTATATACAACATGACAATCTTCTTCTATATATATATAAAAATGAATGTCTGTGTGTGTGTTCTCTATAGATTCAAAAACCATACATCCAATCGCCGTGAAATTTTGGGATATTATTAGGTATATCCCCGGAAAGGTTTTCGAAAAATAATTTCTTGAATATCTTGAATATCCTTAGAGTTATTTGCAGATTTGTAGCTTTAACTCGCAAGCAGCGCCACCTTGCGACGGAGATAGGCTTAGGTCTGCCGGATGGACAGTCCAAGTACCCACCGACCAATCAGAGGGGTCAAGATGTCCTGGCGCGCGGGGGCAGAGTTGGTGACACAGCTGTGCCAAGTAGACAAGAAAAAAAGGCTCGGCGGGAACTTCGTCCATCTTCCATAAACGACCATGATTTTATTCAACTTATCGAGTATTTTTCAAGGGACCGGGAAAAAATGTTCACTAGATAAAACGCTGATTTTGTAATGTAGAAAATTAGGAAAGCCAAAATTCAGAATGACACGGCACACAGGGACCGGGAAAAAATGATCACTTTATCGAGATATTCAAATTTACGAGTTTCAAATTATCAAAATATATCTTTTATTTTCGAGTATTTTTCAAGGGACCGGGAAAAAATGTTCACTATATAAAACGATTATTTTGTAATGTAGAAAATTAGGAAAGCCAAAATTCAGAATGACACGGCACACAGGGACCGGGAAAAATGATCACTTTATCGAGAGATTCAAATTTACGAGTTTCAAATTATCAAAATATATCTTTTATTTTCGAGTATTTTTCAAGGGACCGGGAAAAAATGTTCACTATATAAAACGATTATTTTGTAATGTAGAAAATTAGGAAAGCCAAAATTCAGAATGACACGGTCACACAGGGACCGGGGGAAAAATGATCACTTTATCGAGAGATTCAAATTTACGAGTTTCAAATTATCAAAATATATCTTTTATTTTCGAGTATTTTTCAAGGGACCGGGAAAAAATGTTCACTATATAAAACGATTATTTTGTAATGTAGAAAATTAGGAAAGCCAAAATTCAGAATGACACGGCACACAGGGACCGGGAAAAAATGATCACTTTATCGAGAGATTCAAATTTACGAGTTTCAAATTATCAAAATATATCTTTTATCTTCGAGTATTTTTCAAGGGACCGGGAAAAAATGTTCACTATATAAAACGATTATTTTGTAACTAGACGAATGGCCCGGGCAACGCCCGGGTTTTACCCGAGTGCGTATATATTTTTAAAACGTTTTAATTCAAATACTATTCGTTACAATTATAAATTGACGCCATGGATGTCACTCTTGTGAAACGTCCCGTTCCAAACTGTGTGTTTTTAAAATGTTTTAATTAAAATACTATTCGTTACAATTATAAATTGGCGCCGTGGATGTCTCTCTTGTGAAACGTCCCGCCCCAAACTGTGTGTGTCTTGAAAATATAAAAATAAAAATGTGAATTTTCATAAAGATTTCATCATGTCGATTTTTTTTTGCATTTCACCTACTAAATCGATAGAGATAATTACATTTGCAACATGAACTTAGGTATATTGACTAAATAGAAAACTGCATAGTAATAAAGATCATTTTTTAAAGGCACCATATCGTTTTTTTTCAATAAAATCGAAACAAAAATTAACGATAAATAACGATAATTGCCTTAAAAAGAAATTGCCTTAAAAAAAAAAGAAACATTCGCGGTGATTTTGTCTTGCATTCGTTTATACAATTATTATTTACGAATGACCCGGGCAACGCCCGGGTTTTACCCGATTAAATGCTTTTATTCAAATACTATTCGTTACAATTATAAATTGGCGCCGTGGATGTCATTCTTGTATCTACTTATATATTTGCCTTATTCTGTCTGTTTGTTTGTCTGTCTGAAGCTCACGGATGGGATTTTTTATAACCATCGGTGGTTCAGTGGTAGAATGCTCGCCTGCCACGCGGGCGGCCCGGGTTCGATTCCCGGCCGATGCATTTTTTTTTTTTTACATTTTTTAAAACTCATTTATATATTATACAAGAATGACATCCACGGCGCCAATTTATAATTGTAACGAATAGTATTTGAATAAAAGCATTTAATCGGGTAAAACCCTGGCGTTGCCCGGTCATTCGTATATAATAATTGTATAAACGAATGCAAGACAAAATCACCGCGAATTTTTCTTTTTTTAAGGCAATTATCATGTTGCAAATGTAATTATCTCTATCGATTTAGTAGGTGAAATGCAAAAAAAAAAAAAAAAATCGACATGATGAAATCTTTATGAAAATTCACATTTTTATTTTTATATTTTCAAGACACACACAGTTTGGGACGGGACGTTTCACGAGAGAGACATCCACGGCGCCAATTTATAATTGTAACGAATAGTATTTTAATTTAGAAATATAGTAGAATAATTCTTCCTGGAGTAAACTTATACGATAATAACAAGGCGAAGGAAGACGAGTATCTTTATTGGTGCATAAGAGCGAGCTTTCGGGAAAAATCCCTTCGACGGGCAAGATATAACGACACTGTCGTTATATCTTGCCCGTCGAAGGGATTTTTCCCGAAAGCTCGCTCTTATGCACCAATAAAGATACTCGTCTTCCTTCGCCTTGTTATTATCGTATAAGTATTTTAATTAAAACATTTTAAAAACACACAGTTTGGAACGGGACGTTTCACAAGAGTGACATCCATGGCGCCAATTTATAATTGTAACAAATAGTATTTGAATTAAAACGTTTTTAAAATATATACGCACTCGGGTAAAACCCGGGCGTTGCACGGGCCATTCGTCTAGTAATATATAAATGAGTTTTAAAAATTGTAAAAAAAAATGCATCGGCCGGGAATCGAACCCGGGCCGCCCGCGTGGCAGGCGAGCATTCTACCACTGAACCACCGATGGTTATGAAAATTCCCATCCGTGAGCTTCAGACAAACAAACAGACAGAATAAGGCAATTATATAAGTAGATACGAATGACCCGGGCAACGCCCGGGTTTTACCCGATTAAATGCTTTTATTCAAATTCTATTCGTTACAATTATAAATTGGCGCCGTGGATGTCATTCTTGTATAATATATAAATGAGTTTTAAAAATTGTAAAAAAAAAAAAAAAATGCATCGGCCAGGAATCGAACCCGGGCCGCCCGCGTGGCAGGCGAGCATTCTACCACTGAACCACCGATGGTTATGAAAAATCCCATCCGTGAGCTTCAGACAGACAGAATAAGGCAAATATATAAGTAGATGTAGAAAATTAGGAAAGCCAAAATTCAGAATGACACGGTCACACAGGGACCGGGGGAAAAATGATCACTTTATCGAGAGATTCAAATTTACGAGTTTCAAATTATCAAAATATATCTATTATTATTTTTTTATAAGTTTATAGAGAATTGTTTTAACAAATGTTCATTAGACAAACCTTTACTCGGGTACCCAGGCAAAGTTGGGTACATCCGCTAGTCTTGTTATAAATATTATACAATATAGGGTTGTTGGTTTAAATTACCATATATATATTTGTTGTAGCATTATATTCAATGGGCAAATATTCACGCAGGAAGAACTCGGGCGAAGCCGGGTTAAAATATAATTCAATTTATGATGCATTAGCGTGCCATCTGTAATAAAAATTCGAAACTATTATAGACGCGTATGATTCTTTTAAAAATTAAACAATTTCCACTGTCCCAACCGCAATGAGTCAGGCCCTCCCATTAAATTTTCCATTGCAGTAAGGGCAGTAGAAATTGTTTAATTTTTAAAAGAATCATACGCGTCTATTATATTTTCGAATTATTTAATTAAAAAAGTATTTTATTATTTATATATATATGCCTCCTCAGGTAAAAAATCACACACATACTGAATAAAGCCTGAGAGTAACCAGCCCTGTTCATTCAGTTGTTATGCATCGTTTAATCAGATGGGCCCTGGTTCTATTTTATGATATCTCTAAAACATATTCAAAATAAATGAACATTAACATCGCGAGTGAGCAAGTTTGAATAATGCTGAAATAGTAAAATATTAATTAAAAAACGCTTTCATATAATTTGTATAAATAAAGGGTGTAGTTTCAGATGTCATTGCATATGCAGTTAAACCTGTCTATAGCGTCCCCTCTTGGGACTCACCAAAATAGGGTGCTATAGAGAGGGGGTGCCATAGACAGGTCACTTTTAATATAAATCACATCGTACTATTAAAATCGGGCGCTATTTAGAGGGGGCGCTATAGACAGGTTTAACTGTATTGTGAAAATAAATAAAACTCTATGTGAAGCATTATTTCCTGATATTCAAATTTTGCAATATTTATTTAAGTAGAATTAAAATATATTAATGAAAAACATATACTCTCACACAATCTATTTTAGCATTACTAAGATAAAACTTTAATAAACCTTAGAATAGGCTGTCATTCTAGATCTGTTCATAGAATGGTCCAATGTTCTAATGTTATTAGAAGAAATCATTATTGTCAATCATGATGTAGAAATATTACATTAAATTTTCTGACTACAAAATAATCAAATCAGTCTGATATTTGAATATTTTCAAATTATAGGGTTAAATTCTTTCATATCTATTCACCATTTTTCTATCACAAAATATAAAAATGTGATATTGGTTTAATTTGAATAGGCTTTGCATATACTATACTTATGCATATACTTAATCTAAACATATATTTTTGTTAAATTTATCATTTTTATTTGTAGTTTCAATTGTGAAAAAATAGTGTTAAAAAGAGTGTTACCTTTGAACTTTTGTTTCATATATCGAGATGACACCTGGCATCTTCTGCTCGAGTGATTGTTCTGCTGTTAGAATATTGTTCTTCTGCCTACTGAAAATGAAGGTATGGCTTCATCCGTGGTCTGCTTTGGTGATTATTACCCGACAATCAAACATGATACAGCATATTGTCATCATCATTTTCTGAATAAAAAATGAATATTTTTACCTAGTACTTGGTCAATTTTAATTTTGCTTGTTTGAAAATGTGCTAAAAATATTTCAGACTCAATTATATCTCCTGTTAAAATTTCAGCCAAATCAGTTACGTATTGAGGACGTGCATAGCCGACAAACATATTTATATACATTGACTAATTAATATAGAGGGAAGATATATAAATAATCGACATGGACCCAGAGCAGCAGCTTTACACGCCCAAGATAGAGGACATTGCGACTGATAGAGATGTATGGAGACATCTGTGGCTCTTCATTGGACACGACAACAACAACAACAAGAGATATAAATAATTTACTCAGGGAGAACCCCCCCCCCCCGAACGAAGCTGGATAATTTGTATAATTGTAAAGAATGTTATATGATTTAAAAAACAGCATTATATTTTATACATATACACTCAGGTAAAAATGTAGTCAGGTAAAGACCGGGCGTTACTCGGGTCATTCAGCTTTTATTATAAAATTACATTTTGCCAATTCAAATTCTGATATAAAATTGTATTCTATTGATAAGCACACATTTTAATTATAAAACAGTAGAAATTGAATAATTCAAACATCTTTAATTCGAACGTCTTCAATTCAAATATTTATCTTGGTCCCTAGAGGTTCCTATAAATAGAATTTCGGTTTTTAATTCGAATTTTTGGATAATTCGATTTTTTTTGTGTCTTGGGTTTCGAATTATCACAAGTTCGACTGTAATTATCATTTTAATGCACATTTTAATAAGTTTAAAATTACAAAAATATATAATATAGCATATTATAAATTTATTTTAATTTTAACAGTTTTATTTAATAACTGAAACCAAAATAAAGAATCATTGAATATTTAATAAATTACGCTTCCTCTTTTTGATGATGATTTTAAAATAGCCACTCCATGCTCTTATCTTATCTAAATAAAACATAAAACAATATAAATTTTATAACAGAGCGCAAATCTAAAGAAAATTTTACTAAGTTAAACTAAAATGTCTCAAAATGCAGTAACATTCGGAAATTATCCTAAAAATAATTTAGCATTCAGATATCTGATCAGCTAGATGTCTGCTGTAGCAAATAAACAATGCCCTAACATCAACTGGGAAAAGTGACTGTAAGCTCCAATACTTCAGGCTATGCAAACTTGTTTATAAGCGCTGTGATCTTAATTCCAAATGGAGGGATGTGTGATGGTAAGTAGAATTTTATTTGATTATAATATTTTAAAACTTTTATTTATTAAAACTTTTCCCCTCTCATTTTACACATTTGTGGATTTGGATAAATACTAAATACTAAAATAGTTTTCAAATGTCGTTTTACTAAAAATATTAACCTTTTTGGCGTAATCTCGCATATTTATCTGATAATGAACAAATAGTTATATTGAATTTTCTATTCCTTGATCTAATCGATGTAGGATTAGTAAAGATAGTGTTACAGTAAGTGCATAAAAGTCAACAGACCTTCAGTTAGCTGTACAGAACATGTAAGTTCCTATATTATTTGATATCTATAACATTATATGCTGCACTTTTCTAACTTTTTTATCTCGCATATATCGCATGGAGATAAAATGATAGTTCCAAAAGACTGATAACCTAAAAATATGATTAAAAAAAGTTATACAAAATTTATTTAGAATGGGTTCCTGATGGGTCGTGATAACATAGCGGTTATTGAGAAACAGACTTTCAGTTGAAAGGCTCCTTATGCGTTGGCCTGACATAAAAAAAACCAACAATTGGAGTTTAGGTATGTTTTGGTCGATCTCTAACAGAAGAATTCTGAATAAATTCAAGAACTTATTGTAAGTTCATTTTAACAACGCGCGAATTTTGTTTTGGATAGCCATTTTGACTGAATGCTAGTGTATTATTTATTTTGAAATATTATTTCAAAGTTATTTTTATCGCAAATGTGTGTAGAATATGTGGATTTATTTGTATTATATATTTGTATAAAATAAGAGGCCTCGTTGTTTCAACAAGGGTATATATATGTATATATTTATAATCTTACCTATATGTATATATGTTTTAATAATATTATTGTATACTTATATATCATATGTAATATAGTATAATAACCAAAACTGTAAAAACAATTAAAATTACCAGTTCGGCTATAATGTAATGCATGACAAAATAATATTCGATTTAGTGACAGCCGGCGTCAGGACAGGAAGAGGTCCGAAAAACATGTCTGGGTACCAGGTGTGCCCTCTTCTTGCTCAAACAGATCAGTCCGTTTGGAGACACAATGATTGACAGACCCCTCTCGCCATATCTACGGTGACATCCAAAATGTCTCGTCCTTTTGTGCAATCCCAATTCCACGCCTGAAACCACTCTAATCATTGTGGCCACCACGACTGCAACTGTCACTACATTCATCCAACAGGATAACAAAACACACTACAACATATATATAGTTGCATTGTGTTTTATTTTATGTATTTATGAAAACAACTTGTTTTACCAATTATATTTTTTTATTTGAAGTTAACTCATTCGTTTTAAGAAGAATTGTTTATATATATCTTGCCAGATTTTTTTCCTTGCTGATATCTCGAGCGTGTACTTTATAATAATAAGATATATTTTTTCAGATAAAATAAATTTTTTAAAAGAAAAAAATATTACGAATAATTTTTTCGAGATTATTAATCGTTTGTATGTGAGAAGGATATTTACATCAAGAATTGACATTTAGGTAAAAGTTGCCAAAGCTACATTACTCAGCTTTTGTAAAAAAAAAAAAAAAACGTTTTCCTTTCAAAAGATTCAAATTTCTGTCACTATGATGTAATGGTGCTGTTTACATTACCGGCTGCTCGCATTTTGCAAAATAAATGGTTCACGAACTTTCTTGGCTCTTTCTTCCCTACCTTGAATCAGTACATTTTTATATCCTCCAATGTTTGTTTTCCATTTTTTTTTGCTGACCTGGAAAGAGCATTTCTAAAGGTTTCTTGACTTGACTTAGGTGAAGCTTGTGATCAGTTTATGCTACAACTTCATCCCCCCATACCTATCGCTATTAGTTATTTTCAATCTACGCATATCTGAGTGTCATTCAGACACTTAATTGCATATCCTTCTTGATTGAGTTCTGTACCGATTCTATGTATTGTCTCGCATCAGGTTAAATGATGATCGATTTTGTTTACTTTGAGGTTGTTATATTAATTAAATAATTTACATAAATATGCATTTTTGCAAAAAAATGATGGTTTTAAAAAAAAATCCTTATTAATTTTCGTAGATATGTGATCAATTCCTTAACGGCAAATATGAAGGGATGTTTCTGGGATTGTCATCATTTTGGGGCGTCGAAAACCTCAAATGGAAGTTTACTAGTCTTTCCATAGGCCATTTATATCAATGAATAAGCAGAATCTTTTCTGAGGACGGTTTTACATCCTAGCAACAGTACCCTGGGAATTGACTGTCAATTTATTGGGGTTGTGCGCTCTATTGAACCTATCTAGAATACTATAGACAATTTGACAATTAAAATTTTATTGACATCTTGTCAATACATGCAAAGTGCACAGTCTGCACTATTAAAAAAGATAATTAAATAAATATATATTTATTATACTATGTACAATGACTATGGCGCCAGCGCTGCAGAGTTTGGTGGAGAATCGCCAAATCCTATATCGCCAATTCTATAGAATCTTTTTTCTTTTCAGAAATCGACTAAGCTTGCAAGCGTCAATCTTCAATTCCTATAAGGCATTTTTTTCTTTTATAATTACCTTCTTTGAATGTGTCTATCAGGTTTTATTTGGCCGGTTACTGCTTGTTGTTCTGACAAATGTTACTATTTAGAGGGTACGACAAGCCCAACTCTACACGTGTATTGAAAATAGCTAATATAATTACACCAAAGAGTGACTAAGATAAAAAATTAAAGAATGACATGGCGATTATTTCAAAATAATAATTAAATAAAAGGTATATTTTTTGATCCGCAAGATGCGGGGTCTAACTATCTAATGATAATGGTTCGAGTTCTAATTCCCTATATATATATATTTAATATTTCGTTTAAAATCAGTGTACGACTGTTTCCGAATCACTTAAAGCAGAAATATCTCTATTCAATTCTTGATTATTGTCTTTAAAATTTGATTCTTCAGTTGAATAAAAAAAAAAAAAGAAAATATATGATACTAGCGGACGTACCCGGCTTCGCCCGGGTTTTACCCGAGTAAAAGTTTGTCTAACGAATCTCTCGATGAAGTGAACATTTTTTTCCCGGTCCCTTGAAAAATACTCGATAAGTTGAATAAAATCAATATTAATTGGTTCCCTCGGTAATTGGAAGTTAAAGGAATAGTATCTTGCCTTGGAATTGTATCATTATTCTTGTATGGATGTACCCGGCTTCGCCCGGGTTTTACCCGAGTAAAGGTTTGTTTAACGAATCTCTCGATAAAGTGAACATTTTTTCCCGGTCCCTTGAAAAATACTCGATAAGTTGAATAAAATCAATATTAATTGGTTCCCTCGGTAATTGGAAGTTAAAGGAATAGTATCTTGCCTTGGAATTGTATCATTATTCTTGTATGGCCCGGGTTTTACCCGAGTAAAGGTTTGTTTAACGAATCTCTCGATAAAGTGAACATTTTTTCCCGGTCCCTTGAAAAATACTCGATAAGTTGAATAAAATCAATATTAATTGGTTCCCTCGGTAATTGGAAGTTAAAGGAATAGTATCTTGCCTTTGAATTGTATCATTATTCTTGTCTCAAATAAATTGCCGTGTCATCCTGAATTTTGTCTTTCCTAATTTTCTACATTACAAAATCATCGTATCATCATGATAATATTTAGAGCAGATTGTTGAATTATAACAGATAAATTAGAATATTTATCTTGATTATTTCTAGGCGAAAAGTTATTTCAAAAATTTTATTTGCTAGAAACCTTCCCAGTACTATACTAAATAACTTCCCAAAGTTTCATGGCGATCCAATGAGTGGTTTGGACAGGCATAAAGGACAAACAAACAGACATACATTCATTTTTATATATATAGATTGTCATACTCCGAAGTATTTGATTTTGATGAAGTTATTTCAAATAGTTTTAATTTATATAACATAGCTTTTTGTGCCAAATATCAAATGTATTTTCGTCTGTTTAAGGCAAGTTTCATAAATAGTTTTAGTAAGTTCTTCGGTTCTAAGAATTTCATTATAAACGAGTACTTTTAATGAAATCAAAAAGTAAATAGGTTTGCCTCATTATCATATAAATTAAACATAACCTTATTGCCTTTTTAAAACAATTTTTGGGGCTGAAAGTAAATTTATTCTCAGCTTGATAGTTTTCTTATTCATTTGAACCATATTGTTCAATTTAACAATTCCTTTGGCAAATGATTTTATACTTCCTTTTTGAGCCACATTGATGGTTCTTTATTCAAAATATTCATTTTCTGAGTGTGATTTGTCATTAATCATGTGTGAGGTATATTGTTGCACTGGGCTGCGGTTTGGCAGATTCTTCAGTCTTGAGTCTCTCCTCAGACGTGTCTTGCATCTTTCCAGAACGTGTCTCAACCATCTTACAAGGTTAAACCAGTCAATAATAAGACAACTATAAATTTAGGTAGCACCTAGAATCTCTCTTTATTTACCACATCAAAGTTTAAAGCATGTAGGGTATTTAGTGTATCAAAATACAAATGTTTTATAGTACATAATATTTTATATTAATAATCTGTTTTATAAAAATAAATAAATTTATAATTTAAATTTTAAATATATTAAAAATAATATTATAAATAATTTTAAAAATAGGCGCATTAATCATGATGCAACACTATGCAGAGCCCAATAGCCAAATTTGAGTATCAGAAAATGATGAGCAAAATTCTGTATTGAGAGCAAATTCTTTTTTTGAATTAGATGATTGACTTTGAATATGAGATAAACTTCTTCAATATTCTTTTGTGAAGTGGAATCTCTTTTGATCTGTTAGTACAGTAGAACTCCTCAAATTCGGAAAGCTTGGGGCGCAAGGTATTCCGAATTTGAGGATTTTCCGAATTTGAGAGAGTTAGATTTGTGAATATTTATGCGGCATAAATAGGCATTTAGATGACTGAGACAAAGATTTTGAAGCATATGAACAATTTTAGGTTGAATATTATATGTACATTACATAATTTTAATTACGATTTTTAATCAAATGTTCCTTGACTTTTATGAGTTTTGAGCATGAAACCGATGAAAAATAGTAAAATATTTTATTATGTATGTAATGCAATTGATGGCCAAGTAAGTTATGGCTTGGCAAAGAAGTTGCTGATTGTTGTCTGTTTCTTTGGCTTGTTTAACAAAGCTTCTTCTTCTCTCATAAGCATAGTTCGAAGACTATTGATGGTGTTGTAGCTTGCAAGCATTTCTGGTTCAGTGCGCTTTTCCAAATATTTTAATGC
This sequence comes from Cordylochernes scorpioides, assembly GCA_030710605.1. Lineage (NCBI taxonomy): Eukaryota > Metazoa > Arthropoda > Arachnida > Pseudoscorpiones > Chernetidae > Cordylochernes > Cordylochernes scorpioides. The sequence continues at coordinate 24,094,667 of CP092869.1, forward strand.
AACATCCAAACTTTTCAACGCTTCGCATCTGGGAACATCCGGCTCCAAACTGTCTTCAGAAGTTGAGGAACTATCATCAGAACTGCTGATTTCCATTTTTTCACTCAAAACAGCTTCAACTATAGCATCATTGCTAAGAACATTGTGATCTGGATCATCAAGGTCTATATCGATCCATTCATTAATGCTTTCTTGATTTACTTCAATTCTAGCTCTTTGAAATAATTGCTCCAGCCGTCTAATTTCTTGTTCATCTTCATCAGATTCATCCTCGGATAATTGTAATGCATCACCTGCTGTTTCCAAATCTGAATTATTTTTGTGTTCAAGCAAAATCTTCCATCCATTTCTTATTGTAGAAGATTTTAATTCATCCCAAGAATTTCCAAAATTGAATATCGCTTTCTTGATGTCGTACTTTTTTAAATTAGAAAAAAGTTTGTTCACCCACAGAGTTATTTGGCTGATCTGCATCACTTGAAAATACTAAACAACTTTCTAACTGTCTTCGTTTATACAACCTTTTAAAGGCAACAATAACTCCCTGGTCCATAGGCTGCAATACAGATGTTGTATTAGGTGGTAAAAACTTGCATTTAATGTTGCTGTCATTACTGATCAGCTCTGTTGGATGAGCAGGAGAATTGTCAACTAGTAGTAACGCTTTTACTTGATCTGGAGCAACTCTTAACTTATTTTCTTGAAAATTGAGAACTTCGTTTATGAACCGTTTAAAAAACCATTCACTAAAAATGCTTTGATTAAACCAAGCCTTGTGTGAAGAATAGTAATGGACAGGCAATCGATCAATGATGTTTTTGATTGCTCTTGGACGTTTTGATTTTCCAACAACAGCCAAAACATTTTTATGTGAAGCGTCTGCATTTGCACAAAGTAAAACAGAGAGTCGATATTTGGATTGCTTATGACCACTAGCGCTGTTTGCATTTTTGACTTGAGAATTATCGGGTAATGACTTCCAGTAAACTCCTGTTTCGTCAGCATTATAAATTTGGAACTGTTCATACTTTTCGTCAGTCATTAGTTTGTGAAAATCATCTTTAAAGCGATTAGCTGAATCTTCGTCAGCACTCAATGCTTCCCCGACAACTTTTTTATTTTTCAAATTATGTCTGGCTCTGTATCGTGACAACCATCCACCACTAGCTTTAAAAGTGGGATTATTCAATTTTGATGCAAAATGACTGGCAGCTGTTTGGAGTTCAATACCACGAATAGGAACCCCTGAAAATCTCTGACTTTCGTACCAGATGTTAACTGCTTTATCAACATTTTCGTATAACGGATTTTTTACTTGAGAAAACTTTTTGACATCTTTTTCGGTAGAATCAACAAACTTTGTAAGTTTAAGCTCAGACTTTTTTATATCATAAACAGTTGTCTTAGAAATTTTATACTTTTGCATTATCGTTGTATAGCTTAATCCTTTTTTAATGTCACTAAGAACATCTAACTTTTCACCAAGCTTAAGAATTCGGTACTTGCCTCGTTTTTGCCGCTCCTCTTTGGATGCCATTTTGTTGAAGAACAAACTTGTAAATGCAAAAAATTGAGAGTTGAATAAAAGAATTTGAAACTTACAATGTCTGAAAATGTTTGATAATTTGAACTTTAGGTGAATCAACTTTGCAATAAAAAATGCGTGAATGGCTTTGGACGTAATAATGCTGCCTTCTTATTGGACAATATCCTAAACTAAGCACAAAGGTCAAATGAAACTGTTGATTTATTTAAGCTTTTAAAAAAGGGGATAAACCCCTAATTAGCGATTATAAATAATCGGTAAAAGTAAATTAATTAAACACTTAAATTAAAAATAAATTACTAATAAAAATTAAATTAAATAAAATAAAAGCAAAGTAAAAGTAAATAAAATAAAATAAAATAATGTTGAAATATCAACAAAATAAAAGCATGTGAAAATTGATTTTTTGTATGTAAAAAAACATTACAATACTTTCCGAATTTGGGAGTTTCCGAATTTCAGAATTTCCGAATTTTTGAGGAGTTCTACTGTATATCTATTTGAATTATTATCGTTTTGGAATTTTGCCAAAATTGGTTTTTGAGGTGGCCAGGTTTATGGCATATTTGGCGTGCTCTCTCTCTTTAAAGGTTTCTTTACCATCCTGATGTCGTCGCCGCTTTTCAGCAGCTTTACTACAGCGGGATGGCTCCTGATGTCAGCCTCAAGCTGCTCCTCGGTTTTCTCTCCAGGAACACCGAAGATAGCAAGCCTGGGCTTGAATGTTGGGTTCGTTTGAACTTTAAGGCCGCCAATATTGGCGGTCTTGACGTTGTCAACAAACCTCTTTTTTCAGAGGGATTTGTGAAGTGGAGGACCAGTTTTTTGTCCCCACCAGTCACAGCGGCGACATCCAGGTTTTTCAAACTGGGAGTCTGAGCGATCCTCGCCCTTAGGTCCTTGAAAGAGAGATCATCAGAAGCCAACTTTACATGGTTGGCACTGTTACGCGGAGTCTGCGCGTAGCTGGGCCGAGAGGGCTTGGTCAGCTTAGCACTGACATTGACTGGCGGCGTGGTTTTCGTCACAGAGGGTGCTATGAGAGTTGACTTGGCAGCGGGTTTTGCTGCAGGAGCGGAGATAGCCGCGGGAACGGGAATGGCGGCGGAAGCAGCCTTAAGCTTTTTTTCATAATCCTCACGGAGTTTCTCTGTATAAAGGTCACAGGCTTTAAGTTTTTTGGAAAGGACTCCAAAAGCGGATTTTTGCAGTTCTGCAAGGATACCATTTACAGTTCCGAAAAAGGTACAGGAAGGAGCTGAGCCTTGTCCTGCTTTTGAGGCTAAATCTATTTCCCAAATAAGGATGTTTGAGGAATGAGTGAAACACTTATTTATCTCATCCCACCCTCCCTAAAAGCCTGGTTGGAATCAAGTGGCCCTACAGGAGCAGGAGAAGAAGGAGAAACCCGGGGAAACTCACCATTTGGGAATGGCTCCGTGGTCACAAGCCCCGCCCCAGTGCCAGGAGGGTCCGTCGATCGAGCGTCGCTTTTTTTATGCTTAGCTGCGTCACTGCATCCAGCCAGAGGAGGGTCCATATTGCCCGAGGGAGGATCCGGGGAGCCTCGCGCGTAAGCATGGTCATCATAGGAGGCCATCTTAATTTTAAAAATTTATCTCTATTTTGAAAAAAAAAATTAAATATTCAATTTCAAGAAGGAACTAATGTCATCGTTGTCTTCAAAATATTGCCACGTGGAAAAATATGCAATTTGACAAAAATGGCCTAATATATATTTTATTTTGCTTATCAAAAATGACTGGGCATCAAAATAAAAATAAATAAACAGATAAAAAGGGTGATAATCAAATTGGCCAAAAGGTTAGATATATTTAAAATTAGAATAAACAAGTGATATAAAATAAATATACATACAAACAAATAATGTAGAGAGCAAAATAACTAGGGTTGGAAAGGCAAAATCTTTTTCAAACAAAGTTTGACAAATACTTATCTAAGCTTCCATTTTATAAAAACAAATCTTGTTTTCAATTCTGTCGATAAATTTGATCTTGAGTTCACTTGAGATAATTCTTCACTTGAGATAATTCTTCACTTGAGATAATTATCCGGATTAATTCTTCTGTTCCATAACAGGAAACTATATCGCAACCCACTTAATTGGTGCGCAATTCTATAACGACGCTCTTCTCGTTATCTTCTTTGTTTTCTTCAACACGTGGCTACTCATTCCCCATATTTCCCCGAAGCCTATACACACGTGCTGCCGGTTGTCCTTTATTCTTTTTCCTCCCTGTCACCGCGCATAGGTGCTCGCGCATGGGATGGGGGGGCGATGTCTTGTTTGTTTACAAATTTTGCTCCTTCCATTCTTTATTCCTTTCCACCCATTAAGAGAAAGAGGCAACAAAAATAAAATAAAAAAATATATACATAATAATAATAGGGTAAATTCTATAAAACATACAATTATAAATTATCTATTTTTAACATACTCCCACCTTTTTGTATGGGAATACAAAAAAAAAAAAAAAAGAACGCCAGCATGGCAATTATTTGAATCCGTTTCTCTAATCGGTTGTTCTGTTATTGGATGATCACAAGGTAAGAGCACTGGTTTCGTGAATTCTTCAGGACTCTGATCGTACAAAAGTTTGGTCTCTATATACATAAGCCCATCTGATCGTACCTTGGTTTTTAGGTGGCTAATCTGTCCCTTCCCTAGACTGTCTCTTTGAATTAATCGGATAAGCACCTTTTCGGCTTGGACTACTTCGTGCGTAGATAAAGTTTTACCTTGTATCTCTTCTCTTTTAAGTATTTTGATGAATCGAAGCACCCAAGCTAGCACTCTCAGATTCGCCTTATACGAAGAAAATTTACTTATATACCAAAATTTCCTATTTTGTACAATAGTGTTTTGTACCACCGTTCCTTTTTTCTCTTCTAAAACTTGTTCTTCATTTGGAATTGGCTTTTGTTTTGACCATTTGTCCTCTGATTCTCTCAACCACTGGGGTCCCTCCCACCATTTAGACAAAATGAATTGTGGTGCGTAAAATCCTAAAGGATCAAAAAACTTTTGAAGATTGGACAATAATGTTCTTTTGGTTACTTTACCGTATTTAGTGGTGTCTTGTGGGATCTGGCACCTCAAGGTATCTCTTTGTTCCAATATAGTCCTAACACCCTGGAATCCTCTTCATTTTCTAATATTTTACTACCTCCATATTCCCATTCTCTTAAAGTCATTTTGGCCTTATCCATTATATCCTTAGCAACCTCTCTGATACGTTCCAATTCATCAGGTTCATCGACTGAGAAAACCAAGTTATCTACATAGAATGAACGTTTCAGAACATCTGCAACAGGTTTGCGATAATCCACAATGGACTCCAAATGATATTTCAACACTGCGGCCAAGATGAAAGGACTGCAGGTTAAACCGAAGACCACTCGGGTGTGTCTCAATGTCCGTATCTTGGAAGGATCTTGTTCATCCCACCATAAAAATCGCAAATAATCCCTTTCCTTTTCATCTATACCTATGGTCTGAAAAGCTTTGCGGATGTCAGCGATGTCTCCTATTTTCTTTTCCCTAAATCTTATCAGGATTTCAGGTAAAAGTTCAATCAGATTAGGTCCAGTCTCTAAACATTCATTTAGAGACAAACTTCTCTTACTTGCTTTACATGATGCATCGTAAACGGGTCGAATAGGAGTAGTCTCACTCTGAACCTTATATATCGGGCGATGTGGTAGATAATGTCCAATAGGTTTGATGTCTTCCCCGTCAACTTCTTCTATAAGGTTTTCCCTGAACCAGGATCGGAAGACTTCATCATAAGGAACAAACTGACCCTTTTGCGTCAACTTTTGAGTCATAGCCTCCAAGCGTCTTTTGGCTATTTCCAAGTTATTAGGTATCGTCCCAATTCCTTCCTTCCATGGAAGAGATACAAGATAACGTCCATCATGGCCTCGACAGATTTTCTCACGAAACTTTTCTTGCATGAGAACATTTTTCTCTTTATCAGAGATGACCTCTGTAGGATCTCGTATCCCTATTGTTTCTAATTCTCATAAGGATGCTACTCTCTGTTGGGTTGTAAGTAAGGTGATAACCATTTGAGCACTTGTCTCTGGTCTCTCTGATGAGGTATCACCTATTAAAGTCCAACCAAGAACTGTTTGAATTGCGGTCAATCCTCCTGCCAGCTGTTCAATTTTTCCTGTGAGAAGCTGCCCATAATAGTCTCCACCGATTAGGATGTCTATTTCGGTTTTATTATTGTCTACCTTGCTCAAAGTGATTCCTTTCTTATCCAATTCCCATTGCCTGGGTCCTGTTTCAACGGGTGAAATATTGCCACAAATTGTTTCCTCTAACGCTTCCATCTTGAAAGCCTTTCTCTCATCAACATTGTCCAACTGGAAATAAAATATTGAATGAGCCTTTTCTCCTGTGGTTTGCCCTCCAAACAAAAATTTATTCAAATTGACTTCTCCCACCTTGGGTAAGTCTAACTCCTTAGCTAGAGACCTTCTGATGTAAGACTTTTGGCTACCAGAGTCTAAAAGCACTCTTACCATTTTGGAATGTTTCGGCCCTTTAATTTTTACAATTAGAGTCATTAAAGAGATATTATTTGTGCATATTTGATTCGCCATTGCTGTTACAGGCTCATTGTTCCCCTCATTCTGCTCTGCTGAACTATTGTGAGATCTGTTATCTGACCTCCAATTTAACTATTCCTGACTATGTGAAGTTCCTCTGCACATTATCTCAAAATGAGGTCCTTGGCAACGCTTGCATCTTACAGAAGATCGACAATCCTTCTTCTTCAAATGATTCTTTCTCAAGCATTTAAAGCAAACTTTCGCATCCTGTACCCTCTTTAATCTGTCTGATTCCAACATCTTGGCTGCCTTAAAACAGTTTTGGCTAAGATGGTTATCTTTGTCATAAAATAAACACAGTAAGTTGGTCTTTCCAACAAATAATGCAGACGCTGTGTGGATCTTAGGGGGATTATTTTCTCTCTTTCCCTGTTTAAAAGGAAGGGAAGGTTCAAATCCTTCAGCAACAAAGGAAATACGTTCTGCATTTTTAACTTCCTGCTTTAAAAATTCTAACAGACCCTCTAATTTATCAAAAGATTTAGCCCCACTATGTTCAATTCCCACTTCAATCTCAGAGTAATCTCTTTCTTTGAAAGGTGTACGGGAACGTTGCCATATTTTGATAAGTTCAAGTGGCAAACTTGACTCCACCAACGGGTACAAGAACGCACCACCCCCAGACTTAGTATCCACTCCCAGAGATCCCAAAGAATGGAGATGTGCAACCAGATCATCATAAAGTTGAGCCAAGGTTCTTTTTTCAGACCTGGCACTGGCAATGACCAACTTTAAAAGCTTGCGCACATACAACTCAGTCAGCATATCTCTGTCTCCAAACCGGTCTTTCAAATCTTCAATGACTTTGTTATAATTCTTTTGGGTAAGAGGGAAGCTAGTCACAAGTCTGTGGGCCTTTGACCCAACAACCATGGATTGTATTAAGTATTCAAATTTATCAACATCAGACAGTGACTCATCTAAATGTATTTTTTCAAAATGACTCCACCATGATAGCCATTCCTCTAGCTCACCTGTATACTTTTTTAGTTCAAATTTTGGAAGTTTAATTTGTCTTTTAACATCTGAAGTGCTAGATTGTGACATTTTATCATCACAGGGTGCTGCCAATTTAGACTCATATTCTTTCACCTTCTGTGCGACAATTCCTACTTGTAGGCTATAAGTCTCACATTGTTCCATCTCATCATTGATTTGAGCTTCTGTGGACCTCGGATCATCCAATAAGATCTCTTTTATTTTATCATCAATCAATATCAGTCTATCATTAAGAATGGTTAACCTTTCAAATTTGGCCCTTATTAAAATTATATCCAGTTCCTCTAGACTTAGACCTGATTTTATTTCATTTGTGGTACGAGTGATAGTATTCCTTAAGGGAGTTCTTTCTCTTTTAAGCTTATCCATCTCCACAAATTTTATAAACACCACAAGGTGAAATCACGTCCGGCTCACCAAAATGTTGAATTTGAAAAAAAAAAAAAAAAATGTGGGGAAGGTCAATCTTACCCAGATTGAAAATAGAGATTCACCAGTTGTGTTTGCACAAGTTGTAGAAATGCAATTTAACAAAAATGGCCTAAATATATATTTTATTTTGCTTATCAAAAATGACTGGGCGCATCAAAAATAAAAATAAATAAACAGATAAAAAGGGTGATAAAATCAAATTGGCCAAAAGGTTAGATATATTTAAAATTAGAATAAACAAGTGATATAAAATAAATATACATACAAACAAATAATGTAGAGAGAAAAATAACTAGGGTTGGAAAGGCAAAATCTTTTTCAAACAAAGTTTGACAAATACTTATCTAAGCTTCCGTTTTATAGAAACAAATCTTGTTTTCAATTCTGTCGATAAATTTGATCTTGAGTTCACTTGAGATAATTCTTCACTTGAGATAATTATCCGGATTAATTCTTCTGTTCCATAACAGGAAACTATATCGCAACCCACTTAATTGGTGCGCAATTCTATAACGACGCTCTTCTCGTTATCTTCTTTGTTTTCTTCAACACGTGGCTACTCATTCCTTCTGAGGCAGGGAGCTCATATTTCCCCGAAGCCTATACACACGTGCTGCCGGTTGTCCTTTCTTCTTTTTCCTCCCCGTCACCGCGCATAGGTGCTCGCGCATGGGATGGGGGGGGGGGGGGGGGGGGGGCGCGATGTCTTGTTTGTTTACAAATTTTGCTCCTTCCATTCTTTATTCGTTTCCACCCATTAAGAGAAAGAGGCAACAAAAAAAATATATATATACATAATAATAATAGGGGAAAATCTATAAAACATACAATTATAAATTATCTATTTTTAACAAATTTCTTCTATATTAGGCTGGTTGAGATCTTCTTTGAGAATTTTGTTTGAAAGATTGAATGGGGCTCCTATAGTGATTCATAAGCAAATCCTCATGAAGGCATCTATTTTTTTTTATCCGTAGGTGTGATATATTTGCCCCAGACTGGTAGTGCGTACGTGATGATGGGTAGAATACAGGTTTTGTACAACGTGAATTTATGCTTTGTTGTTAAATTACTTTTAAAATTAAGCAGGCTTGATAGAGATATTTTGGCTATCTTTGCCTTTCTTATGGTGCTTTGGACATGTAGGTTAAATGTAGTTAAAATGTAGATTCCCTTAAACCCTCTTTATATACAAACATGGCCACATTCGTCCAATGAGAAGGCGGGAGAGATTGGTTCACTAACAAACAACATTTCCCCACTGAAATCTGAGATAAGATATTGCCACGTGGAAAATTAGGGAAGACAAAAACTTCAGGAGGGGACAGCAATTTATTTCAGGGAAGGACAAACTAAGAAAGGTAAACAAAAAATAAGCCACGAGGGAAATATACAGAGTCGCAAGATATAAAACATAAAAAGACCACTCTGTTAATAAAATTAATAAATATTATGTTACATAAATAAAATTGATAAATACCATGTTACAATATGATAGGAGTGCAACTATTTGTCAATATAATTTGACACCCCTGGAGCAGATGGCCACCCAGACTTTACGGTCCACAAGCCGGCATGCGAAGCATGCCCTTAGCTGCTATCTTGTTCCACTCATAAGCCAAGTAACGGCATCCAAGCTGGGGCTTGAATATTGTACTTGGAAAAACCACCTCCCAGATGACGAGTCTGGAAGGAATTTATATACCGGTGACCTTCAGTCACCTTGTGTCCAGCGGGGACCACGGGAAGGCGGCCACCGGTCGACCCTGTTCACTCACAACTGAGGAAAAGCTCAGCTGCCACGTCGTGAGCCTTCTCAAGAAGCTCGCTGTGATTTCTCAGCAGCTCGCTCTCGATCGCGCCCCTCGCCCTCCTTCTCTCTTCCTGCACACCTACCACCCTTGAGCAATCCAAGACGTAGTGGCGTGCGTCTACATCCCTCTCTCCACAGACGCAATCAGGATTGCTCTTTATCTTGAATCTGTGGAGACTCCTGGGGAAGAGCCCATGTCCCAAAACTACCCTAATAAGTTTGTGGGACATTACCTTACAGAGGTACTTGGGTACTGTTATCCAATTGAATACCTCCCTCCCCTTCTGACTGTTCCTCCATCTGTCCAACCATACGTCCTGGACGTGCCCCCTGATCCTCCTATAAACTTCCTTCTTGGTTACAGGGGTCCTCACAGATTTACCTCTAAAGCACCCTGCTTTAGCGAGCCTGTCTGCGAATTCATTACCTTCGATGAGGCTGTGACCTCTAACCCAATGGAGTTCCGGAGCCTGCGGCATCATCTCCAGCTCCTGGATGATTTGATGCGCGAGTTGCCCCTTTTCCAGATTGATGGCGACAAGGGCCGACATGCAATCTGAATAGAGGAGCTCAGGGCTCAAATTCTTCTCGGCACACACTCTGAGGGCCTCCCTGATCGCAACCAGCTCGGCTGAATAGACCAGTTCGTCCTCTCTGAGTGTTAAGCTTTCTTGGAAGATCAGCTCCCCATTGGTGAAGATCACAACCCCAGCTCCAGTATTGGTTCCAGACTTGCTCCCATCATTGAAGACCTCCGTACCAATCCCTGTTGGCACTCCAGGACTCCAATTCCACTTTGGCAACCACTGCGGAGGCTTTCTTGGGTCCCTCTTCCATTCCAGGGCACCCGCTTCAAGGCCCAGGGCGTCTTCCCTATCTTCCCAAATTTTCTGTCTGATGGCCTCCTCCTCTAGTTTCAAACCCAGGGGAATTAGCCCAGCGAGGACCAACAAGGCCTCCGTGCTGGTGGTGCGGTATCCCTCTGTGATTCTGAGTGCCGCTGTCCTCTGCACTCTCTCTAGAGTTGTCGCCACCTTCTGATCTTTGTTTCGGCGCCACCAGGCCCTGGAGGCATATAGTAGGATTGGCTCGACACAGGAGAGGTAGAGGTTCCTAAAGATAGTACCCTCCTTGCCCCCCCTGTTGAGAGCCAACCGCGACAGTCTGCACAATGCCTCTCTGCCTTTCGCCACCATCTCCTCCGCGTGGAATTGCCATCCCAATTTTCCATCAATGACCAACCCCAAGATGGTCACCCTATCTACCACCGATACCCTCCGACCTTCCATCCTGATAGCCGGATTATGTTCCCATCTGATCCCTTTTCTTTTGGTTCTTTTGTCTCTAGACTTGAAGCTAAGGGCTTTAGTTTTAGCGACATTGAACCTAAGTCCAGAGTAGTGGGCCCAGTTCGAGAGGATTTAGAGAGAAGTTTCAACACACTTCTCAGCCTTCGCTCTCGAAGCAGCCTCAATGATGAGGAACTGGTCGTCGGCATAGAGAACCAGCCTTGCTCCCTCAGGTAGCTCCTCCTGGAAAACTGTGTTAACCAGGATGTTCCACAGTACAGGTCCGCAGCAGGAACCCTGGGGGCAACCCCTGGCGCATTCTCTTTCCAACTTCAGTCCACCAAAACTGAGGCTAACCCGTCTATCCCTCAGGAAGTCACGAACCAAGCTGCACAAATTATCCGGACAACCCATATCCACCAAATTTCTCATCAGCTTGTTCCAGTTCATGGAATTGAAAGCGCCATCAATGTCCAGGGCCACGAGAAGAACCCAAGCACCCTTTTTTAGCCCTTTCTCAACCCCCTCTAATACTTCATTCAGAGCTGTGGTTGTAGACTTGCCTTCCCTAAAACCATGTTGGGAAGAGGAAAGGAGCTCATTACTCTCTAGCCAGTGCTTCAGACGCTGAGCTAGTAGGCTGTCCAGAACCTTACCTAGACACTCTAGTAAAGAAAGCGGACGATAATCAATAGGGGAATTACCCTTTCTACCAGACTTTTCCTGAAGCACTACTCGGGCAACCTTCCATGCCTTAGGAAAAGTGCCAGTGTCCAGGCACCTATTGAATAACCTGGCAAGAAGCGATGGGTGCATCCTAACCAGGGCTTTCACGATCGTGTTATCGATTCCGTCCGGTCCAGGAGATTTCCTGTTTCCGAACTTGAAAGCCGTCCGTTTCACCTCCATCTCAGAAAAGCGCGGATCCACCAAACCACAAGTGGTCAGCGGAATCTCATCCTCTGGCTCTTCGTTCCCGAAGTGCCGATCCAAGATGAGGTCTAGGGTCTCCTTCAGGTCCCGGGTCTTGAACCCATCTTCATCTTCAAGCAGCCTCAAGTTAGCGGAGCTCCTTATCTTCCCAGAAACAATCCTGTAAGGGAGACCGTATGGATCTTTTTCCAGTACGGTGTTGCACTGCTCCCTCCAGTGTTTCCTCTTCGCCCTCTTGGTGCGTCTCTTATACCACGCCAAGTTCTTCCTGTAAACTATTCCCCTCCTGGTCCTTTCTTCCCCTACACTATTCTGGAATAGTTTCCTCATGGCCCTGATCCTCTTCCTCTCGATCTCCAACTCCTCGGTCCACCAAGGCTGTTTAAGCCTCTTAAATACGGTAACCCTTCCAGATCCAGGCCCCAGCGCTTTACACGTGTTGATTATATCCTGGTGGAGCTTATTGACCATGCTGTTTAAAGCAATTTCGTGAACGGCTCCAGTCAGGCTATCCCCAAGCGTGCAAGCGAACCGGCGTCTGAATCTTTCAAGGTTAGGCCCCCTGATGCTGTACCGAGGAGCTCTCTCCACTGATGGCGGTTCCACATCACAACTGGCTTCAAACCTGATGAGATAGTGGTCGCTTACGTCCGTGGGGTCCGCTTCCCACTTCAAACGCCGCATCCTGCTGGTTCTCGCCAGGGAGAAGTCTATGATGCTATCACCGTTTTCCATGGAAAACGTTGTTTGACCATAGACGTTCCAAACTTCCAGTCCCTGACCAATAACGAGATCGACCAGAGACCTTCCTCTGGAGTCTTCCCTGTGGTCCCCAAACAGTTTGGTGCGCGCGTTAAAATCCCCGCCAATCACAATCTCGTGCCCTTCCTTCTGGACCAATAGGTCATTAAGGAAGTCTAGCTTCCCGAGATTGTCGTCCTGAAATGGTATGTACACCGAGAGGCAGACCAGTTTTAGATCCGCCGCCTCAATCTGTACAGCCACCGCCCGCTCCCAGGACCCGCAGCCCAAACAAGGAAGGTCTCCCCGGACCAGTATGGCAGCCTTTCTGCACTCGCTGGAGAAGAAACTATACCGAGTATCTAGACCCATCCTCCCGCCATCCACCAGGTACATCTCCTGCACCAGGATGACGTGAGGGCGATCACTCTTCATGATCCGGTCTAGCTCCTCGGAGCTCCTTGTCGAACGGGCGCTGTTAAGCTGCACAAACCTCCATACCTCCTTGTTTGGCCCCTCTACCATCGCCGCCCATTCACATACCAGGCCTTAACCGAGCACTGCGTACTCCGGGGGCGATGATTAGAGTCGTACTTCCTGCCGTACCTCTTATTGGCCTCTATGCAGAGCCAACAACCTGGCTTCATGTCGCAACCCTGCTCTGGGGAGTGTACGCCCTCGCACCTCCCACACCTCTTAGGGTGTTCGCATGTTCTTGCGATATGACCGGGCCTGAGGCACCTAAAACAGGTCGACACCGCGTCATTTATCCTGATTGGTACCATCCTGGCACCAATTTTTAGCCTCTTCTTACCCAGGAGGGATTTCATGGTGGCCTCCTTTAAGCCAGAAATGACCCAATTCGTGGCGAAGGGCCTCCTTGTACTCTTTGGATACAATCTCATGAATCCTTCCAAGAAGTCCCCACACCCCGAATTTTGGAGCACCACCATTTCTCTTAGCATCCCCTCCTTGATGTCAGAATTGACACCTAAGAGGATCAGCTCCCTCCTGGCTCTCTTGAGGCCCCCTAGCCTCAGAGCAGGCTCCCTCTCTATGGCCTCCATGGCCAGTTTCCTGTCCTCGGGGTTCTTTAAAATGAGGGCCACAGCACCCCCACCCCGAATCATTTTGAGGTCATAGCGGTGTCCAGGAATGCTACCAGCGATACTTTTTAGTACCGCGAGCATTAACCCAGACCCCGCTTCCTCATTCCATTCTACCACCAGGGTCAGATATTCGTTCCATCTTGGGGGGCCCTTGACCTTTGGAGGTTCTGGCCTGGAACTCTTGGTAGCCTTGGGGGGAACCTTGTTTTCCCTGGTCCTTTTAGGGGGTCCCGGCTTGGTGGGCTTTTCTGCCTTAGGTGGTTCCTTGTTTTTCTCCACCCTGGGCTTATTTGGAGCTTCCGGCTTGTCTTTCTTCGTCGCCTTGGGAGGGTCCTCTATCTTGTCAGCCCTGGTCTCCTTCGGGGGAGGAGGTTTCTCTGTTACCCCTATATGCTTCGCTCCTGGTGTTTCCTCTTTTTCTTTGGCCAACCTGTCTTCTTCCTTCCTCGTCAGCTTCTTTTTTCCCTTCTTCCACTTCTTACTCTTCTTTTCCTTCTCTGCCGTCTCGCTGTTCACAGCAGGCTGTTTTATGGGAGGTGGTAGAGCGGCCTCCTTCGTCTTGATTGGTGTATTGACCGGGACTCCCTCTACTACAGGGCTGTCACTCGCGGTCGTTGCCCTTTTGGGCTCTTCTGTCTTCTCATGGTGGGCGGGCGACTCTCGCCTAGGGAGGAGTGAGGAAGCGTCATTGGGAGGACAAACCTCTACCTCAGCTAATTTTAGCGACTCTGCTAGAGCAGCTGCCACTCCTCTTTCTATGCCTTGCTGCAGGGTGGAAGGGGTGAGGATTTTGTCCTCGAGCCTCCGCTTCTCCGCCCGCAGGTGTTCGAGCTCTTTGACGTATGCTCTGTGTTTCTTGAGAAGCCTATCGAAGCTTTGCCCAAGGACGTTCAGGTGAACGTTCGCGACTCTCCTCTGTCGCCGTAAGGTGGCAAGGGAGTCGTGAAAGGCCTCGGCAAGCTCCTCGAGCTCTGAGCTCTTCTTCTGGGGTGTCAACGCCTGGTTTAGAAAGTCATTCAGGTCGTTGAGGTACCCTGGCTTGGTGAAATCTATCCCAAACCCTGACTCCTCGACTGGTGGGTCGATTCTCGTCTCAGAAGAATGGTCGATCAACTTGAAAGGATCCAACGGGACCTCCATGTTGATGCCATTCGTGAGACGGATATCAGGGGGTGATAGACGGTCCTCCCTATCGTCTCGCTCTGGTTTTTCAGGGCTAGCAGTGCGGGAGGCACCTGGGGCCAAATCCTCAGGCGGCCGCGTCGTTTTCAGCGGACTCAAGTGGGCACCCTGCCTATCCTCTCGAGTCTTGTCGACACGAGCTGTGCTGGGGGTGCCTGCTTCCATAGGGGACTTCCCTGGGCCATTAGTGGGCGCAGCAGGGGAATTATTTAGATTATCTAACGAGGTACTCTTGGTACTCTCGGAGTTATCTTCATGGGCAGACGTTTTATTTATATAAGGATTGCATGAGAAGCTAGTAGACCCTCGGGCTGGCCCGTCAGCTCCGAGATCATTCACTCCACGGCAAGAGGGGTCTTCCTCCCACCCGTTCCCAGGCGCTACCTGGACCTCGTTGTCTGCAAAAACCAGTTTATTCTTTTTTTTTTGCATTTAGTTTTGCTCCTGTAAGTTAATGACACCAGCCGCCACCGGGAGCCAAGGCCGTCGCTGGGCATATCCGTCTTTCCAGACTTGTCAGACTAGCTGTCAGCGTTGGCCACGCTTTCGTTAGAAGCGTGCTCAGGGCGCACCACGAGAAGGTGCTGATCAGCATATGTTGGTGGCCGTCAAGCCTCCCAACTCTGCGCAATCTGCAACTGGGCGTCACCCCTGTCACAGACCCCTATTAGCAACCGCTAACTCTTCCACTGAGATCAAAATTGATCTGTCGTGATCAGTTAGCCCCAGCCACCCTCTTTCAGGCTGCCAGGTACAGACCGCTGCTGCCCGCGAGTCGGGAGCCGAGGACTGCAGGGCTAGGCTCAAAGTCCTACCCACTCTCCATGCGGTCAGAACTTTGGCCCCAGGCCCAATAAAAATAATTTGACAAAAGGTATCCTTCCAAAGAAGAAGAAAAAAAGAGAAACTAACCAATCTCCCAAACATTCCCATTGTCCCGTTAGGAAAACCTCCCGCTGTCGGAAGGGAAAAAGCTCACGGAAGCCATGTTATAAAGATACAAAAAAAAAACACTAAAGAGAGAAGAAGTTATAGGCCTCCGGTGTCGTTCCGCAAAAATTTGCCTTCCATCTTGGACCAAGGAACAACAACAGGAGGAAAACTAACTCCTCTCAAACTACAGTGAATTACCTTGAGTAATACCTTAAAACTGCATATCTCTGTATAAACATGGAGGGGGCAATACGCTTTCATCTGGGATCAGCAGGGCATGATAGGTAGAGACTTTGGGAACTAACAGACGCTCACTTGATGAGAAACCGAACGATCCAATTCCATTCAGTTCTCTCAAGTCCAAGAGCTAAAAACTCTTCTTAACGTCTGTTTCTAAACGCTCTCATCCTATCGACATGTACAACTTTTACATCGTTCATGGTGACCACTCTTACTCTAAAGTTAACATCGGAGACCCTAGCTTCCACACGGAAAGGCCCATAGAGGTTGGAGTAACCTTCAGTCTTAGGAACAGCTAGCATTACCAGATCTCCTCTGTCGAAACTTTTGGTATAAGGTGGCCTAGGATTCATAACATTTTTAGCAGAATTACCTGACATAAACTGTCTGACAGTCTCCTTTGCTTTCCGCATCACCCTTAACCTCTCAGTCCAAGTAGGCTTTCTAAAACTATTAACAGACCCAGCGCTACACTCACAGTTTATGTTAAACTCAGTAGGTGGCAACTTTACAGCCTCGTTTTCAATGCGTCTCACTGATTTCTCATCTATGGAGCTTGAAACCATTGGTCTATGTGCACTGGCAATGCAGCTAAGGTCTACATAATCACGGTCTTCTGGTGTCAAGGAAATCATTTTGCAACGTTCCCGTACGTGATGAGCCGATTTCTGACACTTTCGTCCCGAAATCCACGAGGCTCTTTCATTCTCAGGGAGTTCACGAAATATTACATCCTGCTATATAAATAAGTATAATTTGCATGTATCCTGCGCGCACTGGGGGGAAAAAAAAGATAGACAACTATGAGCTTTGATTAAGACTACAATATATTTATTTATCTCTTAAAACGGGAAAAACACAAAGATAAGAAATAAAAATAAATAAAATGGGCAATGAGGATAGATTGTGAGAAAATACATGAATATAACTGGTTAAAAACAAATATTATTGAAAGTTACTTAACTCTTAGTGCTTCAGTTGGATGGCTGGAAATTTCCTTCCACTAAATCTTGTAGAACTACATTTTTTTGGTTAAATTTTCACGAGCCTGACTCTCCTATATCTCTCCAAGACTGAACTCTCCTATATCTGCTCTAAGACTGACTCTAACTGTCTTTTTTTTTCTCCCCAGGGTGACCAAAAAAAATCATGACAAAAAATAAAAATAATAATAAATCTTCATCTGGTCACCCTCTGTGATAAAAAAAAATTGAAAATAAAAATAAAAAAATATATAATAAAATTATCATTCAAAATATTATTTTAATTAAAGAATATTATTTTGAAATATTAAAAACCAAATAGCTGCTTATTAAAAAAAAGGAAATTTATTATAGTATTATAAGTAATATACAAACTTAGGAATAAAAGGAGGTGAAGAGATGGGCTGGTTTGACAATGAAGAATGCTCGAAGTCCACTTCTTTCTTGTCGAGGCAGCTTCATCATTGTCCACCAGCTTTCTATTTGGTTCTGTGGGTGAACTTTGTGGAGGCCCCAGGAGTGGCCTCTACATAGGGAGGCAACTGGATATTCAATCTCCTTATATCATTGATTCCCAGAATCCCGTCGTAGCCCTTATCTCCGAGTGACATTAGCCAGAACCTTATCTCTCCCAGCTCGCTGCCGTTTTCGTTACCAACTCTACAGGTTTTAACAAGTG
>CP092869.1:24112289-24187045 GCA_030710605.1 Cordylochernes scorpioides
AATTCCTTAACGGCAAATATGAAGGGATGTTTCTGGGATTGTCATCATTTTGGGGCGTCGAAAACCTCAAATGGAAGTTTACTAGTCTTTCCATAGGCCATTTATATCAATGAATAAGCAGAATCTTTTCTGAGGACGGTTTTACATCCTAGCAACAGTACCCTGGGAATTGACTGTCAATTTATTGGGGTTGTGCGCTCTATAGAACCTATCTAGAATACTATAGACAATTTGACAATTAAAATTTTATTGACATCTTGTCAATACATGCAAAGTGCACAGTCTGCACTATTAAAAAAGATAAATAAATATATATTTATTATACTATGTACAATGAATATGGCGCCAGCGCTGCAGAGTGTGGTGGAGAATCGCCAAATCCTATATCGCCAATTCTATAGAATCTTTTTTCTTTTCAGAAATCGACTAAGCTTGCAAGCGTCAAACTTCAATTCCTATAAGGCATTTTTTTCTTTTATAATTACCTTCTTTGAATGTGTCTATCAGGTTTTATTTGGCCGGTTACTGCTTGTTGTTCTGACAAATGTTACTATTTAGAGGGTACGACAAACCCAACTCTACACGTGTATTGAAAATAGCTAATATAATTACACCAAATAGTGACTAAGATAAAAAATTAAAGAATGACATGGCGATTATTTCAAAATAATAATTAAATAAAAGGTATATTTTTTTATCCGCAAGATGCGGGGTCTAACTATCTAATGATAATGGTTCGAGTTCTAATTCCCTATATATATATATTTAATACTAGCGGACGTACCCGGCTTCGCCCGGGTTTTACCCGAGTAAAAGTTTGTCTAACGAATCTCTCGATAAAGTGAACATTTTTTTCCCGGTCCCTTGAAAAATACTCGATAAGTTGAATAAAATCAATATTAATTGGTTCCCTCGGTAATTGGAAGTTAAAGGAATAGTATCTTGCCTTGGAATTGTATCATTATTCTTGTATGGATGTACCCGGCTTCGCCCGGGTTTTACCCGAGTAAAGGTTTGTTTAACGAATCTCTCGATAAAGTGAACATTTTTTCCCGGTCCCTTGAAAAATACTCGATAAGTTTAATAAAATCAATATTAATTGGTTCCCTCGGTAATTGGAAGTTAAAGGATAGTATCTTGCCTTTGAATTGTATCATTATTCTTGTCTCAAATAAATTGCCGTGTCATCCTGAATTTTGTCTTTCCTAATTTTCTACATTACAAAATCATCGTATCATCATGATAATATTTAGAGCAGATTGTTGAATTATAACAGATAAATTAGAATATTTATCTTGATTATTTCTAGGCGAAAAGTTATTTCAAAAATTTTATTTGTTAGAAACCTTCCCAGTACTATACTAAATAACTTCCCAAAGTTTCATGGCGATCCAATGAGTGGTTTGGTCAGGCATAAAGGACAAACAAACAAACAGACACACACACATACATTCATTTATATATATATAGATTTCGTTTAAAATCAGTGTACGACTGTGTCCGAATCACTTAAAGCAGAAATATCTCTATTCAATTCTTGATTATTGCCTTTAAAATTTGATTCTTCAGTTGAATAAAAAAAAAAAAGAAAATATAGGATATTGTCATACTCCGAAGTATTTGATTTTGATGAAGTTATTTCAAATAGTTTTAATTTATATAACATGGATTTTTGTGCCAAATATCAAATGTATTTTCGTCTGTTTAAGGCAAGTTTCATAAATAGTTTTAGTAAGTTCTTCGGTTCTAAGAATTTCATTATAAACGAGTACTTTTAATGAAATCAAAAAGTAAATAGGTTTGCCTCATTATCATATAAATTAAACATAACCTTATTGCCTTTTTAAAACAATTTTTGGGGCTGAAAGTAAATTTATTCTCAGCTTGATAGTTTTCTTATTCATTTTGAACCATATTGTTCAATTTAACAATTCCTTTGGCAAATGATTTTATACTTCCATTTTGAGCCACATTGATGGTTCTTTATTCAAAATATTCATTTTCTGAGTGTGATTTGTCATTAATCATGTGTGAGGTATATGCAGAGCCGAAAAGCCAAATTTGAGTATCAGAAAATGATGAGCAAAATTCTGTATTGAGAGCAAATTCTCTTTTTGAATTAGATGATTGACTTTGAATATGAGATAAACTTCTTCAATATTCTTTTGTGAAGTGGAATCTCTTTTGATCTGTTAGTACAGTAGAACTCCTCAAATTCGGAAAGCTTGGGGCGCAAGGTATTCCGAATTTGAGAGAGTTAGATTTGTGAATATTTATGTGGCATAAATAGGCATTTAGATGACTGAGACAAAGATTTTGAAGCATATGAACAATTTTAGGTTGAATATTATATGTACATTACATAATTTTAATTACGATTTTTAATCAAATGTTCCTTGACTTTTATGAGTTTTGAGCATGAAACCGATGAAAAATAGTAAAATATTTTATTATGTATGTAATGCAATTGATGGCCAAGTAAGTTATGGCTTGGCAAAGAAGTTGCTGATTGTTGTCTGTTTCTTTGGCTTGTTTAACAAAGCTTCTTCTTCTCTCATAAGCATAGTTCGAAGACTATTGATGGTGTTGTAGCTTGCAAGCATTTCTGGTTCAGTGCGCTTTTCCAAATATTTTAATGCAACATCCAAACTTTTCAACGCTTCGCATCTGGGAACATCCGGCTCCAAACTGTCTTCAGAAGTTGAGGAACTATCATCAGAACTGCTGATTTCCATTTTTTTCACTCAAAACAGCTTCAACTATATCATCATTGCTGAGAACATTGTGACCTGGATCATCAAGGTCTATATCGATCCATTCATTAATGCTTTCTTGATTTACTTCAATTCTAGCTCTTTGAAATAATTGCTCCAGCCGTCTAATTTCTTGTTCATCTTCATCAGATTCATCCTCGGATAATTGTAATGCATCACCTGCTGTTTCCAAATCTGAATTATTTTTGTGTTCAAGCAAAATCTTCCATCCATTTCTTATTGTAGAAGATTTTAATTCATCCCAAGAATTTCCAAAATTGAATATCGCTTTCTTGATGTCGTACTTTTTTAAATTAGAAAAAGTTTGTTCACCCACAGAGTTATTTGGCTGATCTGCATCACTTGAAAATACTAAACAACTTTCTAACTGTCTTCGTTTATACAACCTTTTAAAGGCAACAATAACTCCCTGGTCCATAGGCTGCAATACAGATGTTGTATTAGGTGGTAAAAACTTGCATTTAATGTTGCCGTCATTACTGATCAGCTCTGTTTGATGAGCAGGAGAATTGTCAACTAGTAGTAACGCTTTTACTTGATCTGGAGCAACTCTTAACTTATTTTCTTGAAAATTGCGAACTTCGTTTATGAACCGTTTAAAAAACCATTCACTAAAAATGCTTTGATTAAACCAAGCCTTGTGTGAAGAATAGTAATGGACAGGCAATCGATCAATGATGTTTTTGATTGCTCTTGGACGTTTTGATTTTCCAACAACAGCCAAAACATTTTTATGTGAAGCGTCTGCATTTGCACAAAGTAAAACAGAGAGTCGATCTTTGGATTGCTTATGACCACTAGCGCTGTTTGCATTTTTGACTTGAGAATTATCGGGTAATGACTTCCAGTAAACGCCTGTTTCGTCAGCATTATAAATTTGGAACTGTTCATACTTTTCGTCAGTCATTAGTTTGTGAAAATCATCTTTAAAGCGATTAGCTGAATCTTCGTCAGCACTCAATGCTTCCCCGACAACTTTTTTATTTTTCAAATTATGTCTGGCTCTGTATCGTGACAACCATCCACCACTAGCTTTAAAAGTGGGATTATTCAATTTTGATGC
Source organism: Cordylochernes scorpioides (assembly GCA_030710605.1). Lineage (NCBI taxonomy): Eukaryota > Metazoa > Arthropoda > Arachnida > Pseudoscorpiones > Chernetidae > Cordylochernes > Cordylochernes scorpioides. The sequence goes on from CP092869.1 coordinate 24,116,127, forward strand.
AAAATGACTGGCAGCTGTTTGGAGTTCAATACCACGAATAGGAACCCCTGATAATCTCTGACTTTCGTACCAGATGTTAACTGCTTTATCAACATTTTCGTATAACGGATTTTTTACTTGAGAAAACCTTTTGACATCTTTTTCGGTAGAATCAACAAACTTTGTAAGTTAAATCTCAGACTTTTTTATATCATAAACAGTTGTCTTAGAAATTTTATACTTTTGCATTATCGTTGTATAGCTTAATCCTTTTTTAATGTCACTAAGAACATCTAACTTTTCACCAAGCTTAAGAATTCGGTACTTGCCTCGTTTTTGCCGCTCCTCTTTGGATGCTATTTTGTTGAAGAACAAACTTGTAAATGCAAAAAATTGAGAGTTGAATAAAAGAATTTGAAACTTACAATGTCTGAAAATGTTTGATAATTTGAACTTTAGGTGAATCAACTTTGCAATAAAAAATGCGTGAATGGCTTTGGACGTAATAATGCTGCCTTCTTATTGGACAATATCCTAAACTAAGCACAAAGGTCAAATTAAACTGTTGATTTATTTAAGCTTTTAAAAAAGGGGATAAACCCCTAATTAGCGATTATAAATAATCGGTAAAAGTAAATTAATTAAACACTTAAATTAAAAATAAATTACTAATAAAAATTAAATTAAATTAAATTAAATTAAATTAAATAAAAGCAAAGTAAAAGTAAATAAAATAAAATAAAATAATGTTGAAATATCAACAAAATAAAAGCATGTGAAAATTGATTTTTTGTATGTAAAAAAAACATTACAATACTTTCCGAATTTGGGAGTTTCCGAATTTCAGAATTTCCGAATTTGAGGAGTTCTACTGTATATCTATTTGAATTATTATCGTTTTGGAATTTTGCCAAAATTGGTTTTTGAGGTGGCCAGGTTTATGGCATATTTGGCGTGCTCTCTCTCTTTAAAGGTTTTCTTCTCTTGTGCTTTAAAGACATTGTTGCATTTAATATCATGTTTCTTTTCAAAGTCAAGAAGGGTTTGTCTCAAAACTCTCTTATATAAATATTCATGTTCATAATTAGTGCTGTAGAAATACTTGTGTAGTTATCTGGGAGACCTTCAATTATATAACTAATTCTCTTTCAGATATTAATTTCCCTAGCTGTGTATTTGATTAGATAGTTCTCGAGCTCTAGTTGCATAATTGTCGATATTTTTACTTCTTCAATTTATTATAGGCCATAAAAAAAATTCTCTCTCCTAACCTTGTCTTCGGCTTGACCATCAAATCTTTATTTTAGTGAATTTTAGATTAATCTGGTTAAATCCGAGGAAAATAAAATATAAATGATAAAATAAAAAACAGGTATTTACATATGATTTTCGAGCCCAAAAATAGATGTAGCAAGCTGACAAACCGCAATGAACTGAGGCAAAGTACCAAGGAGCTGCACGCCACCAAACTTGTTCAAAAATATTAGATTCCCCAGGCCAGAGAAAATAAGAGAGAGAGACAGGTGTTAATTAGGTAAGAAGATTAAATGGGAATAATCCAACAGGTGCTGGAAATTGTCTTTTTGTAAAAATAAAAGTAAAAACCATTAGGTAAAAAAATATATTAATATATTTTTTGGCTATTTATATACATATTTTTAAATTGATTTTTTAATCAAGGATTACTAGTGAGGGTACTAGTACTAAGACAACCAATCACAAAGGTACCCCAGAGATTGAATAGCGCGTTCAAGCGGGTTGCTGCGTAAGTCGATTTCCCGATCAGCCATACATGCATAATACATAATACTAAGGTCTTTCGTCTTATGCAAAAATTCCTCAAATGACTTACCAGTAAAGGTAGGAGGATTTCTTGCTTAAGGCAGGTAAAGGATATCCTCGTCTGCTATCATTGTTCAGTTTTCAAAGACATGGCTTCTTCTTTTGTTTCAATCGGCGGTAATCCTTGAAGTCTTCAGCTTTTTCCCTAGTTATACCTAATATATTATAGGTATAATAATTATAAATGCCCTCTGATGTCCCTTTCATTAAATGCTCAACTTTATCGCTTTTGCTCATTTTGGAGTAGGTATAGGTTGAGGAATTCTTGAGTATAAATTTCACTTTGTTAACCTTTTGCTTGAGCTCAGAATTTTTTTTTTTTTCAATTAAATATTATTTTTTGAATGGTGTGATGACTGAAAGTCAGAGAGAATCGTCTTATGCAATAATTGAGCCCCTCAATGCACAGATTGATTAACTCCATAAATAATCGGGAAAAAAATGTTTAATTTTTGTTGAAAGTCTAAAAATCTATATGTCATATAGATTTTTAGACTTTCAACAAAAATTAAACATTTTTTCCCGATTATTTATGGAGTTAATCAATCTGTGCATTGAGGGGCTCAATTCCTCAAAGGACTTACCAATGAAGTTGGGAGGATTTCTTGCTGAAGGCAGGTAAAAGATGTCCTCGTCTGCTATCCTTGTTCAGTTTTCAAAGACATGGCTTCTTCTTTTGTTTTAATCGGCGGTAACCCTTGAAGTCTTCGGCTTTTTCTTAGTTCGTCCAGGTTATAATTCGATGGGATCTTTACAGCAGTGTACCAGCCAGATTGTGTGTATCGAATTAATTAGATAAGTAAAACTTCACGATAAAAATATTTTTATAAAATAATATATTTTACAGTCTTTAGATAAAAATAATGTAACGTAGAAAATTAGGAAAGAGAAACTTCAGGATGTAACAGAAATTTATTTTAGGCAAGCACCAACTATATCTGTAAACAGCAGCTTCAGTGAAGCTGCTACCATCTGGGAGAGCTGAGAGTGGTTTGCTCTTAAAATTTCCCTTGATGAAACCGTAGATTCCATCCCAAGGGCTGATTTCGCAACACGAGCAGGCTGCCTTCCATGCTTCTTTCTTAGCCAGTCTCCTCTCACTGCGATATCTTGCCTTCAGTCTCTTGTAAAAGACCGCCAGCACACCCTTAACGACACCGCGTGCCTTTATAAAGGCCCGCTGTGCCTTTTGTGTAGCTCTTTTGAGCGGATTCAGGTCAGATATCCAACAAAAAAAGGAATTTGAAGTATTTATCACTTCTGGGACGGGATGGAATGGTGTTTTGAAATATGTGAAAAATCTCTTCGCGGAGTAAATCAATTACATCGTCGAGGGGGGATGAGTCACGCACGTTTTCTAGAAAAAAATATTCCTATCTATTTTCGGCTGAAATGATCAAAACTCTATCCCAGTCAGTGCGACCAAAGCTGAAGTATATATCGCTAAATTTATTTAATTTAAATCTGGTGTTGTCCTGTGAAGAGGGAGCGAAATTTACGTTAAAGACGAGGCGTTTGTAGTCAGACAACTCCTGGTACTCAGGATGCTAATCAGTAATGGATGAAAAGCAGTTTCCATCTGTGTGTAGGTTGAACGCACTGATACTCTAGGTTAAACAGTTGTGGGTTGGTTGGACCTAAGTTGGATGGTAGAGGTAGCTGGTTGAGGGATCATTCTAACGGGACTAGGAGGAGAGGGAGGCTTGGCTCACCTGTTCCAAGGTTGATGACCTCATGTTCAACTAGCTTTACATTCCTCTTAAAGATTCTTAGGACTTCATCTGTAAGGGGTTGAAAATGCGTCTTACATCATCTTTCACTGAGTCAGATAACCCAGTACGGGTGGTAGCAGGAAGGTAAGAGGCAGCGATATCCGCTCCCTCGTGATAATTTTTGTTGAAAAGAGAATCTATCTCTTCCCAGCAGTCAGAGGATCCAGAATGGATGCAGGAAGGGGTGAAAATAGGGACCTGGGGATCTTACCTGCCGATTAAATTAATTACATTGTCGAGGGAGAATAAGTCACGCACGTTTTCTAAAAAAAGATTAATATTTTCTATTTTTTGGCTGGAATGTTAAAAAAAACCGCGACCAAAGCTGAAGTATATATCGCTAAATTTATATAATTTAAATCTGGTGTTGTCCTGTGAAGAGGGAGCGAAGTTAAAGACGAGGCGTTTGTGGTCAGACAACTCCTGGTACTCAAGATGCCAATCGGTAACGCTATTTACAAGGCCAGCACTACAGCAAGTGACGTCGATGGAAGAAGAGCGGTTGCCCTCCTCCCACGTCACCGCGCCGTGCGTGTTGAGCACATGCAAATAGTTGGCATCTATAAAGTTTTCAACTAGATCTCTCTTAGTTGAGTGATGCCTGAGGAGCAGAGGTTTATCCGACCACCTAAAAGATTCAACATTTAGATCGCCGCAAAAAATAACCTCGTCATAGTTCAGAGAATTAAGGCTGAAATTTATCTTATCTAGAAGAGGCGAGGGGTCATATGATGGCGAAAGGTAAACATTACAAAGAAAAATACATTTACCACTTAATTCACACATGACAAGCACGACATTACCACTGTACAAATGAGACAAATGGACAAATTTAAGGCTAGGATTTACTACAATGACTATAGCTCCCAATCTAGAGTTTGTAATAAGGCCATAGCAAACTCTGTTAGATGGGATTGGCAGCGATGGGATTTTGCCGCGCGCGGCTGGGAGCTCTTGTAAAAGTAGTGAATCTATGTTCTCCTCACGACAGTCATTCAACACTGAATACAAACAAGGCTGAGAGCGTCTTATATTGATTTGTAGGCACTTGAAAACATTCATTTGACCATCAACTTATTGAACTGATCCTGGGCATCTCGCATGTGCTTGCACATCATGGAGTTGGCATTGTGCTTGTCACCGCACCTGTGACACTTAAGCACGATTTTATTTTCACAGGCAGTAGTAAAATGTGCACCTGCACAATTTACGTACTTGAGCGCTTTGGTGCACTTTTTACCATCAGTGTGCTTCCTGTGAGAGAGGCTACCGCAGATATCACATGGGAAGACGCGTTTCGCCCGGGCGAGCCTGAGGGACAGTAAGTCAACAATGACGCGACCGCGTGCAAGGAGAGATTCCTCGATACCCGTAGTAACCTCTATGATAGCGGCGGAAGGCGAACCTTCCTTCTTAATTAATTTAACCAGCTTCAAATCGCCGCTGTTTTTAATCAACTGCGGGACTATCACAGGATTTTCCATCAGATCAGACACCAGATCAGATTCAGATTTTTCGACAGGGATGCCGAAAATGGCCAATCTGGGCCTGAATGTCGGATTTGGTAGGACTTTAAGACCGTCAATGTTGGCGGTCTTAATTCTGCCCACAAACCGCTTTGATTCTGCAGAATTGGGGAAGTGAAGGACAAGTTTTTTGTCCTTCCCAGTTACTGCGGTCACATCACAACTCTTCAACTGTGGAGTTTTGGCAATTTTGGCTTTGATGGCCTCGAAAGATAAGTTGTCAGAGGCAATTTTCACATGGTATGACAAAAAGTTACTATTTACGGGATAACACACAAAGTTGCAAATTACTAGGGCCTAGAGTAATAGTAACTAGAAACACAAAAGCGTACTCAAAAGTACCACAACAAAAAAAAATAATAAAGAAAAATAAACTTACAATTGGTTAAATAAAATAAAACAGATAAATAAAAATATTTTAAATATAAAAAAAATCAGATAACCAAATCAAAAATGGGTAATTTTAAAATAAAATAAAATAAAATAAAATAAAAATTAAATAAAATCACGGCGGCCAGCCAATGAAAATGAGCGGCCGTCAAGCCATATGACCCGGCGGTGACGTCGCGCGAATAATCGACCAATCAAGGAGCGGCGTCCAATTTCGACCATGCTCTCTAGTTCTTGGGTAACTAGAGATAGCCCTGTCGAAATCCGTCCGCTCGAAGATGGTAGACCAAAGTGTTGACCTCACACGCACCAAGTGCATACACGCAGAAACCGGTAACAGCACAATCATGCAATTAAGGGGAACTAGAGTCAGAGACCTCCTCTGATTCCTCCTCGCGGATCCGCGGCTTCAATCTGTCACTAGCCAGGAGAAAATCAACACAGGCGTGCCAGGTTGATTTACTGTGGATGAAGCCGCGGAGTGATCTTGGCGCGTATGACCAAGTTCCTTTCCAGCGATAAATAGCAGGCGAGTTCTAAGGGAATCGAGACTGTCACACTCGAGTAAAATATGTTCAAGAGTTTCCTCCGCCCCAGAGTCGCAGTAGAGGCACGTGGGATCGTCAATAAATCCCATTTTGTGGGAAAAGCTGTCTGTCCAAGTGTGTCCGGAAAGCAATCCTACACCAGCGTGCACGCTGGGAACAATGAATGCATACTTTTTGTCTAGGAGACTCATTGGAGTGAGGCCAAAGCGGGTGCAGATGGGGCGAGTGGTGGAGCTGAATCTGCTCTGCCAAGCCGCCCACGCCAGTTTGCGCGCTGTGGATTCTAGATACGAAAGCGGCGCGAGGCGGTAACAGCTCGGGAGATCAGACCCAGCGCCAGCCTTCGCAAACTCATCTGCAACGTCGTTGCCGACGATTCCGCTGTGACCTTTGATCCATCATATGGAACATCTATTCCCATTGCGGTTCAGTTGTGAAATCAACAGCAAAGCCCTGTTGATCAGGAAGTTTCCTGTCCTGCAGTTGAGGACTGTGTTCACAACCGAAAGATTGTCCAGGAGAACCTCAATAGTGGTATTGATGGGGAGCTCTGAAGCGTTCTCAAGTGCCTTGATCAAGCCAAATGCTTCAGCTTGAAAAACTGAACAGTGACCTGACAAAGGATAGCAGACACGCAGTTCATGAAAGTTGTCATTCATACACACTCTATATAAACCTGCGCCAACTCCATCATTGGTCTTGGAGCCGTCTGTGTAGTAGGTGACCTCGGGTGGTAGTTCAGGAATATTACTAGGAAGGAAAAAGAAAGGTGGATATGGCAGAGGTTGTGGAGATGGAGGAGGTTCAACCGGAAATTCAGCATCCACGTAACCATATTTTTTAAGATACAGTTGCATTTTGACACCAATTTCCAGGTCAAGGGGGAGAACACGAGATAAGGAGATAAGAGAGGAGTTGTTTGTTGTTTTAAAAGCACGGCAAGCTAAGACAAGGAAGAAACGTTGCGTGCTTAATAAGAGCTTTCTGGAGCGTTCAAAAAGATTAGGAAACCATACTGGGGAGGCGTAAGCCACGACGGGAATAACAACCTGCAGGTACAGCATTCTCAAGGCTCGGAATCCAAAACCAAAGTTGAAGTTAGCGACCGCTGACAGGCGCGGTAGCATGCCGCGGACTTTGGAGCAGACTTCAGCAACGTGCTGGTGAAAAGTCAAACGGTTGTCGAACCTCACACCAAGCACCCTGATGGAGTCGCTCTATTGAACGACCTGGCCATTGCTGACCAGATCGCGTCGCAGCATCCTAATGCGCCCGCGGGGTTTTTGAACAAACATAGCCTGGCATTTATTCACACTGAGCTCAAGTTTATGTAATCCACACCAATTGGTGATCAGATCAATGGCGTGTTGTGCCTTAGACAGTTGACCATGCCTCAATCCCGAGATCACAACAACCAGGTCATTTGCGTAGGCCTGTGGATATACACAATTCTTGTACCCCAGTGTGAGTAATTCATCAAAGACTATGTTCCAAAGGAAGGGCCCGAGAACTGAACCTTGTGGACAACCCTTGGAAGCGCGCCTAGTGACAGTGCATCCATTTACAGACAGTCTGACAGAGCTATGGGCCAAGAACGAGCGAATTAAATCGTGGACATTCTTGGGGCAGTCGCTTTTACGCAGGGCCCGCAATATACTGGAGTGCAGTACATTATCAAAGGCACCCTTGACATCAAAAGAGAGAAGAATAGCAGATTTAAATAAGTCTAGCGACCGGGAGAGGGTAATTTTTAATTTTAAGAGTGCGGCAATGGTTGATTTACAGGGTCTGAAACCGAACTGGTTTGGCTGGGCTTTACACATTCTCTCAGCCCTCCACGACAGCCTAGTCAGGATTAGACGCTCGAGAATTTTACCTAGACTAGGCAACATCGTGATAGGCCTGTGAGACGCGAGAAAGTCCTCGCCACCTTTTTTGGGGATCAAAATTACATCGCCCAATTTCCAGGGAGATGGAAAGTGGCCAGTCACAAGACACCTGTTAAAAATTTTCAGAAAAAACGGCCGGAATTTTTTTATTAGTCTAACACAAACAACAGGTGGCATGCCATCACTGCCTGGGGAAGAAGATAAGCGAACCTTATCCGCGGCCAGCAGCAGCTCGACTTCTGAGAACGGGGGATCGTTATCAGAAATGGACTGTGAGGCTCTATGTAAATTACTATGCCCTAACATGGAATCGGGCGGGACTCGGCCGAAATAGTGCTGTAATACGTGATATAAGGTGTCCCGCTGACTGTCAGTGAAGCCGGCGCCTACCGAGAGGGAGGAGAGAGGTTTTTTCTTGTGCTTTCCTCTGATGAACTGATAAATACCGCCCCAAGGGTTGACTTCGCACTGCGAGCAGACTCTTCTCCACTCTTCCTTCTTAGCTCTTCTGATGGTAGCACGAAATCTGTTATAAAACTTTCTGTGAAAGACTTTTAAAACACCTCTGACGGCCCCGCGAGCGCGTCTCCACGCCCGCTCGGCCTTCAGAGTAGCCCTTTGGAGCGGATTAAACTCCGGTTTCCACCAAGATGCATTTTTTATTTTGCCAGGTTTATTTGGCTTGGAAGGAATGGTCTGTATGCATGAATGAAACACCTCTTCACTAAGTAATGTAATAACATTATCTAGTTGAAGTGTGTCACTCACGCTATCTAACAAAAACTCTAAATGATTTTTTTTTTTAAATGTGAAAAAAAAAATTCCCAGTCGGCGCGGCCAAAGCTGAAGTTTACTTCGCTAAAGCTATTAAGAATGACTTTATTATTGTTGTTATTGGATGGGGGATCGAAATTGATGCTAAACACGAGGCGTTTATGATCAGATAAAGCCTGGTTGATCGCGTTACAATCAGCGATCCTTTCAACGAGGCCAGCAGAACAGCAGGTCACATCAATGGAGGAGGACGAGTTACGTTCCTCCCACGTGATGGTACCGTGCTCGTTGACCACATGGAGCAGGTTGGCATCAAGGAAGTTCTCAACAGTTTCTCTTTTATGGCAAGTTGAGCTAAGCAACCGCGCTTTATCTGACCATCTGTAAGATTCTATATTAAAATCGCCGCAGAAAATTACCTCGTGATAATTAATAGATTTGAGAGAGAGGTCTATCCTATTTAAAAGATCGCTAACACAACATGATGGCGAAAGATAAACATTACAAAGAAGGATGGACAAGTTGTTAACTTCGCACAGGACAAACACAGAGTTCACACAGGACAGATGAGACAAATGGATGAACTTCAGGCTCGGATTTGCCATTATCACCGCCGCTCCCAGTTTGCTATCAGTAATAGGACCATGACAGATTCTGTCTGAGGGAACTGGAATGGATGGTAAACTGCCTTTTGTAACTGGGAGCTCTTGTAATAATAGCACATCCGTGTTTTCGATGAAACATTCATTCCACAAGGAGGACAAACAATAAGGGGAGCGTCTTACATTTGCTTGAACACACCTGAGCACGCTCATCGCACCATTGAGTTAATAAATTCCTCCTGGGCGTCCCGCATGTGCTTGCACGCCATTGAGTTAGCGCTGTGCTTGCCACCGCACCTGTGGCATTTCAGCGCGGCCTTGTTGTCACAGGCCTCGGTCAGATGTGCACCAGTGCAGTAGCCGCATTTGGCCGCCTTGGTACACTTCTTTCCGTTTTTGTGGGTCCTGTGTGACAGGCAGCCACAGACACCGCAGGGAAAGACGCGCTTAGCCCTTGCGAGTCTCAGGGAGAGGTAATCTAAAGTGAGCCTACCGCGCTCGAGCAGGGCAGTCTCAACTACCTTATTCACCTCAATTATCGCGGTGGAGGAGGATTCCTCTTTTCTAATCAATTTTACCATCCTGATGTCGTCGCCGCTTTTCAGCAGCTTTACTACAGCGGGATGGCTCCTGATGTCAGCCTCAAGCTGCTCCTCGGTTTTCTCTCCAGGAACACCGAAGATAGCAAGCCTGGGCTTGAATGTTGGGTTCGTTTGAACTTTAAGGCCGCCAATATTGGCGGTCTTGACGTTGTCAACAAACCTCTTTTTTTTCAGAGGGATTTGTGAAGTGGAGGACCAGTTTTTTGTCCCCACCAGTCACAGCGGCGACATCCAGGTTTTTCAAACTGGGAGTCTGAGCGATCCTCGCCCTTAGGTCCTTGAAAGAGAGATCATCAGAAGCCAACTTTACATGGTTGGCACTGTTACGCAGAGTCTGCGCGTAGCTGGGCCGAGAGGGCTTGGTCAGCTTAGCACTGACATTGACTGGCGGCGTGGTTTTCGTCACAGAGGGTGCTATGAGAGTTGACTTGGCAGCGGGTTTTGCTGCAGGAGCGGAGATAGCCGCGGGAGCGGGAATGGCGGCGGTAGCAGCCTTAAGCTTTTTTCATAATCCTCACGGAGTTTCTCTGTATAAAGGTCACAGGCTTTAAGTTTTTTGGAAAGGACTCCAAAAGCGGATTTTTGCAGTTCTGCAAGGATACCATTTACAGTTCCGAAAAAGGTACAGGAAGGAGCTGAGCCTTGTCCTGCTTTTAAGGCCAAATCTATTTCCCCAATAAGGATGTTGGAGGAATGAGTGAAACACTTATTTATCTCATCCCACCCCTCCCTAAAAGCCTGGTTGGAATCAAGTGGCCCTACAGGAGCAGGAGAAGAAGGAGAAACCCGGGGAACCTCACCATTTGGGAATGGCTCCGTGGTCACAAGCCCGGCCCCAGTGCCAGGAGGGTCCGTCGATCGAGCGTCGCTTTTTTTATGTTTAGCTGCGTCACTGCATCCAGCCAGAGGAGGGTCCATATTGCACGAGGGAGGATCCGGGGAGCCTCGCGCGTAAGCATGGTCATCATAGGAGGCCATCTTAATTTTAAAAATTTATCTCTATTTTGAAAAAAAAAAAAAAATTAAATATTCAATTTCAAGAAGGAACTAATGTCATCGTTGTCTTCAAAATATTGCCACGTGGAAAAATATGCAATTTGACAAAAATGGCCTAAATATATATTTTATTTTGCTTATCAAAAATGACTGGGCATCAAAAATAAAAATAAATAAACAGATAAAAAGGGTGATAATCAAATTGGCCAAAAGGTTAGATATATTTAAAATTAGAATAAACAAGTGATATAAAATAAATATACATACAAACAAATAATGTAGAGAGCAAAATAACTAGGGTTGGAAAGGCAAAATCTTTTTCAAACAAAGTTTGACAAATACTTATCTAAGCTTCCGTTTTATAAAAACAAATCTTGTTTTCAATTCTGTCGATAAATTTGATCTTGAGTTCACTTGAGATAATTCTTCACTTGAGATAATTATCCGGATTAATTCTTCTGTTCCATAACAGGAAACTATATCGCAACCCACTTAATTGGTGCGCAATTCTATAACGACGCTCTTCTCGTTATCTTCTTTGTTTTCTTCAACACGTGGCTACTCATTCCCCATATTTCCCCGAAGCCTATACACACGTGCTGCCGGTTGTCCTTTCTTCTTTTTCCTCCCCGTCACCGCGCATAGGTGCTCGCGCATGGGATGGGGGGGGAGGGCGATGTCTTGTTTGTTTACAAATTTTGCTCCTTCCATTCTTTATTCCTTTCCACCCATTAAGAGAAAGAGGCAACAAAAATAAAATAAAAAAATATATACATAATAATAATAGGGGAAAATCTATAAAACATACAATTATAAATTATCTATTTTTAACAAATCTCTTCTATATTAGGCTGGTTGAGATCTTCTTTGAGAATTTTGTTTGAAAGATTGAATGGGGCTCCTATAGTGATTCGTAAGCAAATCCTCATGAAGGCATCTATTTTTTTTTTTATCCGTAGGTGTGATATATTTGCCCCAGACTGGTAGTGCGTACGTGATGATGGGTAGAATACAGGTTTTGTACAACGTGAATTTATGCTTTGTTGTTAAATTACTTTTAAAATTAAGCAGGCTTGATAGAGATATTTTGGCTATCTTTGCCTTTCTTATGGTGCTTTGGACATGTAGGTTAAATGTAGTTAAAATGTAGGTTCCCTTAAACCCTCTTTATATACAAACATGGCCACATTCGTCCAATGAGAAGGCGGGAGAGATTGGTTCACTAACAAACAACATTTCCCCACTGAAATCTGAGATAAGATATTGCCACGTGGAAAATTAGGGAAGACAAAAACTTCAGGAGGGGACAGCAATTTATTTCAGGGAAGGACAAACTAAGAAAGGTAAACAAAAAATAAGCCACGAGGGAAATTTACAGAGTCGCAAGATATAAAACATAAAAATACCACTCTGTTAATAAAATTAATAAATACTATGTTACATAAATAAAATTGATAAATACCATGTTACAATATGATAGGAGTGCAAATATTTGTCAATATAATTTGACACCCCTGGAGCAGATGGCCACCCAGACTTTACGGCCCACAAGCCGGCATGCGAAGCATGCCCTTAGCTGCTATCTTGTTCCACTCATAAGCCAAGTAACGGCATCCAAGCTGGGGCTTGAATATTGTACTTGGAAAAACCACCTCCCAGATGACGAGTCTGGAAGGAATTTATATACCGGTGACCTTCAGTCACCTTGTGTCCAGCGGGGACCACGGGAAGGCGGCCACCGGTCGACCCTGTTCACTCACAGCTGAGGAAAAGCTCAGCTGCCACGTCGTGAGCCTTCTCAAGAAGCTTGCTGTGATTTCTCAGCAGCTCGCTCTCGATCGCGCCCCTCGCCCTCCTTCTCTCTTCCTGCACACCTACCACCCTTGAGCAATCCAAGACGTAGTGGCGTGCGTCTACATCCCTCTCTCCACAGACGCAATCAGGATTGCTCTTTATCTTGAATCTGTGGAGACTCCTGGGGAAGGGCCCATGTCCCAAAACTACCCTAATAAGTTTGTGGGACATTACCTTACAGAGGTACTTGGGTACTGTTATCCAATTGAATACCTCCCTCCCCTTCTGACTGTTCCTCCATCTGTCCAACCATACGTCCTGGACGTGCCCCCTGATCCTCCTATAAACTTCCTTCTTGGTTACAGGGGTCCTCACAGATTTACCTCTAAAGCACCCTGCTTTAGCGAGCCTGTCTGCGAATTCATTACCTTCGATGAGGCTGTGACCTCTAACCCAATGGAGATCCGGAGCCTGCGGCATCATCTCCAGCTCCTGGATGATTTGATGCGCGAGTTGCCCCTTTTCCAGATTGATGGCGACAAGGGCCGACATGCAATCTGAATAGAGGAGCTCAGGGCTCAAATTCTTCTCGGCACACACTCTGAGGGCCTCCCTGATCGCAACCAGCTCGGCTGAATAGACCAGTTCGTCCTCTCTGAGTGTTAAGCTTTCTTGGAAGATCAGCTCCCCATTGGTGAAGATCACAACCCCAGCTCCAGTATTGGTTCCAGACTTGCTCCCATCATTGAAGACCTCCGTACCAATCCCTGTTGGCACTCCAGGACACTCCACTTCAAGGCCCAGGGCGTCTTCCCTATCTTCCCAAATTTTCTGTCTGATGGCCTCCTCCTCTAGTTTCAAACCCAGGGGAATAAGCCCAGCGAGGACCAACAAGGCCTCCGTGCTGGTGGTGCGGTATCCCTCTGTGATTCTGAGTGCCGCTGTCCTCTGCACTCTCTCTAGAGTTGTCGCCACCTTCTGGTCTTTATTTCGGCGCCACCAAGCCCTGGAAGCATATAGCAGGATTGGCTCAACACAGGAAAGGTAGAGGTTCCTAAAGATAGTACCCTCCTTGCCCCCCCCTGTTGAGAGCCAACCGCGATAGCCTGCACAATGCCTCTCTGCCTCTCGCCACCATCTCCTCCGCGTGGTATTGCCATCCCAACTTTTCATCAATGACCAACCCCAAGATGGTCATCCTATTTACCACCGCTACCCTCCGTCCTTCCATCCTGATAGCCGGCTTATGTTCCCATCTGATCCCTTTTCTTTTGGTTCTTATGTCCCTAGACTTAAAGCTGAGGGCTTTAGTTTTAGCGACATTGAACCTAAGTCCAGAGTAGTGGGCCCAGTTCGAGAGGATTTAGAGAGAAGTTTCAACACACTTCTCAGCCTTCGCTCTCGAAGCAGCCTCAATGATGAGGAACTGGTCGTCGGCATAGAGAACCAGCCTGGCTCCCTCAGGTAGCTCCTCCTGGAAAACTGTGTTAACAAGGATGTTCCACAGTACAGGTCCGCAGCAGGAGCCTTGGGGGTAACCCCTGACACATTTTCTTACCAACTCCAGTCCACCAAAACTGAGGCTAACCCGTCTATCCCTCAGGAAGTCACGTACCAAGCTGCACAAATTATCTGGACAACCCATATCCATCAAATTTCTCATCAGCTTGTTCCAGTTCATGGAATTGAAAGCGCCATCAAAGTCCAGGGCCACGAGAAGAACCCAAGCACCCTTTTTTAGCCCTATCTCAACCCCCTCTAATACTTCATTCAGAGCTGTGGTTGTCGACTTGCCTTCCCTAAAACCATGTTGGGAAGAGGAAAGGAGCTCATTACTCTCTAGCCAGTGCTTCAGACGCTGAGCTAGTAGGCTGTCCAGAACCTTACCTAGACACGCTAGTAAAGAAAGCGGACGATAATCAATAGGGGAATTACCCTTTCTACCAGACTTTTCCAGAAGCACTACTCGGGCAACCTTCCATGCCTTAGGAAAAGTGCCAGTGTCCAGGCACCTATTGAATAACCTGGCAAGAAGCGATGGGTGCATCCTAACCAGGGCTTTCACGATCGTGTTATCGATTCCGTCCGGTCCAGGAGATTTCCTGTTTCCGAACTTGAAAGCCGTCCGTTTCACCTCCATCTCAGAAAAGCGCGGTTCCACCAAACCACAAGTGGTCAGCGGAATCTCATCCTCTGGCTCTTCGTTCCCGAAGTGCCGATCCAAGATGAGGTCTAGGGTCTCCTTCAGGTCCCGGGTCTTGAACCCATCTTCATCTTCAAGCAGCCTCAAGTTAGCAGAGCTCCTTATCTTCCCAGAAACAATCCTGTAAGGGAGACCGTATGGATCTTTTTCCAGTACGGTGTTGCACTGCTCCCTCCAGTGTTTCCTCTTCGCCCTCTTGGTGCGTCTCTTATACCCCGCCAAGTTCTTCCTGTAAACTATTCCCCTCCTGGTCCTTTCTTCCCCTACACTATTCTGGAATAGTTTCCTCATGGCCCTGATCCTCTTCCTCTCGATCTCCAACTCCTCGGTCCACCAAGGCTGTTTAAGCCTCTTAAATGCGGTAACCCTTCCAGATCCAGGCCCCAGCGCTTTACACGTGTTGGTTATATCCTGGTGGAGCTTATTGACCATGCTATTTAAAGCAATTCCGTCAACAGCTCCAGTCAGGCTATCCCCAAGCGTGCAAACGAACCGGCGTCTGAATCTTTCAAGGTTAGGCCCCCTGATGCTGTACCGAGGAGCTCTCTCCACTGATGGCGGTTCCACGTCACAACTGGCTTCAAACCTGATGAGTTTGTGGTTGCTTACGTCCGTGGGGTCCGTTTCCCACCTCAAACGCCGCATCCTGCTGGTTCTCGCCAGGGAGAAGTCTATGATGCTTTCACCGTTTACCGTGGAAAACGTTGATTGACCATAGACGTTCCAAACTTCCAGTCCCTGACCGATAACGAGATCGACCAGAGACCTTCCTCTGGAATTTCCCCTTTGGTCCCCAAACAGTTTGGTGCGCGCGTTAAAATCCCCGCCAATCACAATCTCGTGCCCTTCCTTCTGAACCAATAGGTCATTAAGGAAGTCTAGCTTCCCGAGATCGTCGTCCTGAGGTGGTATGTACACTGAGAGGCAGACCAGTTTTAGATCCGCCGCCTCGATCTGTACAGCCACCGCCCCCTCCCAGGACCCGCAGCCCAAACAAGGAAGGTCTCCCCGGACCAGTAAGGCAGCCTTTCTGCACTCGCTGGAGAAAAAACTATACCGAGTATCTAGACCCATCCTCCCGCCATCCACCAGGTACATCTCCTGCACCAGGATGACGTGAGGGCGATCACTTTTAATGATCCGGTCTAGCTCCTCGGAGCTCCTTGTCGAACGGGCGCAGTTAAGCTGCACAAACCTTCATACCTCCTTGTTTGGCCCCTCTACCATCGCCTCCCATTCACATACCAGGCCTTAACCGAGCACTGCGTACTCCGGGGGCGATGATTAGAGTCTTATTTCCTGCCGCACCTCTTATTGGCCTCTAAGCAGAGCCAACAACCCGGCTTCATGTCGCAACCCTGCTCTGGGGAGTGTACGCCCTCGCACCTCCCACACCTCTTAGGGTGTTCGCATGTTCTTGCGATATGACCGGGCCTGAGGCACCTAAATCAGGTCGACACCGCGTCGTTTACCCTGATCGGTACCATCCTGGCACCAATTTTCATCCTCTTCTTACCCAGGAGGGATTTCATGGTGGCCTCCTTTAAGCCAGAAATGACCCAATTCGTGGCGAAGGGCCTCCTTGTACTTTTTGGATACAATCTCATGTATCCTTCCAAGAAGTCCCCACACCCCGAATTTTGGAGCACCACCATTTCTCTTAGCATCCCCTCCTTGATATCAGAATTGACACCCAAGAGGATCAGCTCCCTCCTGGCCCTCTTGAGGCCCCCTAGCCTCAGAGCAGGCTCCCTCTCTATGGCCTCCATGGCCAGTTTCCTGTCCTCGGGGTTCTTTAAAATGAGGGCCACAGCACCCCCACCCCGAATCATTTTGAGGTCATAGCGGTGTCCAGGAATGCTACCAGCGATAATTTTTAGTACCGCGAGCATTAACCCAGACCCCGCTTCCTCATTCCATTCTACCACCAGGGTCAGATCCTCGTTCCATCTAGGGGGCCCTTGACCTTTGGAGGTTCTGGCCTGGAACTCTTGGCAGCCTTGGGGGGAATATTGTTATCCCTGGTCTTTCTTGGGGGTCCCGGCTTCGTGGGCTTGTCTGCCTTAGGTGGCTCCTTGTCAATCTCCACCCTGGGCTTCTTTGGAGGTTCCGGCTTGTTTTTCTTTGCCGTCTTAGGAGGTTCCTCTACCTTGTCAGCCCTGATCTCCTTCGGGGGAGGAGGTTCCTCTATTTCCTCTGTGGGCTTCGCTCCTGGTGGGTCTTCTTTCTCTTTAGCCAACTTTTCTGTACTTCTGTCCTCTTCCTTTCTCGTCGGCTTCTTGTTTCTCTTCTTCCTCTTCTTTTCCTTTTCTGCCGTTTCGCTGTTCACAGCAGGCTGTTTTGTGGGAGATAGCAGAGCGGCCTCCTTTGTCTTGGTTGGTGTATTGACCGGGACTCCCTCTACTACAGGGCTGTCACTCGCGGTCGTTGCCCTTTTGGGCTCTTTCGTCTTCTCGTGGTGGGCGGGCGACTCTCGCCTAGGGAGGAGTGGGGAAGCGTCATTGGGAGGACAAACCTCAACCTCAGCTAATTTTAGCGACTCTGCAAGAGCAGCTGCCACTCCTCTTTCTATGCCATACTGCAGGGTGGATGGGCTGAGGATTTTGTCCTCAAGCTTCCGCTTCTCCACCCGCAGGAGTTCGAGCTCTTCGATGTCTGCTCTATGCTTCTTGAGAAGCTTATCGAAGCATTGCTCGAGGATGTTCAGGTGAACGTTCCCAACTCTCCTCTGTCGCCGTATGGTGGCTAGGGAGTCGTGGAAGGCCTCGGCAAGCTCCGTGAGCTCTGAACTCTTCTTCTGGGGTGTCAACGCCTGGTTTAGAAAGTCGTTCAGGTCGTTCAGGTCGTTGAGGTACCCCGCTTCGTGAAGTCTATCCCAAACCCCGACTCCTCGACTGTTGGGCCGATTCTCGCCTCAGAAGAAGGGTCGATCAACAAAAAAGAATCCAACGGGACCTCCATGTTGATGACATTCTTGAGACGGATATCAGGGGGGGATAGACGATCCTTCCTATCCTCACGCTCTGGTTTTTCAGAGCCAGCTGTGCGGAAGACACCTGGGGCCAAATCCTCAGTCGGCTGCGTCGTTTTTCGCGGACTCAAGTGGGCACCCTGCCTATCCTCTCGAGTCTTGTCGACACGAGCTGTGCGGGGGGTGCCTGCTTCCATAGGGGACTTCCCTGGGCCATTAGTGGGCGCGGCAGGGGAATTATTTAACTTATCTAACGAGGTACTAATGGGCGTACTCTCGGAGTTATCTTCGGGGGCTTTTGTGGTTTTAATAAAATGGGATTTGCATGAAGAGCTATTAGACCCAATATGTCGGTCTGGCCCATCAGAACCGACTAGGTCATTCACTCCACGGCAAGAGGGGTCTTCCTCCCACCCGTCCCCAGGCGCTACCTGGACCTCTTCCTCTGCAATTACCGGTCTATTCATAATTGCATTGGGGTTTTGCCCTGTAAGATAATGACACCAGCCGCCACCGGGTACCAAGGCAGCACTGGGCATATCCGCCTTTCCAGACTTGTCAGACTAGCTGTCAGCGTTGGCCACGTTTTCGTTAGAAACGTGCTCAGGGCGCACCACGGGAAGGTGCTGATCAGCATATGTTGGTGGCCGTCAAGCCTCCCAAATTTGCGCAATCTGTAACTGGACCTCACTCCTGTCACAGACTCCTATTAGCACCGCTAACTCTTCCACTGAGATCCACATTGATCTGTCGTGATCAATTAGCCCCAGCCACCCTCTTTCAGGCTGCCAGGTACAGACCGCTGCTACCCGCGAGTCGGGAGCCGAGGACTGCAGGGCTAGGCTCAAAGTCCTACTCACTCTCCATGCGGTCAGCACTTTGGCCCCAGGCCCAATATAATTTGACACCCCTGGAGCAAATGGCCACCCAGACCTTACGGTCCACAAGCCGGCATGCGAAGCATGCCCTTAGCTGCTATCTTGTTCCACTCGTTAGCCAAGTAACGGCATCCAAGCTGTGGGCTCGAATATTGTACTTGGAAAAACCACCTCCCAGATGACTAGTCTGGAAGGAATTTATATCCCGGTGACCTTTAGTCACAGCAAAACAGTAAACTGTCTACTGTGTCCAGCAGGGACCACGGGAAGGCGGCCACCGGTCGACCCTGTTCACTCGCAGCTGAGGTAAAGCTCAGCTGCCACGTCGTGAGCTTTCTCAAGAAGCTTGCTGTGATTTCTCAACAGCTCGCTCTCGATCGCGCCCCTCGCCCTCCTTCTCTCTTCCTGCACCCCTACTACCCTTGAGCAATCCAAGATGTAGTGGCGTGCGTCTACATCCCTCTCTCCACAGACGCAATCAGGATTGCTCTTTATCTTGAATCTGTGGAGACTCCTGGGGAAGGGCCCATGTCCCGAAACTACCCTAATAAGTTTGTGGGACATTACCTTACAGAGGTACTTTGGTACTGTTACCCAATTGAATACCTCCCTCCCTCTTTCGCTGTTCCTCCACCTGTCCAACCATAAGTCCTGGACATGCCCCCTGATCCTCCTATAGACTTCCTTCTTGGTTACAGGGGTCCTCACAGATCTACCTCTAAAGCACCCTGCTTTAGCGAGCCTGTCTGCGAATTCATTACCTTCGACGAGGCTGTGACCCCTAACCCAATGGAGCGCCGGAGCCTGCGGCATCATTTCCAGCTCCTGGATGATTTGATGCGCGAGTTGCCCCTTTTCCAGATTTATGGCGACAAGGGCCGACATGCAATCTGAATAGAGGCGCTCAGGGCTCAAATTCTTCTCGGCACACACTCTGAGGGCCTCCCTGATCGCAACCAGCTCGGCTGAATAGACCAGTTCATCCACTCTGAGTGTTAAGCTTTCTTGGAAGATCAGCTCTCCATTGGTAAAGATCACCACCCCAGCTCCAGTATTGGTTCCAGACTTGCTCCCATCGGTGAAGACCTCCGTACCAATCCCTGTTGGCACTCCAGGACTCCAATTCCACTTTGGCAACCACTGCGGAGGCTTCCTTGGGTCCCTCTTCCATTCCAAGGTACCTGCTACAAGGCCCAGGGCGTCTTTCCTGTCCTCCCATATTATCTGTCTGATGGCCTCCTCCTCTAGTTTCAAACCCAGGGGAATAAGCCCAGCGAGGACCAACAGGGCCTCCGTGCTGGTGGTGCGGTATCCCCCCGTGATTCTGAGTGCAGCTGTCCTCTGCACTCTCTCTAGAGTCGTCGCCACCTTCTGATCTTTGTTTCGGCGCCACCAGGCCCTGGAGGCATATAGAAGGATTGGCTCGACACAGGAGAGGTAGAGGTTCCTAAAGATAGTACCCTCCTTGCCTCCCCTGTTGAGAGCCAACCGCGACAGTCTGCACAATGCCTCTCTGCCTTTCGCCACCATCTCCTCCGCGTGGAATTGCCATCCCAATTTTCCATCAATGACCAACCCCAAGATGGTCATCCTATCTACCACCGATACCCTCCGACCTTCCATCCTGATAGCCGGATTATGTTCCCATCTGATCCCTTTTCTTTTGGTTCTTTTGTCTCTAGACTTGAAGCTGAGGGCTTTAGTTTTAGCGACATTGAACCTAAGTCCAGAGTAGTGGGCCCAGTTCGAGAGGATTTGGAGAGAAGTTTCAACACACTTCTCAGCCTTCGCTCTCGAAGCAGCCTCAATGATGAGGAACTGGTCGTCGGCATAGAGAACCAGCCTGGCTCCCTCAGGTAGCTCCTCCTGGAAAACTGTGTTAACCAGGATGTTCCACAGTACAGGTCCGCAGAAGGAACCCTGGGGCAACCCCTGGCGCATTCTCTTTCCAACTTCAGTCCACCAAAACTGAGGCTAACCCGTCTATCCCTCAGGAAGTCACGAACCAAGCTGCACAAATTATCTGGACAACCCATATCCATCAAATTTCTCATCAGCTTGTTCCAGTTCATGGAATTGAAAGCGCCATCAATGTCCAGGGCCACGAGAAGAACCCAAGCACCCTTTCTTAGCCCCGTCTCAACCCCCTCTAATACCTCATTCAGAGCTGTGGTTGTAGACTTGCCTTCCCTAAAACCATGTTGGGAAGAGGAAAGGAGCTCATTACTCTCTAGCCAGTGCTTCAGACGCTGAGCTAGTAGGCTGTCCAGGACCTTACCTAGACACGCTAGTAAGGAAAGCGGACGATAATCAGTAGGGGAATTACCCTTTCTACCGGACTTTTCCAGAAGCACTACTCGGGCAACCTTCCATGCCTTAGGAAAAGTACCAGTGTCCAGGCACCTATTGAATAACCTGGCAAGAAGCGATGGGTGCATCCTTACCAGGGCTTTCACGATCGTGTTATCAATGCCGTCTGGTCCAGGAGATTTCCTGTTTCCGAACGTGAAAGCCGTCCGTTTCACTTCCATCTCAGAAAAGGGCGGATCCACCAAACCACAAGTGGTCAGCGAGATCTCCTCCTCTGGCTCCTGGTTCCCAAAGTGCCTATCCAAGATGAGGTCTAGGGTCTCCCTCAGGTCCCGGGTCTTGAATCCATCTTCATCTTCAAGCAGCCTCAAGTTAGCGGAGCTCCTTATCTTCCCAGAAACAATCCTGTAAGGGAGACCATATGGATCTTTTTCCAGTACGGTGTTGCACTGCTCCTCCAGTGTTTCCTCTTGGCTCTCTTGGTGCGTCTCTTATACCCCGCCAAGTTCTTCCTATAAACTATTCCCCTCCTGGTCCTTTCTTCCCCTACACTATTTTGGAATAGTTTCCTCATGGCCCTGATCCTCTTCCTCTCGATCTCCAACTCCTCGGTCCACCAAGGCTGCTTAAGCCTCTTAAATACGGTAACCCTTCCAGATCCAGGCCCCAGCGCTTTGCACGTGTTGATTATATCCTGGTGAAGCTTATTGACCATGCTATTTAAAGCAATTCCGTCAACAGCTCCAGTCAGGCTATCCCCAAGCGTGCAAGCGAACCGGCGTCTGAATCTTTCAAGGTTAGGCCCCCTGATGCTGTACCGAGGAGCTCTCTCCACTGATGGCGGTTCCACATCACAACTGGCTTCAAACCTGATGAGATAGTGGTCGCTTACCTCCGTGGGGTCCGCTTCCCACTTCAAACGCCGCATCCTGCTGGTTCTCGCCAGGGAGAAGTCTATGATGCTATCACCGTTTTCCGTGGAAAACGTTGTTTGACCATAGACGTTCCAAACTTCCAGTCCCTGACCAATAACGAGATCGACCAGAGACCTTCCTCTGGAGTCTTCCCTGTGGTCCCCAAACAGTTTGGTGCGCGCGTTAAAATCCCCGCCAATCACAATCTCGTGCCCTTCCTTCTGGACCAATAGGTCATTAAGGAAGTCTAGCTTCCCGAGATTGTCGTCCTGAAATGGTATGTACACCGAGAGGCAGACCAGTTTTAGATCCGCCGCCTCAATCTGTACAGCCACCGCCCCCTCCCAGGACCCGCAGCCCAAACAAGGAAGGTCTCCCCGGACCAGTATGGCAGCCTTTCTGCACTCGCTGGAGAAGAAACTATACCGAGTATCTAGACCCATCCTCCCGCCATCCACCAGGTACATCTCCTGCACCAGGATGACGTGAGGGCGATCACTCTTCATGATCCGGTCTAGCTCCTTGTCGAACGGGCGCAGTTAAGCTGCACAAACCTCCATACCTCCTTGTTTGGCCCCTCTACCATCGCCTCCCATTCACATACCAGGCCTTAACCGAGCACTGCGTACTCTGGGGGCGATGATTAGAGTTGTACTTCCTGCCGTACCTCTTATTGGCCTCTATGCAGAGCCAACAACCCGGCTTCATGTCGCAACCCTGCTCTGGGGAGTGTACGCCCTCGCACCTCCCACACCTCTTAGGGTGTTCGCATGTTCTTGCGATATGACCGGGCCTGAGGCACCTAAAGCAGGTCGACACCGCGTCATTTATCCTGATCGGTACCATCCTGGCACCAATTTTTAGCCTCTTCTTACCCAGGAGGGATTCCATGGTGGTCTCCTTTAAGCCAGAAATGACCCAAATCGTGGCGAAGGGCCTCCTTGTACTCTTTGGATACAGTCTCATGTATCCTTCCAAGAAGTCCCCACACCCCGAATTTTGGAGCACCACCATTTCTCTTAGCATCCCCTCCTTGATGTCAGAATTGACACCTAAGAGGATCAGCTCCCTCCTGGCTCTCTTGAGGCCCCCTAGCCTCAGAGCAGGCTCCCTCTCTATGGCCTCCATGGCCAGTTTCCTGTCCTCGGGGTTCTTTAAAATGAGGGCCACAGCACCCCCACCCCGAATCATTTTGAGGTCATAGCGGTGTCCAGGAATGCTACCAGCGATACTTTTTAGTACCGCGAGCATTAACCCAGACTCCGCTTCCTCATTCCATTCTACCACCAGGGTCAGATCTTCGTTCCATCTTGGGGGGGCCCTTGACCTTTGGAGGTTCTGGCCTGGAACTCTTGGTAGCCTTGGGGGGAACCTTGTTTTCCCTGGTCCTTTTAGGGGGTCCCGGCTTGGTGGGCTTTTCTGCCTTAGGTGGTTCCTTGTTTTTCTCCACCCTGGGCTTATTTGGAGCTTCTGGCTTGTCTTTCTTCGACGCCTTGGGAGGGTCCTCTACCTTGTCAGCCCTGGTCTCCTCCGGGGGGGGGGGGGAGGTTTCTCTGTTACCCCTATGTGCTTCGCTCCTGGTGGGTCCTCTTTTTCCTTAGCCAACCTTTCTGTTCTTCTGTCTTCTTCCTTCCTCGTCGGCTTATTTTTTCCCTTCTTCCACTTCTTCCTCTTCTTTTCCTTCTCTGCAGTCTCGCTGTTCACAGCAGGCTGTTTTATGGGAGGTGGTAGAGCGGCATCCTTCGTCTTTATTGGTGTATTGACCGGGACTCCCTCTACTACAGGGCTGTCACTCGCGGTCGTTGCCCTTTTGGGCTCTCCTGTCTTCTCATGGTGGGCGGGCGACTCTCGCCTAGGGAGGAGTGGGGAAGCGTCATTGGGAGTACAAACCTCTACCTCAGCCAATTTTAGCGACTCTGCTAGAGCAGCTGCCACTCCTCTTTCGATGCCTTGCTGCAGGGTGGAAGGGGTGAGGATTTTGTCCTCAAGCTTCCGCTTCTCCGCCCGTAGGTGTTCGAGCTCTTTGATGTATGCTCTATGCTTCTTGAGAAGCCTATCGAAGCTTTGCCCAAGGATGTTCAGGTGAACGTTCGCAACTCTCCTCTGTCGCCGTAAGGTGGCAAGGGAGTCGTGAAAGGCCTCGGCAAGCTCCTCGAGCTCTGAGCTCTTCTTCTGGGGTGTCAACGCCTGGTTTAGAAAGTCAGTCAGGTCGTTGAGGTACCCTGGCTTGGTGAAATCTACCCCAAACCCTGACTCCTCGACTGGTGGGTCGATTCTCGTCTCAGAAGAAGGATCGATCAACATAAAAGGATCCAACGGGACCTCCATGTTGATCACCTTCGTGAGACGGATATCAGGGGGTGATAGACGGTCCTTCCTATCCTCTCGCTCTGGTTTTTCAGGGCTAGCGTTGCGGAAGGCACCTGGGGCCAAATCCTCAGGCGGCCGCGTCGTTTTTCGCGGACTCAAGTGAGCACCCTGCCTATCCTCTCGAGTCTCGTCGACAAGAGCTGTGCGGGGGGTGCTTGCTTCCATAGGGGACTTCCCTGGGCCATTAGTGGGCGCAGCAGGGGAATTATTAAGATTATCTAACGAGGTACTCTTGGTACTCTCGGAGTTATCTTCATGGGCAGACGTTTTATTTATATTAGGAATGCATGAGAAGCTAGTAGACCCTCGGGCTGGCCCGTCAGCTCCGAGATCATTCACTCCACGGCAAGAGGGGTCTTCCTCCCACCCGTTCCCAGGCGCTACCTGGACCTCACTTTCTGCAAAAACCAGTTTATTCATTTTGTCTTTGCATTGGGTTTTGTTCCAGTTCATTAATGCCATGATTACCACCGGTCCATAAGGTAACCATGACATAACTGTCTCTCCAGTCTGTCCGACAAGCTGTCAACGTTAGCCGTACTCTGGTTAAGAGACGCCCAGGGCGCACCGCGTGGAGGTGTTGATCAGCACATGTAAGTGGCCGTTGAGCCAACCTACTTTACGCAATCTGCAACTGGACGTCACTCCAGTCACAGACTCCTATTGGCAAACACTAACTCTTCCACTGAGATCCACGTTGATCTGTCGTGATCAGTTAGCCCCAGCCACCCTCTTTCAGGCTGCCGGGTACAGACCGCTGCTACCCGCGAGGCGGGAGCCGAGGACTGCAGCGCTAGGCTCAAAGTCCTTCCAAAGAAGAAGAAAAAAAGAGAAACTAACCAATCTCCCAAACATTCCCATTGTCCCGTTAGGAAAACCTCCCGCTGTCCGTGTTGGTGGTGTGGAGGATTCAGAGGACTCCTCCACGATGGACATTTCTACGTCCGGTGTTAGGGCTGCAGGCTTGAGGGTTTCCTGGATGGGCGAAGGGCCACGCGGGGCAGCGAAGTCTGGCCGAGCGGGAAGCGTCGGCTCAGGATGATTTGTCGTCGTTGGGCGAGGGCCTAAGTTTATCAGTGGAGAGCAATGTGTGAAGGCACGCTCGGTGAGAGTTTTACTAGGGAAATTTTATGGGAGATAGGACTAAAGGAGTTGGCATGGAGGTATACTGGTGAGTGGCTAGGTTTTCTGTAAACAGTTTTTTTGAAGATAATTTATTTATTTTCGAAAAGTATATCTAAAAAGGGTAGGAAGCCATTAGACTCCTTTTCAGTTGTGGATTTTAAGAGGGGGTGAAAGCTATTTAAAAATGTCAAGGTATTCTCAATATGGTCTGTAGCCACTATAGCCATCACGTCATCAACATATCTTGCCCACTACTTAATGGTGGTTTTGAATCTTTCATTTACCAGGATGTCAAGACAGTTTAAGACGAGATCAGCTAAGAATGGAGAGAGGGGACTTCCCATTGGAATACCATTGACTTGCTGGTGTATGTTGTTAATGAAACATAAATATGAAAATTCTAAATAGATATCAATTAATTATAAGATTGTATTTGAAGGTAATTCTAGATTAAAATCTGTTAAGTTTTTTTTCTAAAGTTGTCAGCACTGTGATCTAGGCAGGTGAATAAGTTGCAAACCTCAAATGATACTAATGAATGATTATTTATATTAAATATATTTTTTGTTTGTTGGAGTATTTCTTCGGGATTCTTGACAACATATTTTAATTTTGTACGAATAGGGTTGAGTATTTTAACTAAATACTTGGAAAGATTATATGTAACAGAATTACAGGATGCAATGATTGGTCTTAATGGAATTTTTTAAAATGTATTTTTGGTAATCAATAGATGATAGGCATGCAGGTTTTAATAATTTTATGTTTTATGCGGAAGAGGCTTCAAGGGCAGTGAGTTTCTCCAGGAGTTGGTCGCGGTCGGCAGTCATGGCCTTCAGTTCCTCTGAAAGCCCAAGGATGCAGGCGCGGCGATTCTGGAGAAGCCTATCAATGGTGGAGTGCAGGTCAGGATGGGAGAAGCTTGTGTATTGGGACCCGGTGTTCCTGTCAGTTTCTTCAACAGTCTCGGGTAATCTGGAGGCCTTCAGGTTCTTGGATGGAAAGGCGGAGACATACACAGGTGTATCGGCGCGATAGCCCATTGCAGTTAGGTCAAAGGGCGGCTTGGCATTCCACATAGTTACTTCATGTTCACTTTCTTCGGCGGACGTAACTTCAGAATCAGCAGTGTTAGCCTTTTTCGGTTTTCCTCTTCCCATATCGATATATCGATGGAGGAGGGTGCGGGCGGCCGCTCTGGAGAGCAGTTAGCCAGGGGTCTTCAGGGAAGCACTTCAGAGATCTTATCTGTATGAAATCTGAAGAAGATTAACTTCGGGGACAAAAATTCCATTAAAAAAAAAATTCAGGATGAGACAGCAATTTATTTAAGGCAAGTACAAACTATGAATGATAAACAAAAGATAAGAAATGAGGGAATTTTACAGAGTAGCAAAATATAAACATAAAAACGACCACTCTGTTAATAAAAATAATGAAATTAATAAATACTTTGTTGCATAGTTTCTTCCCTATGGGAGCTGTGACCCACAGCTAGCAATTATTGTAGATACTGACATGGATCTGACGTGCTTCTGCCAAGGATTCCATCGAAGTCTTGGAACTTTGTCCCTAGTACCGTTGAATCCTTTTTCTTGCGGCGTGAAGAGCGGCTTTGTTCCATTCCGTTCGCTCCCGATCCTCGATCAGAGTCACCAAAATTTGCTTTGCGAATTCTTCTTCGTAAGATTTACAATTTTTTAGTCGACGATCCTGCTCTCTGGCGGTACTACCTCGCCGAGTTCATACGCCAACTTGCTCAAGTCGCATTTCTTTACTTTCGCTAAATAAGTCATATTTTACATAAGAATAAAAAAAAAAACTAACTAAATCAGATACGTACTGCTTTTGATTATTTCCTTAAACGAAATCAACTTTTCTTTAGTAATTTTGGGACGATACTTTTACCGCGATACTTTTACCGCGATACTTTGCGATAATACTTTTATCGAGATACCTTGCAATAATAGTTCTACCGCGATACTTTGCGATAATACTTTTAAAAATTGGTAATTAAACTTATGTACATACCATGCAACTCCTCTTAAGTTGATCGGTCACAGCGCCACGTTCTTCTTGTTTCCAAATTACTCCAGGGAATCTTCGATTTTCTTCAGGGCAATCCCACTTCTGGATTTCTGTTGGCTTCCGTAGGCGTTTCTTATTGGGAAAAAGAAAGAGAGGACTCCATGATATAATTTGAAAGCATTTATTAATTTAAAAAATACTAATAACAACAACAAAAGGGGGCACACACATCTATCAGAGAGCACCGTCGTCATCCGGATATTCCTTCTACTGGGGAGCTCGGATTCTATATTGTGTGCATTATATTCTGTTTATCTGCAGCTCTCTGGTCGAGATGGCGCCTACACAATATTGTCATCAAAGTTCTGTTTTAGATTATTGAGTTTGAAAGCCTTTCTTGTTAGCTCTTGTAATTACTTGGCAAAACAATAGACACGCGTAAGAATATCAAGCTTTTAATATGTTTGGTATGATGGGTAACTATGTATTATCGTGCAATTTTTTTAAAAAAGCTTTAGATTTACTAGAAGAGAGAGAGCCCACGTTATATTTGGCATATATTATAAATTCATTTTTATTTGGCATCAAATAAGAGCAATAGGATAGAACTTCTCTCCTCCCAACCCGACTGTTGGGTATAAAGAAAGAGGTCACCAAGATAGCGATTTTTGGTATTGCGTAGTTAGATTGGACGAGTCGCTAAGCAGAACGAGTAGTCTATGTCAGTTATATCTTACAATATATTGGATTGAAGAGCTTTTGGAGTGCTCTCAAAAACTCCCAGAGTGGAGTATGGTGATACATTTTATATTCATCAGCTGGTGAACATGCATCTGAAGCCCGGATTATTGATGAAAGAGATGGATGAGAGCTGGAAAGTGGATTTTCGCGAGAAAACTGCTGTAAGATGGCCTCTGGCAGCAGATTTCCGTGCGATAACTATTTTTGATATTTTGATGATAATGTGGAAATTGTGAAACGATAAATTTGGAATACATCATAAATTCATTTTTTGTTGTGAGATCAAATAAGAGCAATAGCAACTAACTTCTCCCTTACCATTCCGACTGTTGAGCATAAAGAAAGAGGTCGCAAAGATAGCGATTTTTGGAATGGGTAGTTAGATTGGACGAGTCGCTAAGCAGAACGAATATTGGATTGAAGAGCCTTTGGAGTGCTCTGAAAAACTCCCAGAGTGGAGTATGGTGATACATTTTGGATTCATCATCTGGTGAAAATACATCTGAAGCCCGGATTGTTGATGAAATAAATGGATGACAGCAGGAAAGTGGATTTGTGCGAGAAAACTGCTGTAAGATGGCCTCTGGCAGCGGATTTCCGTGCGATGATTATAATTGTTATTTTGATGATGATGTGCAAATTGGGCTTAATGTTCACCAGGAAGAGAGGGGTCTCGAGTTGTACCAATTGGTGTAATTGGATAACCTAGCCCTTATTATATAATAATCCGAAACGGAACCATCAGTTTCATTCAATATCATACAAATTTATGATTGATATCATGACTGACATTCGACACTCGATTTTATTGACACCTTGTCAATCTAAGTGCAAATTTCCAAAATTCTGCTATTGAAAGGACCTTCAAAACTCATAGGGCAACTTTTGGGCAATATTCTTATACATTGATTTAGTGTTTGCTTTAATACTTAATGAATAGTTACCTGTCATAACAATATATTATTTACACCTTGTTACTCTAAGTGCAAATTTCCAAAATTCGGCTATTGAAAGGACCTTTAAAACTCAGTTTGTAAACATAATTGTGGGCAATGTTCTCATACATTGATTTAGTGTTTACTTTAATGTTTAATCAATAGTTGCCTGTCATAAAATTTGAATCAAATATCATCGATAGATGGCAATTGAATTTATAAAGTTACCTGCCATACCAATACATAAGGATACTATTTTATTAGTTCATTCAGACCGTTTAGCCATGAGAGTATTCTGATTTGCCTGTGGTAGGTCGTTAATATTGCCACGTGGAAAATTAGGGAATGAGACAACAATTTATTTCAGGCAAGAACAAACTATGAATGGTAAACAAAAAATAAGCCACGAGGGAATTTTAGAGAGTAGCAAAATCAACATATATAGTCACGACCGTCTTTCCTCATGTCACGGATGCGCGCGCATCATCATTATGATCATTATATCATTATCTAATGATAATAATAATAATAATTATTATTATATTATTATTATTATTTTATCATTATTAATATATAGTCACGACCGTCTTTCCTCATGTCACGGATGCGCGCGCATCATCATTATTGATACGTTTCTATTAAATGTTGAATATTAATGGTGAAAATTATTTTATAAGAAATTGCACTTTATATATATTTAAAGATAAATGAAAGATACACAATTTTTAAGCTACTATAATTATTTTATTCTTTTTACAATTCTTGCACACGTGCTCATTATATCGAACAAGTTGTTGTCTACAAGATGATGATAAAAACAAGATGATCAAAACAGAGTAAAGTAATAATATATCACTGATATATTATCTTTAAACAAAACAGATCATTCCTCCTTCCTTATATTGTACATAGTTGGAGAAAACCGGCAAGGAGGGCATCGAGATCGGGTAGATTTCCTAGGCGGAGGTGACGTGGAAATTTGAGGGTCTTGTTCCAGTCGGTGAGGTCCTGCTCCAGCGTTGTCCAAGGTCCAATCAGAATCTTCAGCATATTTGGTATCTGAACCTGTCCTCATCTGATTGACATGCACTTTAAATGTGCCTTTTAGGTTCTTTACTAGATAAACATTGTAACCTAGTCGTCGTATCACCTGGGCCTTGAACCATTTGCGCCTATTTTGTATTACTCTTGTAAACAGCACTTTATCTCCAACTTGAAAAT
Source organism: Cordylochernes scorpioides (assembly GCA_030710605.1). NCBI lineage: Eukaryota > Metazoa > Arthropoda > Arachnida > Pseudoscorpiones > Chernetidae > Cordylochernes > Cordylochernes scorpioides. The sequence goes on from CP092869.1 coordinate 24,146,537, forward strand.
GTCGCCTTCCACACTCATTCCTCCCAAAAGTCCTCTGGATAAATTCAGAGTTCAAGCAATTTACAAATGTTCTAGGCACATAACTTAGGAGACGTTCTACAGGAGGCTTATCTAAAGAGGTAGGCGTATTTCTATAATTAAACAGAACATTTTGTAAAATACAGTCCATATTTGAGTTTGGAGATTCCTCTAACGACTTTTCCAGAGATTTTTTTATTATTCTTACCGAAACTTCAGCAATTCCGTTAGACGAGGGATTATATGCTGGCGAGGTTAAGTGGTATACATTATTTTTCCGTAAGAACTCCTTAAATTCAAGCGAATTGAAGGGGGGGCTATTGTCAGACACTAAGCATTGCGGTAATCCATACCTGGCGAAACACTCCCGTAGAAGCTTAATATTTTCTTGCAAAGTAGTACCTCTAACTGGGAATAATTCAATCCAATTAGAATTTGCATCTACTACCAATAAATAACAATCACCTCCAAAATAGAAATGGTCAAAATGAACTCGCTGCCACGGTTGGTTAGTCCTGGGCCAAGGTGTGTTCTCAGCAGGAGGTGCTGTCTTATGATGCATACAGGGAGAACATTCCTTCACAAACTCTTCAATTTGACTATCCATTTTTGGCCACCAAACCGAAGATCTGGCTAGAGATTTCATGCGATTGATTCCTATCGAAGACCGGGCGAGCCTGAGGGACAGGAAGTCAACAGTGACGGGACCGCGTCCAAGGAGAGCTTCCTCGATACCCTTAGTAACCTCTATGATAGCGGTGGAAGGCGAACCTTCCTTCCTAATCAATTTAACCAGCTTCAAGCCGCCGCTTTTATTAGTCAACTCTGGGCTATCACAGGGTTTTCCACCAGATCAGATTCAGATATTTCTTTAGCGTCTGCGATGGCACTCTAGGGTGTACAGTTGTGGGTTGGTTTGACCTAAGTTGGATGGGAGAAGTAGCTGGTTGGGGGATCATTCTAACGGGTTTAGGAGGAGAGGGAGGCTTGGCCAACCTGTTCTTAAATTGGGTGACCTCATATATAATTTTCAACTATTTTTACATTTCTTTGAAAAATTCTTGACACTCCAGTCTGTAAAGCGTTGAAAATGCGTCTTACATCATTTTTTACTGAGTCTGATAACCCAGTGCGGGTGGTAGCAGGAAGGTTAAAGGCAGCGATATCGGCTACCTCGTGATAGTTTTTTTTTGAAAAGAGAATCTATCTCTTCCCAAGTCAGAGGATCCAGAATGGATGCAGGAAGGAATGGAAGTAGGGGCCTGGGGTATCTTACCTTGGACAGTCCTATTAATAGAATCGGAGACCTCTTCGGCCACGCTCCCAGGACTTGTGGAGGGCTCCAAAGGTGGGGATGGGTCCTCCCCGTCAGCTGGCATGGCCCGCGACTGCAGGCGAGTGTGGACCATCGTATTCACGTGTTCATGAAGATGTTCAATGGCAAGTTACACAGATCAGATGAATATTGGCGAGCAGAGAAGAGGTTCAATTAACGTTCAACTTGGCTTCTGCTAGAGGATCCATTGTAGCTATTATTTCCTTTTTATTCTTTCTTTGTTTTCTGGAACGACTGCGTTTTTTTATCCTCTAGAAAATTTGTACGCTTCTTTACCTGCCACTGTTCCAAATCTTTGGATTTCTGTAGAGTTGCTTGCTGTTTTCTCTGGTTGATTTTGAGACCTATTTTATTTAGAAGCTGAGTTGTTTTCTTCGCTAATAGCTTAAGATCCTTATCGCTATAGGTGTAACGTCCTCGTGTTTGTTGGTTGACGTTAATCAGCAAGAATTTCATTCTTCAAATCGTTTGGGTGGCTTGATGATCCGCCCGGACCTTGTTGTAATGGGCAGGGGGCCGTTCTTGTGCTCCGCGTTCTGGTGATCACTCCTGGGTTCCTGGCCTGAGAATGGTCTTGGAGAAGTATTGAGTTCTTTGGGAACTTGAGCCTGTTCCTTATCACCGCTCGGGCCAGGTCCTGCCAGGTTACAGCTATAAGTGTTTTGGCCGTGCGATCAGTAACAACCTCAAAGAAAAAATTCTTTGTCCATATCTACACCATCAAAAACTATTGCCCATTAGCTTCTTTGGCACAATGGTTTCTTGTTTTTTTTTTATTGTGGCCAAACAAGCTCTCATCGATTTGTATATTTGTGTCAACACCACCAATTCTCAGATGGTCGGCTAAATTAAGGTGGCAAACCTCCCTACAAAAATTAACCCAGTAAAGGATTGAACCTGCTCAGACTCCTGACTGCTAGGAAATAGTTTTCACATCGCAATTAACTACCTACAGAGTGGTGATCATCAAATTTTGTTAAGTTTAAGACTCGATTGTTCAAACCAAGTTCTCTTTCGGAAACTGGTTCGAACACTGCGCACCCCTATTTTGCGAGATGTGCTGCATCATCAAATAACACCATAGGTGTTTGTATAGGGCTTCAATTCCATAGTGGGGACACAATTTGGGCATGTCCTTTCACCTTCGGTAACACATGAAGAGAATATATAAATCTTTATATTAAAGGGCGTACTTGGATCTGTAAAGAAAAAAAATCAAAATATTTCGAGAGATTGCTCCCTCTTTATCAATTTATTGCACAGTAAATTTAATTTACAAATTTTTGTAGATCACATGAAAAAAAAAAATTGTCATTGGTCAATAATAATTATTGATAATAATATATTGAAAAATTAAAAATAATTATATTAATAAAATTAAAATATTATGAAAATTAAAGGCTTTTGTGAAATTAGTAACGCAGTATTTTATATATATTTTTTGAACAAAATGTAAGGAGATAAAAATAAGAAACAAATGAAGTTGACTGCCATTATTAGAAAAAATAAATAGTTAGAGACACATAAGGTTCGGAGATTTCTTCATATCTATTTACACTAGCAGGGTCCTTCATTGATGCTATGGCCTCCAGGAACTTCCTCTGGTGTGAGTTCTGGATGCCCCTGTAAATAGTGGAAGTATTTTCCAAATCTGGCTGATGTCCCGATCGGAGACCATGCTCCACCATGGCAAACCTTTCCTTTGTATACTTCCAAGAAGATTTGTGTTCTTGGAGTCTGGTCCCGAGGAAACGGTCTGTCTCTCCAATGTAGGATACATTGCAGCTTTTACATGCGATCCTATACACAACGTCTTTTGTGTTCCCTATCTTCACCTTCTGCTTTGTAATTGTATTTCGGACTATTGTCTTTAAAAATGGCGCATTTTAAAAAAGTGGTTATTCCGGATTTTTTTTTAAATATGAGCTATTTTGTCAGCTCTTGTTCCGTATGGCATTATACATTTATTTTTCAAATCTTTTTTACTATGAATACTATTAATTTTATATGAATGTTATTGATAAATTCCTTCGTATATCCATTTAATATCAATTCTTCCTAGATAGTGTTCAATTCTATATATTTAAGTTTTTAGTGGAGAGAGCAATGTGTGAAGGCACGCTTGGTGAGAGTTTTTACCAGGGAAATTTTATGGGAGATAGGACTAAAGGAGTTGGCATGGAGGTATACTGGTGAGTGGCTAGGTTTTCTGTAAACAGTTGTTTGAAGATAATTTATTTTATTTTCAAAAATTATATCCAAAAAGGGTAGGAAGCCATTAGACTCCTTTTCAGTTGTGAATTTTAAAAGGAGGTGAAAGCTATTTAAAAATGCCAAGGTATGCTCAATATAGCCATCACATCATATCTTGCCCAGTACTCAATGGTGGTTTTGAATCTTTCATTCACCAAGGTGTCAAGACAGTTTAAGACGAGATCAGCTAAGAATGTTGACTTCCCATTGGAATACCATTGACTTGTTGGTATATGTTGTTATTGAAACAGAAATAGGAAAATTTTAAACAGTTATCAATTAAATATAAGATTACTTTATTATTATTATTACTTTATTAACATCATGAAACGCGATATCCCAAACTCAGGGATATTTGCGTCGAGACCTCTATCTACATCACAACAAATCGGCTATATACAATCCTGTTCAATTCACTATTTTACATAATTAACAAAGAAAACAAACAACAAAGCAAAACACACAAAGCAAGCATCGCAATTCTTTTCCTTCTAATTTTCCCTCTCCCTTTTCCAATTTAAAAGAAAGTTGTAAATAAATTTGCAAAATTGATCAAAACTTTTGCACCTCTCTTTATTGCCTACAAATTCATCAAGCCGTCCAATACGACCAAATTTGTCTTCTCTATAAACCCGGAAAATTGGGCAATTCATAAGTAGATGTTTCGAGTCCTGAATTTCACCTCCGCAGAAGCATCCTGGTTCCTTCACCGCGCCGATAGTTGCCAAAAATTTCCCAAAATTACCATGATCTGTAATGAATTGGATATTATAAAAATTTGGACGGAAAAATCTTGGGATTCCAGACACGAAAAAGCTTCTGAAAATTTCATTAGTATTGTCAAAATTTTCCTTCATTTTTGCGTGTAAGAATGATTTGACTATACTTGGAGCATGGGGTTCATAAGTAATTATATCTTCAGTGGACAGATGAGTTAGATCATATTTGATTATTCTAGATTCTATATAGTCTATTAGGAGTGGAATTTTTGCCAAACTATGCACACAGTTAGATGATTGTATAATAATAAAATAAGATTGTATTTGAAGGTATTTCTAGATTGAATTCTGTTAAGGTTTCTTCCAGAGTTGTCAGTACTGTGATCTAGGCAGGTGAATAAGTTGCAAACACCAAATGATATTAATAAATTATTATTTATATTAATTATATATATTTTTGTTTTTGGAGTATTTCTTCCGTATAAATCCGTATAAATTATTGCAATCTGTGTAAAAAAGGTATGATGTATCTTTACTTGAGTCAAATTCATCTCCCATAAAAGGATTGTTTGCTTTGGCATATCGCTTTGATATCATGGCGACCCCTCCGCGAATTTGCTCGCACGTCAGATACATGTCAGGATCGCTGATTAGATCTAACGAAACATTTGTCATTTTTAGTGCTGCGTCAAGAGAGAGAGAGACGGTGAAGAAAAATTTAAAATTGGGTCCAGCTGATAGTGTCTTAGACAGAGGTCTCTGAAATATTGAAAAATATCGGCTAGAAGAGCCACGTCGCCAATTAAATATATATCGTGGTAGTCTCCGAGCGTTGTACAGTTAAGTTCCTCCCATACTTGTTGCGCGAAAGCGTACGATTCGTTGGAGCAGGATTCATTTAAAAGTTTGCTGGAAAAATATTCAATGGGAGGGAGGCTTGTTTCTGAAAATTTTGAACTATCCGTCATGTACTCGTAAGGATAGACACCTTTACGACGAAGCAGATCGGTCTGGTACGGAAAACATTGGGAAAGAACCTTGAACCCATCTTGCGGTAAATTTGAACTAAGAGTATTTAACGATGAGGATAGAAATTGGAATGAATCCAAAAATATGACATCATCTACCAGAATGACCGAATATTTTTCTATATTCATAGGAATAATTGTAAGATGTTTATGAGGCACATGACGGAGAGCTTTGATTAAAAAATGGTTGTCGTAGTTCTTTGCTCCGCGTAATAAGCATCGAAATTTTGAATTATTGTGGTAATTTAAATTACAGATCTTGTGGGCGGCCCCTCTATACCGACCACTCCAATGAAAATGATCGATTACTTTTGTCTTAATGTCCAATTGTTTTTTACAGATGTGGCAAGTTTGCTCGTTTAGAAAGTCAATTTTTTGTTGCTCGTTCATATCGACGGAAGGATAATTTCTGAGGCGTTCTTTTAGCTTTGAAACTGTTGAGAATAAACTCAACAAGAACTTTTCCGCCGGATTCTCGCCGCGATAAATTTCTTTGTGGACGATATTTGACTCCGGATCTACCACGATATAGCAATACGAACACGGTACGTGGACAGAGTATTTGGAAGGGTCGGGGTTGGGTTGTAAAATGGCTTCGAAATCTGCGTATATAGCGAAGATCCGCTTAAAATTATTAGAAAATTTGGAAAATGAAAGCTTAGAACCTTCTTTTGGATATTTGACACGTTGAGCTCCGTGAACCCTACATGTTTTTTCATGCTCCATTACCAATTCTTTTGATTTGAAAGAATACAGACAATAGTGACAAACGTAGAGCGATTTTGAGTCAAAAAGACGATTGAAGTGCCTAATCAGAAAATAATGGCTTTTATATATAAATAAATTTATTTCTTTGCTATCTACATTTTCGGAAAGCTGGAGGGGAAGATTTCTTTTTCCTCTACACTATAAACATTGATCGCGAGAGAATTTAGCTCCTAAAAATGTTTAATGCGTTCGCGTGGCATTGGAGCTGGTATAACGCCTTTGAGATTAGAAAGAAAAGGTTCGTAGTGCTTAGAACGGTGAGGATTGCTAGATACTGGGTATAAGGCGGCAAGGATAGAGTAATGAAAACACATGTCATCGGGTGCATTTATGTTAAGTAATGCCCTTCTATTCGCGATAAAAGCCGGTGGTTTAACACCTTGACACCCAGCATACATCGGCGTATATCTACCTATATTTAAATTAATTTCTAATAAGTTTGAAAATATAAAAGATGACCCCTCTTTATTGTATGTTAATAGTCTATTGTAAATTTGGCTTAGGGATTCTTTAACTAACCTATTCAACATTGATGGGGTAAACACACGCTGACACTTGGAAACAAAATGGGCTCGCCTACCTGAAGCATCATTTGTCTTGATAAGTTCCACTTCCGTTTGTAGAAAAAATCGGATGTTCTTATGTCGCTGCAAGGCCTGTTGCAGAATGTCGATGATATCTGCTTCGAAGCTGTCGAGTTTTTCCTCTAGGCTGAAAACATAAATATATTAAGTATATAATTTATAATAAATATTCCTTCTTCTTACCTCGAAAAATGAAATTCCGCCTCTAGAATCCTGCTTAATGTGAGGTCGTCGACTGTGGGAGCGTTGTCGAGCCCACCCTGCTCGGGAATTCCGAGCACTTGCTCTATATCTAGTGGTGAGAGGTGAGAAAGTTCGCCTGGCATACACACATCCTGTGGTGATCCGAGAACATGCATCAAATCGTCCGCTGAAAGTTCTTCCATACAGATATCTCCCGATGGTCCGAGAACTTGTTCCAATTCACAAGAGAGGTCTGGAAGTTCATCTTCCACACCTTCGGTCGAGCGGACGAGCACTTGCTCTATATCTAGTGGTGAGAGGTGAGAAAGTTCGTCTGGCATACACACATCCTGTGATGATCCGAGAACATGCATCAAATCGTCCGCTGAAAGTTCTTCCATACAGACATCTCCCGATGGTCCGAGAACTTGTTCCAATTCACAAGAGAGGTCTGGAAGTTCATCTTCCACACCTTCGGTCGAGCGGAAAGACCACCTTTCTAGATAGCCATTGAGCGCACTTGCCTCCAAGCGTAGACACCTAAAAAAAAATAATAATAAATATATATATCAGGTTAATTCCATTCCAAATGAAAAAAAAAACATTAGCGTATTGGTTAACTCCAATGCTCTAATGTTTTTTTTTTGCTAGGTTCAAATCTCATTGAAATATATATATTTTTAATTACCTAGTAAAGTTTTTCTGATTATGAGAAAAACACATTCAATAAAACAAGAAACAAAACTTACCTCATGTTGGAAAAATTTAAATCCGAAACTGCTTGGTCCAGCTGATAGAAATTTAACACCGTCACTTGCTCCAAAAACCAAAAGGTGAAACTGCTTTTTATAATGGAAGGGGAAGGAGTTTTCTTGTCGTCAGCATGTGGGCGGATTTTTTATAGTCGCTTTTTGTCGTCATCATGTGGGTGAAATTTTACAATAGTAAAGCTAGGACATTTAAAAATATACACTTTTTTTAAACATATTTGTGACACATATTTCCATAAATATTAAATTAGTTGGTAAAAGATATGACAGATTTTTTTAATGAGCACACACTTTTTTTTGTTTTTAACATGAACTTTATTACATTTTAAACACAAATATGTTCATATAAAAATGCATTACATTTTAAACACAAATATGTTCATATATAAATGCAAATTATGTATATATAAGTGTTCATAGAGTCCTTCTATACATTTTTCCTCTAAGTGTCGTTGTCTTCTTCGTGATTGCAAGCCTGGATTTGCAAGACCGAATTGCAAGCTTGGGAATAAGCTTCGATTATTTTTTCAAATAATTCTTTTGAATAAAACCATGCATCACCTTCACACTCAGGTGTGTGCATTAAATCGTCCAAATAATCTTCAATAAAATTTCCACTTTCGTCATACATTTGAAATAAATGGTTTTTAAAAAACCTATTAAAATAGGAAACTTTTCTTTCTTCTTCTTTAGTAGAAAATTCGAATGAAATAGGGAATTCATAAATTACATCTACAAATTGATTCTTTTTTAATAAAAGACCTTTATCCAAAATTGTTTCAATAACTTCTTTAACTAAATTAGGCAAAATCTTTACTTCCATGTTGCTGTCACTCTGTATGAAAGCTGACAATATGAGAAAATATCGGCCTATATATATATATGACCCTGACATTACGTCATATACTTGTAACATGATTCCACGACACGACGCGCTGCAATTAAAAAGTGGTATTTAAAGTTTATTACGTCCATCGAATTGAGCCAGGTCAAAGGTCAAATATGACGTAGGGCAATTAAAGTGAATTATTACGGTCTTCGAACCGAGCCATAAGGAATGGTCAACTATGACGTAGGGCAATTAAAGTGAATTGGGAATCCACTTATATTCACTACTAACCTTGATCGTTCTGGGGGATTAATAGTCACCGAGGGCGGAAGCTCTCGGGCTGACGAGGAGCAGAGATAGGAGTCAATGTCTGATGGACTACGGATGATATCCCATAGGTCGGGGGATGGAGTGTCGATGTCCTGGGCGGCAATGTAGAAGGAAGAGCCATAAACTTCTGAACCTCCTCTCTCACTATTCTTCTGTTCAGGGCTTCCAGGTTCAGCGGTCCAGGTGGTGGTCACATTGGGCAGTTGGAGGTCTCTTGGTCCACTTTGAAGAGGCAGATGCGCGGAAGGATCTCCTTCTGCTGGCGGACCTTCATGCCATCCAGCTTGTTGGCCAGGGAGGATGTGACTGCAGGGATGGTTTCAGGGTTTCCTTGAGTGGAGAACCAGTCTTATCTGAGATAACCACGGTGTGGGCCGCAGACCTCTCTCGTGGAGTGTCACTCTGGGCGCGGCAGACTTGGTGGCGCGGGAAGGTGTAGGCTTGGCTGGACCCTGGGTGTTCGTCCTCTTTGCTGGCGGGTTTGGTGCCTCAGGCTGCTTTCTTTTGGTTGGAGCAGGGGCTGGCAACTTGAGAGCAGTTGCTTTCATAGGGACAGCAACTGGAGCAGGGGTGGCAGGCTTGATAGGCTCACTTTCCTTGCAGGAAGGAACAGGGCTGGTTTGTGTGCTACGGCAGGCAGTCTTGGGCTTGTTAGCCTCCATTACTTCGTCTATCTCCATGAAGTCATTGAGGTGCATGGATTTGAGGGAGGGCTGGCCAAGGGAGTGCAGGATCTGGTAATGGCGGGAAATGACAATATTGTCCTCCTACTCCATGGCGGGAGAACAGGGAGGCAGAGATGTTACCAGGGCGAGCGCTAGCTGGCTGATTAAGTTTCATATCTCCTAATTCGATACCAGTCATCAATTTTCTTATTCTATTTGATTCACTTTATTTGAAAATATTTAGGTCTTTCTTCAGCTAGAAAATATTTATTTACTTCTGAAGAAGTGATAATACATATAGCCTTTTTTTGGCATAAAACCATTGTTGTCTCATGTATACTGTCTCTTCTAACTCACCATAGAGATAAGTAATGTCTTCACATCATAAGTCTTTATAATTAAATTCTGTTGCGTTGCAAGATCAACTATTGTTGCAAGCTTTCTTTTTTGAGTAGAGGTGAGAAATATTCCTTATAGTCCACTCGATATCTTCGATTGCATCCAACAGCAACCAGTATGGCCTTCCTTTTATATATGCCATAATGTTTCTCCATCTCCCCGAGCTTTGCTTCCATTGCTTCAAGCCATTCCTTTCTTTCTCCCCTTTAAAATTCTCCGGGATATAATGATCTGTTTCCATAATCAAGTTTGCATCATTCCCATCCTTTATTTTTTGTGAACGTTAAACTCCTTCTTCGATCAATTTCCTCTATTATTCTTCAAGTCTTGCTTTGTGCCGTTCTTCTAAGATGCTTTTACGCCAAATTCTGCTTATTGAGATCAGATTAACTTTTTTTTCAACCATTGAACCCCTTCCAAACCACGTGGATACAAAATACGATGGTCCATACTCGCCTGCAGTCGCGGGCCATGTGAGCTGACGGGAAGGACCCATTCCCACCTTTGGAGCCCTCCACAAGTCCTGGGACCGTGGCCGAAGAGGTCTCCGATCCTATTAATAGTTTCTTTTCAGGGTAAGATCCCCCAGGCCACTATTTTCACCCCTTCCAGCATCCATTGTGGATCCTCTGACTGCTGTGAAAAGATAGATTCTCTTTTCACCAATAATTATCACGAGGTAGTGGATATCGCTGCCTCTAACCTTCCTTCTACCCCGCGCACTGGGTTATCAAACCCAGTGAAGGATTATTTAAAATATATTTTTAACGCCTTACATACTGAGGTCTTAAGAATTTTCAAGAGAAATATCAGGTCAGTTGAACATGAGGTTACCCTACTTAAGAACAGGTTGGCCAAGCCTCCCTCTCCTCCTAACCCCGATAAAATGAAGCAGCTACCTCTAGCATACAACCTAGTTCCAACCAACCCACAACTATGTACCCTAGAATGTCAGTGCGTTGAACCTAGGCGCAGATTGACACCGCTTTTCATCCATTTCTGACAGTGTTAAGCATGTGAAAATTGCTTTGATAACTTATCTTTCGAGGCCATCAGAGCCAAAATTGCCAAGACTCCACAGTTGAAGAGTTGTGATTTGACCGCAGTAACTGGGAGAGAGAGAGAGAAGGACTAAAAAACTTGTCCTTCACTTCCTCAATTCTGCAGAATCAAAGCGGTTTGTGGACGGAATTAAAACCGCCAACATTGACGGTCTTAAAGTCCTACCAAATACGAAATTCAGGCCCAGGTTGGCCATTTTCGGCATCCTTGTTGAAAAATCTGCATCTGATCTGGTGTCTGATCTGATAGAAAACCCTGTGACCGCAGTTGATTAATAATAGCGGAGGCTTGAAGCTGGTTAAATTGATTAGGAAGGAAGGTTCGCCTTCCACCGCTATCATAGAGGTTACTAAGGGTATCAAGGAAGCTCTCCTTGGACGCGGTCGCGTCACTGTTGACTCTTTATCCCACAGGCTCGCCCGGTCTTCCCATGTGGTGCCTGTGGTAGCCTTTCGCCTGTGCGCCTGTGAAAATAAAAGCGTGCTTAAGTGTCATTGGTGCGGTGACAAGCACACTGCCAACTCCATCCGCTCTCAGCCTTGTTTGTATCCAGTGTTGAGTAAAAAATTGAAGGGCCGGCTCGACAAATGAGGTCGACTAACTTCTCAGCATCTCTTCTGAAAACACCCCTAAAAATAAGGATAAGCCTGAGGACGCTAAAATTCCATCCGGTTCCGAGTGTATGCCCAATACCTCGTTAGATTGTTTTAATAATTCCCCTGCATCGCCTAGATATGGCCCAAAGAAGTCCCCTATAGAAAGAAGCACCCTCTGCACAACGAGGTTCGACACGACTCGAGAGGATAAGCGGGGATTTGAACCCAGGTGCCTTCCGCACAGCTAGCTCTGGATACCCAGAGAGAGAGAGAAGATAGAAAGGACCATTCATCGCGCCTGATATCCGCCTCAACAGGATCATCAACATGGAATTCCCTGTGGATCCTTTCATGTTGATTGACTCCTCGTCTGAGGCGAGAATCGACTCATTAGTCGAGGAGTCGGGGGGCAGCGATGGATGCCACCCAAGCGGGGTACCTCAACGACCTGGATGAAATGAACGAATTTCTGAATCAGGCCTTGACCCCCCCCCCCCCCCACCCCAGAAGAAGAGCTCGGAGCTGAAGGAGCTTGCCGAGGCTTTCCAAGACTCCCTAGACACCATACGTCGAGGGAGGAAGATTGGAAATGTTCACCCAAACATCCTCGAGCAATGCTTCGATGAGCTCCCCAAGAAACATAGGGCTGTTCTTGAAGAGCTTGAGCTCCTTCGGGTGGAAAAGAGAAACTTGGAGAAAAATATCCTCAGTCCGACCACCTTGCAGAGTGGCGGTGGCTCTCTTAGAGTCGCTGAAACTAGCTGTGGTTGAGGTATGTCCTTCCAATGACGCTTCCCCAGTCCTCCCTAGATGAGAAACGCCTCAACACGAGAAGCCGGGAGTTACTGCCCTGAAGTAGAGGGAGACCCGGTCCAAATACCGACTGGTGACGAAATGGTTGTTTCGCAATCTCCCCCAAAACAGCCTGTTCAGTCTAGGAGCAGCGAGATAGCGGAAAAGAAGAGAGACAGAATGAAGAGGAGAAGGGAGAAGTGGCCTTCAACTGAAGAGGAAAAAAGAAGGGCAGAAGAGTTAGCCAGGCCAAGAAAGGACCCACCAAAAGCCTACAGAGGAGGTGAAGGAACCTCCTCCCCCAAAGAAGATCAAGACAAGGGAAGTTAAGGATCCACCTAAAGCGGCCAAGACTTCCAAGCCAGAACCCCCAAAGGTCAAGGACCCTCCTAGGTTAGAAGAAGGACCTGACCCTAGTAGTTGAGTGGAATAAGGAAGCGAGGTCCAGGTTAATCTCGCGGTGCTAAAAAGCATCGCTGGTAGCATTCCTGGGCACCGCTATGACCTCAAGATGATTCGGGACGGGGGAGCTGTGGCTCTAATTTTGAAAAACCCCGAGTACAGGAAACTGGCCGTGGAGGCTATAGAGGAAGAGCCTGCACTGATGCTAGGAGGTCTCAAGAGGGCCAGAAGGGATCTGATCCTCTTAAGTGTCAATTCTGACATCAAAGAGGAGATTCTAAGAGAAATGGTGGTGCATCAGAATTCGGGGTGCTTCTTGGAAGGGTACATGAGATAGGAGGTCCTACGCAACGAATTGGGTAATTTCGGGCCTAAAGGAATACCATCAAATCCTCCTTGACAGAAGAGGCTGAAGATAGGTGCCAGGATGGTACCTATCAGGAGAAATGAGGCACTATTAACCTGCTTCAGATGCCTCAGAGGCCCGGTTATATCGTAAGGACCTACGAACACCCTAAGAGGATTTCGCGATTTGGAACAGTCACCCCCGTCACCATGCCACTACTGTCGGGGAAACCACTGGAACGCCCAGTGTCCGCGCCGACAAACATCTGGTCGAAACAATGTGTTTTTCCAGCAAACTACGGAGCGTCAGCCGAGGACATCTCTCCTCACCACCAGGTCACAGCCTGAGCACGTGGTGACGTCAGCCCCGTCATCAGATACCAAAGTCAAGACCGCTCCCCGAAGCCATTAAAGCGTGTGATCACAAATAAGGGCTGACAACTCTAGAAAAAACCTTAACAGATTTCAATCTAGAATTACCTTCAAATACAATCTTATATTTAATTGATATCTGTTTAGAATTTTCATATTTCTGTTTTGATGACAAAATATACCAGCAAGTCAATGGTATTCCAATTGGAAGTCCCCTCTCTTCATTCTTAGCTGATCTCGTCTTAAAATGTCTTGACACCCTGATAAATGAAAGATTCAAAACCACCATTAAGGGCAAGATATATTTATGACGTGATAGCTATTGTAGCTACAGACCATATTGAGAATACCTTGGCATTTTGAAATGACACTCACCCTCTTTTTAAAATTCACAAATGAAAAGAAGTCTAATGGCTTCCTACACTTTTTAGATATACTTTTCGAAAATAAATTAGATTATCTTCAAACAACTGTTTACAGAAAACCTAGCCACTCACCAGTATACCTCCATGCCAACTCCTTTAGTCCTATCTCCCATAAAATTTCCCCCACATTGCTCCACTGATAACTTTAGTATATAGAATTGAACACTATCCAGGAATAATTAATATCGAATGGATATACGAAGGAATTTATCAATAAACATTCATATAAAATTAATAGTATTCATACTAAAAATATTTGAAAAGTACAACAACAACAACAACAAAAAGCCTTTATTTAGGGTCACTGACCCTATACAGGATTCACCAGAGGTATGCATAAGAACAAAGCAGTGAGACAAAGGAAACAACGATATAGACAAAAGAAAAAGAAAAAAAAAATAGAAAAAGAAAAAAAAACAAGAAAGAGAAAGAGGGAAGCAAGAAAAACAACACAAAAAGAGTAGCAGTAAGAAAGTGAGGAGTGAGTATCAGTTGGCCTTCTTCTGAGATATGGACTTGTGGAAACCATAAAACGCCGTAGCAATATACTTATTCTGGGTCATATTGTCAATTATTGATGGAAGTGAAGCACAGAGTTGCCCAGTTTTGAGCATAAGGCTTCTTCTTTCTTCTTTCAGAGCAGAGCAATCAAAAATATAGTGAGTGATTTCATTTTTTAGTTTTGAATTACAGAAGGTACAAATCGGGTCCTCACCGCAGAGCATCTTGGTGTGGTTTTCTCTAAAAAAACTTGAAAGTATTCTAACTTGTGCAAGTAGTCTTACAACCGGGAAAGGAAAATCCCCTAAAAGGTATCCCTCCGTCATGAAAGCTATGTGAATGTCTTTGTAGTGAGAGTATAGCTTAGATTTATCCATTCTTGTAAGGTCGTTTTGTATAGATTGGTCTGCCGCTGTTTTTAAGAGCCCTGTAATCGCGCTCCTCAGCGTTTCAGGATCATCACAGGAAACAAGTGCAGGGGATCCATTATTGTTAAGCAGATTGGCGAGCTTTTTAATGAAACCGATGGGTGTGCCCGAAGAATTATACAGTTCCCGTGTTCTGTTAAAACATATACGCGACAATCTGTCACTGCTCATATTCAACACCGGCAGCCAATACTTCAGGGTTAATTTCAAAGCTGTTACACTCAATGAGATACGACCGGTTTTTAATCTGATTATGTAGCCTGGAGTGTATCTGGGCAGATTCAGGAACCAGATTCATGTCTTGTATACTGTCCAGTAAGTCTTTATGCTCTGTTGCCCACAATGGAGCGGCATACATCAGGACAGCTCTCACTATTGTATCAAAGAGTTTGATTGATAAATTTATTGACTTTGCTTTTGATTTTATTAATATTGGGTGTGTGGCGTTAATTGCTGTAAGTGCTTTTCCTTTAAAGTGATTTGCCGGGTGAGTAGTTGTTATTGTTGGTGTCAGAGGGAATTCCAAGTATGCATATCTTGAAGTTATTGTTATGGGTTTATCATTCCAGAACCATCTATCCTTATTTGAGGGTTTACCTCCATTACGGAACACCATAATCTTTGACTTGGACTCATTTAGTGTCATTAAGTTCTCATTGAGATATTCTTTCAGTATTTTGATCTTCTTTTGGAGGTTCATCCTGGACTCACCTATAATTGCTATGTCGTCGGCGTACAGCAATAAATGGATATCTCCAAATTCTGGCAAATATACACTCGTCAGGTCTGAATTATTATAAATTTCGATTAAGTCCGTGATAAATAATTATAAAGAGCAGTGGGGAAAGTGGTTCTCTCTGGAGGACTCCTCAGTTTATCTTAATACTTTCCGCAAATGATCCCTTCCATCTGATAGCTATAGTTGCTTGTTCGTAGTAACTTCTGATCGTACTTATGAATTGGTAACTTATGCCTAGGTTGTAAAGTTTTTTCCAAAGTATTGAGTGAGGTACAGTATCAAATGCCTTCCTTAGATCGACAAAAAAAGACATATAGTTTTCCCCTCTTTTTTCTTAATGATAGTTGGATTAAACATGTAAATATGTGGTCAATACATGATCTTCCTTTTCTAAATCCCGCTTGGTTTTCCGGTATAACTCTTCTTCCCTCGACCCATTCCTCCAGTCTTGATCTTAGGATTGAAATTAAAAGCTTTTATACATTGCTAATCAGCGCAATACCTCGGTAGTTGGAGGGGCTGTTCTTATAACCATTTTTAAAGATTGGGTGTATAGTGTGTGGAATTAGTCCAAATTGCTGGGTATTTTCCAGTCGTCATAACACTATTGTAGAGTTGTTTCAACAGCAGTATGTACGAATCAGGGAGTATTTTTAATACTTCATTGGGGATGCCATCAGGCCCGCATGCCTTGTTACTCTTCAAACCAGCTATCTCCTTGTATATGTCTGCATTAGTTATCTCCGAGTCCAATATAGGATCGTTCTGAGAAATCAAATTATGTAAATTACAATTTCTCAATTTTTTCTCTATAGTCATTAGTTCGCGGTAAAAGTTCTGCCAGTCCTGTATAGCTATTTCTCCTTGGATTATAGATGTGCTTTTGTAGAGCGCAATAGTTTTCCAGAAGGTCTTTGAGTCTTTAGCATTTCCTGTTTTTCATTATCAAGTCTTTCCTTTTTAGATCCAATAAAGCGAGATATTTATTTCTGGAAGAAGCATAAAGATTTGAAAAATAAATGTATAATGCCATATGAAGCAGGAGCTGAGAAAATAGATCATATTTTAAAATATTCCGGAATAACCACTGTTTTTAAAAATGCACCATCTTTAAAGACTATAGTCCGAAATACAATTACAAAGCAGAAGGTGGAGATAGGGACGTTGTGTATAGGATCCCATGTAAAAGCTGCAATGTATCCTACATTGGAGAGACAGGCCGTTTCCTTGAAACCAGACTCCAAGAACACAAATCTTATATAACACTCTCAAGAATAATACCACTTGAATTATCTATCTATAAGAATATGATATCCGAACCATCGCTATATGCATTAAATATTCATTGTACAATATTCATAATGAGGTTTAAAATATATAGAAAGTATTTTTAGATTAGATAAAACAACCTCCGTCACGCCCTGATTACTTAGGTTACATGTGAATGTCCTCCTTTTTGAAACCACACTTTTCACCTATAAATCGGATTTCATATATAGTACTTATGACATATTAATAAAAGAATTTCTAACATTTGAATTCTGGTAGAGACAGAATTTTTTTTCGACAATAAATAAGGCTTTTATTAATTATTTAGTCCCTTTGACATTTGAAAATTAAATTCGTTATTCTAGCATTTTCTTAATATATATCCAGACATTAACCCCAAACCCCATGGTTCCATTGCCTGATATTACTAGTAAAGACATTTGGTGTACCTAAAGTATGAGTAGTCACAAACCTCTGTCCACCGTGATTTTCATGACCAGTACTGTATGTACAAGAAGTAAAAACAAAAAATACCTTTTACACATATACAATCACATTGTTCTTCAAATAAAAGACACTTCGGCCAGACAATAAAAAGATTTACTGGTCGAAGTGTCTTATATTTGAAGAACAATGAATGCCGGCCAGGCAGCCTCTATCTTTACGACAATCACTTTGAATGTGTAATTAATATTACACTGATATTATCAAGAAGATGCCGTCATTTAGAAAATAATTTTAAGAAACAGAGTCCAATTGCTAGATGCTATCCAGCTACCAGAATTTTAAGAACTACATGTAGGAATATCACCACACAGTCATCAAATACAATCAATCTTATAATCTTAATAATTTTCCTTGAGAATCTTGTCAGATATAATCTCTATCATAGATGAGCCTTTAAATTAACTTTGTAAAAAACGTTTCATTTTCTTGAATTATAAATCAATCATATCCCAACATCATATGAAATTGTGAACATGAATTTCTTTTTTTTTTTTCATAGCTTATAACATATTTAAAATTTATATCAAATTTATTTTAGTTTGTAAAATTATTCAGTTTCCTGGGACACGAGTCTTCAACAATCGGTCAGTTCTAGGGCCCTAGCTTTGCTGGCGCCATCAGGTCAGATCCGATGGTGGGGTTAGTAAAAGCTAGAAGTGGAATAGGACTTCTCAGGACCATTTAGGGCTCCTGGGGGGTGAACCGCCAAAAAGGGTAACGCGCCGAGGCAGGTACTTCCAGAGTGGTGAGGAAACTCTGCCGGATAAAAGTTTATTTTTTCAGGAGATACCTTTTATCCAAAATAATATATATATATATTAATAATGCATTGATATATATATGTCATAATTTGTATATAATTAAATGCAACCCCGACCCACTATGTATGTACCATGTATGATTTTCAAAGATTTAATAAAAGAATAAGGTAACTGGAGGAAAGAAAGTAACAAAAGACATAGAAAGTAGATCTAGAGGAGAGCATATTTATTAATAACGACGCAGTTAACCTTCTGACCCCAGGTCCCTGCGAGCTAAGTTTAAACCAACACTTCCTGGAAAAACAGGACGTATCTAGTGACCAGAAGTTATAAATGTTAAAGCTAACACCCAATATTTCCGGCAAAGACAGGACGTATCTAATATCCGTCGAAGTTATAAGCGTCAAGCTACCCGACACTTCCTGACCCAGGCCGGGCGTAACTAACACTAAAGGAAGCCGCCGGCCAATCAGAAGATAGCATCTAAACAGGTCAACCAATAGGGAAAGATCAGGTGATCATCTCTCAACCAATCAGAGAGAAACTGAGTCTTGGTGTTAAATCGAAAAGCAAGAATGGTCAGTTACGTTTTCGCTCTCATAGGAACAACACCTACAGTTGTTCAGTGGCTCTCGCCGAGTTCGGACAGTGCTCCTTCGCTTCCAACAAGGTAACATCTACTCTAGAGATCTCTCTCTCTCCGCTCATTTCATCTAAATCCAATCATCGCCATGTGATCAACTAATTAATAAGTCAAATCGCTCAGCTCTTCTCAAGCTTTCTTCCCTCCAATCCAGTTGCCTTTTATTTTCAAACCTCATCATGTGTCCTGATTATTCCTAACTGTGTGCTTCACTTACCACTCAACGACTGCGCTTCAACCAAATCTCACCATTCGCATCCAACAACAAGAAACCCCGCAACGATATTGCCACAGAACGGTTAAGTCGACAGGATTCTACAATAGTGTAATACATCAAATATTATAGTGTAATAACAATTGCATCATATTACACAGAGTCGACAGGATAAAGATTATGGAACTTAATCAGGATAAAGATGGAAATTAGCCCAGGCGCCAGCAAAACAAAAGGCAATGACAAACCAAGAGAGAAGAAACTGGCAACGAACGGAAAGAAACTGACAACGAAGAAGCGGACAAGAAGAGAGGCGACCAGGCGCCTTCTAGCGGCCATCATATGGCAGATGACCGTGGCCATCCGACGTGTCAACGCCCCACAAAGTGAGACGGTCTTCCGGAGCGCCACCCTCGGGACAACCGACGCCCGCACCGCCGGTACGTGTCCGAACAACCTGACGCCCACCGAGGAGTCGCCACCCGCCATGCCGTACCCGTGCACCCGGAAGCAAGCCACGCGACACGGGCCCAGTGTACCGACAACGCGGTCCACTCGAATGGAAGCAGTACAAATGACTAAATTTCCCTTTCAACTGCGCGGACAGTGCAAGCAATCCCGACCCGGTCCAACAGATATTCCAAGCCAGCCATACCAAGCCGAAGACGCCACAGTGGAGTCCTTTCGAGACTAAGGTAGGCAATCCACCCAATGACACCATCAAATTGACTTTGGACTTGTATCTGACCCAGGACCTACCATGTACCTTTCTAATTGAACCAGACGCAGGTTCGAACATATTGCCGTATCATTTATACAATAGATTAAAAGCACAACTTCCCAACTTAAGTATTAAAAAACCTTCCCTTGATCTATCCACCCTAAATAGTTTTACGAAAATAATAGGACATTTAACTTTCCCTCTGACAATAGGCCAAATAACCCGTAGAGAGAACTTCCACGTGGTAAATGCATCCTTGCCATTTGGAGTCCTTACCTTAAGAACCCTTTATCAATATAAATTAAAACTAAATTATAATCGCGACACTATTTTCCAACTTGGCGTCCCATTGTCTAATACTATCTACCACTTTAAACATGTGTCAAATGAATGCAAGCACGGGCTAGGCCAAAACCTGTCCCAAAGGACTCGCACAGCACCCAAAGCTTTCACACATGGAAACCCTTGCCTGCATTCATTGCCCAAACCCCAAATATTTACATGCCACCATTCTAATCTCACACCACGCAACTTTTCACTCAACCCAATTGCCAATACTTTATGCCCACCACATATAAAGCCACCACGACTCCTACCTACAATTCCAATAATGCCCAAACAAGTGTCCGTACACCGACACAGCTCACCCACTTACCACACAAAATTCACACATGACCACACTTCGCCACACCATAATTACGCAAATGTACCTCACAACATACACGCACCCATACGTCACCACGCGACAAACACACACAACCCGCACAACAAACGCAACACGCACGCCAAAAGACAACAACAACGACAAACAAGCGCATACACAACCGTTAAGAATAACACAATCATCCCGTCTACACAAAACATAGAAAAAATTCACGCCACCAAACAACCACACAATCGAAAAACATTACGATCTTTCCTAAAAGCTGTGAACGTCTATAAAGAGTTCATTCCAGACCACGCCCGCTTGCGGACGCCACTCATCAACCTTCTAAAAAGGGATGTCATGTGGGTCTGGGATGACGAATGCCAGAAAGCGTTCACTAACCTGAAAGAAAACCTTACCACACACCCCACATTACACCTTTACCAAGAAGATCTGCCATGCCAGGTGTACTGTAACACCTCAACATTCAGCATTACAGGCGTTCTTAAACAAGTCTACCCTGATGGGAAGACATACACCGTTCAACATTTCAGCCGACCTCTGCGTAGTCACGAGCGAAATTATTCAGACTTGGAACTACAATGCCTAGCCATTGTGGAAAGTGTGGATAATTTCCGCACCTGTCTAAATGGCAGAAAGTTTACAATATTTTCTGACCATCCCGCATTGCAGTGGTTGAAAGAGATCAAAGCTCCGTCAGGCAGATTGTTTCGATGGAGGTTAAGATTATCAAGATACGAATATGAGGTCCGTAGCATAAATGGAGTACAACAATATGAAACGGGCGTTGGAACTCGTATCCCATTTTGTGGCTTCCTAGATGCGCCACTCATACAGAGCCAACAGTCTTCTCCACCGGGAAAATCTCGCGTGACTATAGATCACAATAAACTGCGCACCGTCTCCCGAAAAGGAGTACTTAAAACTATAGTCCCAAGTTCACTTACAACCAGACTCCTTAAGTCCGTACACACTCAACACCACCATCCAAACATCTCCAAGATGACGAGGCTCATCTCAGCACAATATTATTGGCAGAACATGACACAAGACATCGCAAAACAGGTAAAAACCTGTCCCACCTGCCGATTCGCTAGAAGAATCGATGAATACAACCAACCTTCACGTAAAAATACCGACACAGGCACCAAAGCAAAACAAAATTCGTACATAAAGCACAGCGTACACACAACACAAACAATGCCAAAATTACCACATCCACGTCAGAGAAACGATCACACATCTCAACGTAAACCAATTACCGCCGACATATCTCTAATAAAACCATTGACGATCAAACAGGAGAACTGTAAACCTGACAATCAGCTCAATCATATCACACCACTCCCTAAAGATATCAAACAAGAGAACTGCGAACCTACCAATCATTCAAATTCTACAATTCATAAGGTTCAAGCAAATATTTCAGAGTCCCCAGTTACAAAAATGTGGACGAACATGGGGCAATATCCTATCTTTCATCTGATTTTTATCCTTTGTTTATTAGTTCTACCGTACAACTGTATCCCAATTTTATTCATTAATTACCTGTTTATCTATGCCATGCCCGCTCAGAAAATCTTCGAACTACAAGAGGTAGTTTTTAATTTAGGACAAGCAGTTTTTAATTTTGGACAAACAATTTTTCATTGTGGACAAGCAGTTCTTCATTGTGGACAAACATTTATAAAACTTCTCATAATTTTAGGAACCATCTTCGCAGAAAATCTAAATAAACTCCGAAGAGATAGCAGTAACTGAAAAGATGACCAAACAATGTCGGAGAAATCACGCTCCAAAAACAAGCCCCGAACCACATCCCAAAATAAATAGACGGCAGGAAATGAGAATTTGAAACACCACGACAGAAAGTGTAGTCCGCGGCGGTTAAATTCGGCCTCTGTAAACAAAGCGGAGCGCCTTCGTCCGATCTTCAATTTCATTCCCTCTCGTTTGCCCGACACACCCCACTTCCGTATCTCTAATTACAATGAGAAGATCCCCTATTGAGGTCAACTGGGAACCTCGCTATGCCACCGATTTTTGATTCCAGTTCGAGTCTACATATCGATTTTTACCACCCAATTACACATCCACGAGACAACACATAGAACTAGCTCACACATTTCTTACACAACCGACTTCTAACATTTTTCACAACACACACACAAAGACAAAAAATTACACATAAAGGTTATATAGATTTCCATGTCTCCTGTACACACAACATAAACGCACTTGAGGGATAGAATCACGTTTTTCACCTAAGTGTCACTACAAATGAGACAAAAAATTTATAGGGCATAATTGAGCAAGTAAAACATTTATAGGGCAAAATGGAACAACCAATACATGTAGATCAGGGCATGTAGATACCAAAGGGTTCCAACCAATACACCTTATTTTTCATATCAATCATTTTCATTATTTTCTCTCAATTAAAAATGTAAATATTTATCAATTTATCCAACTTATTATCAATTTTAATCATTAATTATCATTTTTTTTCCAATTAGTTTATATTATCATTTTTATTTATCAATTATCATTCTATTTACCACTTAGCTTAAACTACCACAACTCAATTATCAACGAAAACTCATTGGTTTTCGATTAAACTAAAAACATTAAATCACCCTTTGTTGTTGAAACCTTTTTATTGTTCATTTTTCCTTTTTTTTCCAAACACTCAACTTTGATTTCGCTCAACCACTTTTATTTTTATTTGATTTCAAAATACCTTATGAAATTTTATTTTTATTTTTATTTTGATTTCTCACAAGCCCTAATAAAATTCCCTCGGTTTCCATTCCCAATCTCGAGCTAGAATAATGGTTAGGCATTTTTCCTTTTTTTTCTCACCATTCAACCAAGCACTCAACTTTGATTTCGCTCAAAAACCTTTTATTTTATTTTTATTTTTGATTTCTCAAAAGACCTAATAGAATTCCTTCGATTTCATTCCCAATCTCGAATAGAATATGGTTAGGCATTTTTCCTTTTTTTTTTTCGCCATTCAACCAAGCACTCAACTTTGATTTCGCTCAAAAAACTTTTATTTTATTTTATTTTGATTTCAAAAGACCTTATGAAATTCCCTCGAATTCTTTTCCAAATTCGAGCAAAAAAAGTAACTAGGCATTTTCCCTTATCACCATGCAACAAAACAATTTTTCTTTTTCAACCAAACACATTCAATTTTGATTTCGTTCAACTATTTTATATTATTTTATTTTGATTTCAAAAGCCTTAATAGAATTCCCTCGAATTCATTTCTTAACTCGAGTAGAATTCGTTTAGGCGCAGTTTCTTTTCTTTTAATCCACTATGTACCATAACATTCCTTGATTTCTTACAATTAAAAATTTTTGATTTCTATTAATTATACTCAACCTATATCATCAACACCATTCTATTTTACTTTTATATTACCAGCAATGTTTGTATATAGCCCCTCCATACCCACAACTAATTTTCCCACAAAATTATTTTTCACTTTACAGAATTCTCTCAGGCTAACCCCTTCTTGAATTCTTCACATGTAGGGGGCGCATCTGTCATAATTTGTATATAATTAAATGCAACCCCGACCCACTATGTATGTACCATGTATGATTTTCAAAGATTTAATAAAAGAATAAGGTAACTGGAGGAAAGAAAGTAACAAAAGACATAGAAAGTAGATCTAGAGGAGAGCATATTTATTAATAACGACGCAGTTAACCTTCTGACCCCAGGTCCCTGCGAGCTAAGTTTAAACCAACACTTCCTGGAAAAACAGGACGTATCTAGTGACCAGAAGTTATAAATGTTAAAGCTAACACCCAATATTTCCGGCAAAGACAGGACGTATCTAATATCCGTCGAAGTTATAAGCGTCAAGCTACCCGACACTTCCTGACCCAGGCCGGGCGTAACTAACACTAAAGGAAGCCGCCGGCCAATCAGAAGATAGCATCTAAACAGGTCAACCAATAGGGAAAGATCAGGTGATCATCTCTCAACCAATCAGAGAGAAACTGAGTCTTGGTGTTAAATCGAAAAGCAAGAATGGTCAGTTACGTTTTCGCTCTCATAGGAACAACACCTACAGTTGTTCAGTGGCTCTCGCCGAGTTCGGACAGTGCTCCTTCGCTTCCAACAAGGTAACATCTACTCTAGAGATCTCTCTCTCTCCGCTCATTTCATCTAAATCCAATCATCGCCATGTGATCAACTAATTAATAAGTCAAATCGCTCAGCTCTTCTCAAGCTTTCTTCCCTCCAATCCAGTTGCCTTTTATTTTCAAACCTCATCATGTGTCCTGATTATTCCTAACTGTGTGCTTCACTTACCACTCAACGACTGCGCTTCAACCAAATCTCACCATTCGCATCCAACAACAAGAAACCCCGCAACGATATTGCCACAGAACGGTTAAGTCGACAGGATTCTACAATAGTGTAATACATCAAATATTATAGTGTAATAACAATTGCATCATATTACATATATAATAGAAATATAATTTATTTATTCCCAGTTGCAAATAAGACACGCTATATCCGATCTGGGTAATTGCGCGTGAAAGTATTTACAATAATTCATATTGTAGTAGAGTGAGTAACAGAATTGTCAAAAATAAAATAAACAATTAAGAAAAAGAGCGTTGAATAAACATATACACTAAAAAATGGGCAACAACATAAGCAGATAGAAGAAATCTCAAGGTAGTTATTTACAGTATGTTAAGCAATGATGGATGTTGATTTAATGAAGTTATCTGTAATAATTAGTATCGTGGAGAGAGAAAGTTGATCAAGTTGAGCCATTTATATTCTAAAGTAACTTATTAATTATTTACATTGATGTAAATCAAGTCACATAGTAGTGTATTTCTTCAAGCTGCATGAAGCTGTCTATTTATAATAAAAAGTCTACAAAACCTATAAAATTTCCTATATCTTTCCCTATTATAAACTATTTGACCCAGATAGGTTCTTTCTATCTTTCTCTGCTGTCTTAGGTTTGACACCAGAGGACATGAGTTCAGAATGTGTTCGGGGTTTCTTCTTCCGCTCCACAAGAGCATCTGGGCGAAACTATTATTTCTAATTCTGAAGAGATATCATTTGAACTTACCATGACCCGTAAAGAATTGAACATTGTAGAAGTTTGGTATTTTAGAGGAGATGAAAAAACGTTTGAAATTATTGTTGGAGTTTTCATAGTATTCCTGTAATTTTCTTTCGTTATAGTTAGCAATTTCTTTTCTGTTTGATAAATTAAAGCTCTTGAAGCCTATTTCATTTTTCAATATGTTGGATTCTATGTAATCTGTGAGTTTTGGTATTTGTGTTAGTACATGTGTACAGTTTGACGATGTTGTGCTATAGGTCGGTATGCAGTGTTTTAGTATATTATGCTGCAGGGAATTTAGTTTGTCTTTGGCTTTCTTGCTTATAAATGGAAATCATATTGTTTGACCATATGTTATTGTGCTTCGGAACATTGTCTTGTATAAAGTTAATTTTCGTCTGCATTCTAGACCCCGTGCTTTCTTTATTAAACTGAGTAGGTAACCGCTAGCTCTAGTAGTTTTGTCGACGATTTCATTAATGTGAGGCATGAAGTCCAGCTTGTTCCTGCTTCGATGATTTTTCAAGGTCAATCCCAAGATCTTAAGGGTTTCAACATGTCTAGCTATATTGCTATTAAGGATTTTTGTATTATTTATGCAATTATATAGATATAATATTTTCGTTTTATCCTTTGGTAGCTGTAATTTACTGCTTCCACACCAGGTATTAATTTTACTAAGTAAATTGTTAATTGCTGTCTTTAGTTCGCCATGGCTTTTGTTCCAGCATATTATAGTCAATACTGTTATCATCCAGATTAATGTTTAACAATTCTTCAATCAGTATGTTCCATAATGTGGGAGATAGTGGTTCTCCTTGTGGACATCCTTTAGTTAGTTTTTTAGTAATATTTATAGAGGAAGAATATTTGAAATTCACTGTTCTGTTGTTAAAGAATGATTGTGTTATTATAATCTGTTGTTTATGTTTTCCCGTTTTATTTTTTTTTTCAGGCTGACACTAATTTATGAGTTTCTTCTTTATAAATAGACTTTAATTGTCAATTTAGTTTTAACATTTTTCGCAACGTTCTCCAGTATTGATTTTGAAGTAGATATAAATTATTGAATGTTGTGGGTCGGTGTTACAAAAAGAACAGCCAAATAAGTGATTTTATAAATATATTATTATTATTATTATTATTATTATTATATATAAGGATACATATGTTGACAAAAGAATAACAACCGCACACAGCAGTAGAACAAAGGCAGTCTTTTTGGTATATACAAGGAAGAAGACTGACGGTTGAGGTGGGCCGTTCCCATTGGTCAGTTATCTTCATGCAGCGCCTCCAAGCGGTGCCCGTGTCCACGCTTCTCTTATCATTAAATAAAAATTCTATTGATATATAAATATAAAGAAACAGATTAATCTTTAAATATTCGAATATAATAAATTTCATTATTTCGTATTAGTTTCATATTCATCATTTTACTCCAACATGTTTATGTTCTGACTTTTGTTTTAACTGTTTAAAAATTAGAAATAAATTCAATTGAAAAATATAGAATTTTAAAATAAATATTTAACACTCTCTCTCTCTCTCTCTCTCTCTTGATATTTTAAAACCTGATGTCTCACGTAGAAGATTGCTCCATCTGCCTGGACACCATCTGCCAGGATGACCTCTGCTATCCCAGAAACTGCACGCACCAATTCCACCTGGACTGTCTCAGGACATGGTCCGAGCAGACAAACTCCTGTCCAATATGCCGGAGAAATTTTACTGAGATTGTTTACAATGTCAGAGGTCCTGAGGACTATGATATCATGGCGGTTGAGGACAAAGTCAATGCTATGGAGATTCTAGATGATAATCCTCAAGAAGTCGAATACGAAATAATGAAATTTTTTATATTCGAATATTTTAAGATTAATCTGTTTCTTTATATTTATATATCAATAGAAATTTTATTTAATGATGAGAGAAGCGTGGACGCGGGCGCCGCTTGGAGGCGCTGCATGAAGATAACTGACCAATGGGAACGGCCCACCTCAACCGTCAGTCTTCTTCCTTGTATATACCAAAACACTGCCTTTGTTCTACTGCTGTGTGCGATTGTTATTCTTTTGTCAACATATGTGATACAATTCGTCCTTGATCTATTCGACCAAGATCATAATACTAATGATGATGATGAAATGTTGGGGCTCTTTGAAGTCGTCATTGTTCTTCAAAATACTACTATATTTTTCTGAAAATAGATAAATTTATATTTAAATCTTTAGATAATAAAAAGGCATATATTGGATTTGAATAAAATATTTATTTACAAACATTTCGGTTGGCTGAACGCCAACCTTTGTCATGATATTACAATTTTGTATAAACAAACTCAGCGCCGCTTAGTATTATAATATCACAATTTAAATATAAAATTTTAATTATATTAATTTTTAAAATTATTTTAACTGTGATTTTATAACACTATATGCGGCGCTGAGTTTGTTTATACAAAAATGTAATGCCTTGACAAAGGTTGGCGTTCAGCCAACGATATATTGGAAAATAAATCTTCTATTCAATCCAATATATGCCTTTTTATTATTTAATTACTATATACACTGGTCCGCAAAATTGAAGAAACAACATCTTTTTTTATTTATCTCAAATTTTATTGAACATTTATCAATGAAATTTTATACACAAATTTATTATTCCATTATTGATTAGAATACCCGAAATCAAAGAATTCTAACACGTATTTTATGCAAATTAGCCGGTCAAGCAATGATCTTCTTGCAGTCAGTGCATAAATATCTTGGAAATTGTTTTTAATATGGGGTGTGATCGCCTTTAACTGATAGACAGGCTCTACATCGGTGACCCATACTAAGAATTAGGGAGTTTATCAGCTCCAGTGGAATCAACGCCCACTCTTATGTTATGGCTGTTTCTAGTTCATGAGTGTTTCTAGGAGGGGGTTGGAGGGATGAGATCCGCCGTCCTAGGTTGTCCCATACATGCTGTTAAAGGCCTATGTTAAAGGCGATCACACCCCATATTAACAACAATATCCAAGATATTTATGCACTGACTGCAAGAAGATCATTGTTTGACCGGCTAATTTGCATAAAATACGTGTTAGAATTCTTTGATTTCGGGTATTCTAATCAATAATGGAATAATAAATTTGTGTATAAATTTTCATTGATAAATGTTCAATAAAATTTGAGATAAATGAAAAAAAATATGTTGTTCCTTTAATTTTGCGGAACAGTGTATATATATGTGGTATAATAATATAATAGGTGGGGAGAGAAATAAGGACACCCCAAGTTGGAGAAGGAACCCAGACAACCAGAGAGAGAGAGAAGGGGGGAGAGACGGGCCTCCCACCGCTGAGCGGCCGTCCGTATCGCACACCGAATCCCAACTGCCCTAATAGTCCTGAGGTTCCATGTAACGGGCCCCAGTGGAAGGCCCCTTGGAATGTCGCTGCTGTCTCAAGTGACCGGACTTTACATCCCGTCTCTCTCTGGGCTGACTCTAGGTTTACTTTATTATTCCTGGAAGAGTATATATTATGACATATATATATATATATAAATGTTTTATAGAATATATATATATATATATATATATTGAAAACTCAATATGTGATGTTTAGATTTACAAAAAAAGATGCCTTCTTACTTTCAAATAGTGTGAATATTTCTTGTTTATAATAATATACAACATGATATATAATGTAAATAAGCGACATACACATTAAAAATCAATCACTATATATTATTGTATTCTTATATTTTCAAAATTCAATATACCAGCCAATTACCTGCCCAACAGAACAATAATCATATTCATTCTGAAGAATATTCTAGGTTACAATGTTAATTTATTCTTTCATTCTATTTCTTTTAAAAAGTTCTTAGGTTCAAATAAATTCATTATAAAATTATATAATCCTTTCCTTTATATCTATAAAAATAATATCCAAAATCGATGTTTGTTATCGCCTTGCGCAAAATCTACAGAACCAATCATTATGAAATTTCGCATGTAGGTAGCTAAAGATTTCGTTTAACATATAGGCTATTCAAAACGAAAACGGTTGATGTGCTCTTTTTGAAAAATATAAAACCAAAGAGCGTTAGTTTCAGCATTTTACCGCTTGGGCGCAGCACTGGACGCAACGATAAATGAATTTGATTGGTTACTAATTTACACGTGGTTTGTTTACACGATGAATGTTAGTTTGTTTACACGATGAATGTTTTAAAAGGTAAGATTATCTGATCACCGTGAAACTTCAGGAAGTTATTTACTATACTACTGGGAAGGTTTCTGGTTTGAATTTAATTTGAAATAAATATTCTTTGCAATTTTATTTGCAAATTTTCTACTTTCACTCGCAAGCAGCGCCTCTCGCGGTTTCTGGTGAAATTACATTTATAAATTTAAAAATTCTGAAATGTTTAACAAGTATAATAAATTCAATATTTAATTGGAGGATTTAGTGATATAATATTCCAATGACTTGTAAAAACTAGGCATTTGAATATTAATTAATATTTAAAGAAAATATATTATTTAAAATTTGATAAATGTTTTCAAAAAAAAATTATGTGTTTCAAAAATATATTCAAACGCATATAACAATTATATATATGTTTATAAATCTAGATATAGGTGGATTGAATGTTTTCTAGAATCATTTTAACAAATGTTCGTTAGCAAACTTTTACTTGGGTAAAAACCAGGCGAAGTCAGGAACATATATATGTGTGTTTGTCGACTATGCAAGTCCTCAATATATAACTAATCTCGTTGAAATTTGAACAGGACAGAGAGTTAAATCTAGAAGAGCTTTTTGTCTAACTTTTGACCAAGAAAAATTATAATTAACCAAGCACTGAGCAACAATATTTTTTTAGTCAGAAATGATGATGACAATATTGCTGTATCATGTTTGATTGACATAAACAATATTCTTTAGGGGAATATTCACTAAAGCAGACCAGGGCGAAGCCAGATAATAATTTTTAGTAGGCAGGAACAAAATCTACCAGCGAAACATTCACTCGAGCAGAAGACACATGAAGCCAGGTCATCTCTATATAAAAAATATCGTTTTTCGACCTTTTGGCTAAGATCATGTAGTATGTCTCTAGATATTTTTATTTATATATATCTTTTTAAAAATCTATTCAGTAGAGAGAGAGGATATGTTCGCTCGAAAAATATATTTTATATAATATATAAATATATAATGTAACGAATATTATTATCATTATTATCATAATATTCTGCGTGTTCCAGAATATTATTATCAATAATATTCGTTAGGCAAACTTTCACTCGGATAAAACCGGGCGAAGCCGGGTACACATCCGCTAGTAATATTATAAAAACAAAAAGATTTAAATTATATTTTTTTGTTCTTTTATAATTTTCATTTTGTGTACATTGAATTTTTTAAAATTAGTCTAAACAAAAACTATTTAGCCAAAAAGGAATGGCTAATTCCTACTTTAATATATATTTTTTCCTAGCCAGTGCAGCTTTAGATCTCTACGTGTGCTATAGACAAACAAATTTGTTGTTCGCAGCAACCACAGACGTCTACCTTTTTGGAATGTAGAGATTTGGAAACAGGTATATTCAAAGTAACAGCAACGTGGAAAAAGATATATTAAAAGTAACAGCAACGAGGAAAACCTCCACAATAATCCATTTTAACAATTTTTATTATATATATTTATATCCTATATATATTTTGAAAAGAATTTAGATTGTGAATTTATAAATTGTAGTTATGAATATCAATCAAATTTTATTTATATTTTTCACAAATATATTTTTCTGACTAGAAAAAAAGGGGTTATAGTTCAAGTATGTCATAAGTGAGAAACGAGAATATAAGTAAAATCAAATGTATTTTAATAATAAAATGTGTAATAAAATTAAAAACTATTTATTTCGCACATTATTTTTATTTGATTTAAAATTAACTAAATTATAATAGATACATTTATGTTTGCAAAAATATTAACTATGAAATAAATAAATAAAATATAAAAAAAATATGCATATTTAAAAAACCTGTGTCCCTACTGCCATCTGTTATCAATAAAGAGAACAATTATAATTCAATTTACTAGTTTTGCTAAAATTATAGAGCGTAATTTTTAAACCATGCACTAAAAAATTTGTAAATATATATTTAATGTTACTTATAATTTTAAGGAATCATTTGACACCTATAATAGCTTTTATGGCATTTTAAATTTACATTAACCTGTAGTCGTCTGGTCATTGGCAGCCATTCTTTCACACAGTCAATCGAGTTCGCTTGTTACCCTACACATTCTGCTTATTGAAAGCGGCTTCTTGTTGACATATAAGGTGGGTCATCGATTTTTATACTTTAAAGCATGGTTTTTATTATTATTTTCATGATTTCATTGTCAAAATATCTCACATTTATCAGAAATACATTTAAAATTTTAATTTTCTATTATATTTAGAAAAATTTCACGTAGCCTTTAACCTTACAATTATTGATCCACAATATTACATATTTATCGTATAATAAGAATTTTTTTGCAATTTACCATATGTAGAAACTTTCATTTTATACATTTCTTTATTTTTTTATTATTGTTAATATCAAAAGAAGCTGATTAAGGTTAATGCTCCATTTCCAATCAATTTATGTGTCAAATTATACATTGTTATAATTTTTTACTTTCTATCATTTAGAAATCATTTTAAAATATCGACTAAATATTACCATATATATACATTTCGTAGATATTTAAAAACAAACATTTAAAAATATATTATTAAAGTATAAATATACTAATAAAGATTTCAAATAGAAGGAATTTTATTAAATATTACCTCAACCAATTAGTGATTAATGAGATGAAATAGATACATAACTAATTACAGATAGAATGATTCATGGTTCAATTTGACATTTGAAGTTATTTGTGCCATAATAAAGATGACAATATAAATGTACTACTATTTAATTCTCAGTAAAAACATAAGTTTATTATAAACAACAAACCATATATACTCTATATATAGTTAACTACATATTTTTGTAGAGGTCTGTTTAGTTTTAACATGTTACATTTACCTCACAAGTTCATTATAAAATATAAATATTTAATATCAAATAGGGATTGTTGGTTACTGTAATATCCCCTATTTCTACTTACAAAGTAATTCTTTGCATTTAAATGATGATAATATGTATTTATTATTTAGATATGCCTGTACATGTGCACTGCAATATATTTATATCTTTTGATTTTGTAAATTGCTTCATTTTGGTTGTCATTTTATTATTTGCCTGTTGAAGAGCAAATTTGCTCGAACGATTGCATTACTTCAAAAAATAAATTATAAAGAAATTCTCTGGCAACAATAAATTTTCCTTATTTTTAGAATTACTAGGTAACTTCTGCTCACATTTATTATTTATATTACTCCTATATATCAGGGGGGATATACATACAAGAATATACACTTTAGCCATCTGGTCAAAACCTAATAAATCATTTATCAATGAATTTATGGTTTATTACAACAATATATTTTTTTATTATTCCTAGTATACATGGTACAGGACTTGATAATCATATAGGTAGAAGTTAGCGACTGCTTTTACTGTATGTGCACCACATTTATACACATGTGAAAAGCAGTTTGATTTTTGCACTTACAATGTGCCAGAGCCCCGTTTGGTTACTTACACTCGCTGGTGGGGTTGGATTTTTGCAAGAATCGGGGAATATTGTAACATTTTTTTAAAGTAATATTTTTGAGGTAAAGAGATTTACTGGCCGAAGTATCATTAATTTAAAGAACTAGGAAAAAAGTGCCCATGTGTGCTGGATTCGATCCTGGGTCATAGCGGTCGAAAACCAATGGCTTAACCACCCTTCTACCAACCTCTTTACTACAGCTATAATAAGTGTCTCCCAAAGTTTTCTAAAGTAGAATCGGAGAAGAGCTACCAGGAAGCAAAGATAAAAAAAAAAGCGATTCCACCATTTATCTGATTGGCTTGGCTCCCAAGTTTCTATTTAAGTGTAAGGGTTACCTCCCATGGTTCAACCTATTTCCCACCACTAATGGTATGGCAGCAACTGACAGACTTCAAGTCTGGTTATCTACAGACAATGATGACTTTACAGAATGGTTGCAATGTTTTCCCACTGTGTACGAAGTTCTCAACCTGCAACCCCAAACCACATTATTGACTGTATTGACTCATCCATTGATGAGCTCTACTCATCCTCAGCAGACACCATCAACCAGCTCTACAGGCTTGATACCCTGATATGATTGAGTGGAGATAAGAAAGAAGGAATTGACAATCTTCAACAGCAATAATCATTGCAACTGCTTTTTCTTCTTCCTTCTTATCTCCACTCCATCATATTAAGGTATCAAGCTTGTAGAGCTTGAGACTTTTGATAGTGTGTGCTGGGGATAAGTAGAGCTCATCAATGGATGAGTGAATACAGTCAATAATATGGTTTGGGATTGCAGGTTGAGAATTGCATTTAAGTCTTCTTTCTTATCTCAAAGATGTGTGAAAGATAGTGGGAAAGTCCCACAACCACTCTGGAAAGTCATTGTCCGCAGATGACCAGACTCAAGTCTGGAAATCAAAGACTTATTCTCTTAGGAAGACAGAACTTGTCCTTCCTGCTCTGTACCAGTCATGTGTAGCATTAGATTTCCATTCCTTCAGGCATTGGGTTGCAACTGATGTACTGAAACATGCTTTCAGTATTTATTCAGTTTGATCTACCAAACTGTTACAATTATTATATAGCCTGTGTGTTCTGCTTATTAAGTCTGACTGTATAATAGTCTGGTAGATCAAATTGGCAAAAACTGCTATGAGCCAAGCCCTGCCAAAATATTTTCCATCTTTTATTTAGTAGTTGTAGAAAGGTTAGACTTAAAAATATATATATGATAAGATACAAATTGGATTATAGATTAGAAACACAAGGTAATAGGACCAAATACAAATAAATAAAACAGCGTTGTTACTGAAAGGTCAAACGCTCTTTATTAATTGGATTTGGTCTTGTTACCTTGAGAAAACAAAATAATTAGCACTAATGATGCAGATAAATTACGATTTGTGTAATGAATCATGGCAATGCTATAAATAAGACCCCAGAGTAGTTGTAAAATAAATCATTTTTTCTTACACAACATAACAACACTATCTACACAACTTTATTTGTTACCTTATCAAAAGAGGCAGATAGAAACTCAAGCTAATATTTACACCACTGAGATGATCCACATGTAGGCCACTACAGTAAGAGTACAGTAGAACATGAGAGGTCACCCCTATTAGAGGACATCTCGCTACAAAGGTCAGTTTTCAAACTACAATTTTTACTCCGTTAAGAGCACACCTCTCCATATATAAAGGATACTTTGTCTCTGTTAATATGATTACAATTATCTGAGATAAGGATCCCCCATAAATAACCAACCAGTCAGAATTTTACCTGTAGATAGATAGAGGGCCTGTTGTTCTACAAGTGTATCTACAACTGGCTTATATTGAACCTTAATATTGTTTATCTCTCTCTCATCATTATTTCAAATGGATATACAGTAGAACCTCCCTTTAGCGGACTCCCCGCTAGTGGACACCTCTCTATAAAGTATAGTTTTCATTTGCAAAATTACCATTTTTACTATTTAGTAACTCTCCGGTAAGAGGACACCTCTCCCTAAAGGACACTTTGGCTCTGAAATTAGGTGTCCTTTACAGAGAGGTTCTACTGTAATATAATATAGAAGTGTGATAAGACACACAATTTGGATTATAGACACAAGGTAATAAGACCAAATATAAATACATAAATAAATAGTGTGTGTATTTATTATTCAGCACATTATTATATACACTATTTATTTATTTGGATTTGGTCTTATTACCTTGTGGTGATAATATAGAAGTTGTTGATACGTACAAATACTAGTAATTGTTGATTCCTGAGGAACTAACTGCCTCAAATAAAGACCTTTCTTGCTCTTCACCGATGACAATGTAGTCCCCACCACATCTTCTTATACAAATGGTTACAATTAAATATCAGTCTTCATTTTACCAATATATTTTAATACGAGTATTTGTTAATATTTAATATATATTGATAATGAAAAATTGAAACTATTATTGACGCATATGATTCTTTTAAAAATAAATCACATACACATCAATCATAGTTCAAAATTTTCACAACAGATGGTGTGCTAATGCATCATATCAAAGTTGATAATGTCACCCTTGGACTGATATTTTGACAATGGTTGTTATCATCACAATTAAGAATGCAAGCATGCATGCATTGTGTTATGCAGATATCATCTTGTGGGATGGATACCTGTTCCACTTGAACAGTCAAATCAGCAATGATACATTATGGATGGGGTTGTCATCAAATAATCTCCCATTTATGCAGGATTGGGGGAGGATCTGGCCAAGGCAACATGTTGACTTTCTGTAGAAAACATTGGGTGGTGGCGGTGGTTTGGGGATGAGCGTTATCCTGTTGGAAAATGCCTTTCTTAATGGTGGTCAAGAATGGTGCTCAGTACAACTGGTTTAATAACCAGTCAAATATGCTGTCAATGTGTGTAGAATGACAACAAGAGCGCTCCAGTTTTGATAGCCCATCCCTCCTTACACCAATACTCCAGTGTTTCTACGCCAGCTTGACTTCAAGCACTCACCTAACCAACATGCATTCACCATTGGCATAGGCCAGAAACAGCTCTCACCTCAGAACACAACAGTTCTCCAATGAGCTCTAGCCTGGTATTACTGATGTCATCACCTATGGTGATGATTTGGAGTAGAGGCATGAATGCTACTGGATGTCTTACTCGTCCCTCGAGTAATCAATTTCTTACAGCTCAGGTGCCAACAGAATTTTAAATTGCTGTTGAAAAGAGTATGAGGCATCAAGCAAAGCAGCGAATATATGCAACAACCTTTCCTTTCAGTGGCCTCTGTGCAATCAGACTCTGTTCTTCTTGAGACAGTATCTTCCTGTAGCCATAGCTACCAAGAAGCATGTACAGTGGATACATTTCTGCCAAGTCTTTTGGAATAAACAAAAAGAAATTCCACCATCATGTATTCCTTTTACACTGCCTATTAAACTCAGTGAGCTGGGATACTGCCATCTTAGTTTCCTTAAAGTGGCCTTTGGTAGAATTATCTAGTAGAAGATCATTTGCTTGTATGCTATCTCGAATCATGCGATCCTTCATGTGGGGATGGGTTCCCAACTTTATCACAGCATCTTAGCTAGCTCACACCTAATGTTCTCTATAGAATGTTGCTGCCATGTTGCCTTGGCCTGCATGTTCACCCCATCAAGCACATATGAGACATTATTGAACGACAGCATGTACTGTTGCTGAGTCAACTGAATAAGTGCTATGGGCTTGCAACTCTATCCCATCAAATGACATACGGCACCTGCACAACACAATGAATGCCTGGTTGCATTACAGTAGAACCTTCTCTCACTAGAAGACACCTCTCTACAAAGGACAGTTTTCATTCCCAAAATGATCATTTTTACTATTTAGCAATTCTTTGGTAAAAGG
The DNA here is from genome assembly GCA_030710605.1 of Cordylochernes scorpioides. Lineage (NCBI taxonomy): Eukaryota > Metazoa > Arthropoda > Arachnida > Pseudoscorpiones > Chernetidae > Cordylochernes > Cordylochernes scorpioides. Next base: position 24,183,604 of record CP092869.1, read on the forward strand.
ACACTTTAGCTCTGCAATTAGTTGTCATTCACAGAGAGGCTCCACTCTACTAATTATGACTACAGTAGTTATTAATGTACCACCCTTTCCCATTTGAAATGGGTTTTCTAGCACATTATTTAACCTGTGACCGTGAAATTTTATGCTAACTAGATCAATGCTTCATGTGAATGTCATCTCGCCCTAAATTAAATTTTACTTTGTTTGTTGGAAATTTTTTTTCCGCCAGTGTATGGATTGCGCAGCAAACCCACTTGTATAACCAACTTGTCAGTAGTTAGAGTATAAGTTGTTAAACAGGAGAGAGCTGGTGAACAGATGGTGAGCTGCCAATATATAAAATGTAGTCCTGAACAAAAAGTGGGACTATAAACAGCCACAAGAACTCAGCGATGCTACTGAGTGAATGGTTAAATGATATTAAGCACAGCCAACCAACAGCTAGCTACATGGGAATCCATGGACAAGCAACAAAGGTTCTCCATGTAAGAAGTGATCTCATCTGAAGCTAAGTCCGATTGTTTGAATCAATGAACCCCTTCATAAAGTTGCCCAATTTTTAGATAAGAAAGGAGAATGTACCATTATCAATCACTTCATTAAAAAGGACATTTTTATGAGCCGGCAGATTGTTATTTTATTCATTAGCCCTGACTAAATAATTGCCTCAGGAAAACCCACAGAGACTCTAATTAACTCCTTCACTTGCCGACACCTAGAATGCCTGGAGTCTTGTTAGTAGCTTGGTGTGACAACTCTTCCCTCAATTCAGCTTGTTGTTTGCAGGGCTACATTCTTAGAAAGCATTGCTTCACACCCATTACCAAATATATATACAGTTAAACCTGTCTATAGCGCCCCCTCTAAATAGCACCTTCCTCTCTATAGCACCCGATTTTAAACATTAAAATGTAAACATTTTACATTAAAAGTGACCTGTCTATATCACCCTATTTTGGTGAGTCCCAAGAGGGGACGCTATAGTCAGGTTTAACTGAATATACACACACACACACACACACACACAAGCCTTTTTATTGGGGCATCCAGCCCTATTTAACTGAATATAAGTTATTCAACCTTTTTTTTGTAAGAAATTTAAACTATTTTTTTTACGCTTATGATTCTTTTAAAAATAAATCAATTTTCTACTACCCTTACTGCAATGATAAAATAATAGGAGGGTCTGGCTAATCCATGGTGAACCCTCCCAGCGGTTTCGCCAGTTTAATCTACAATACCGCTGTAATATTGTATTTTTCGGTTTTCATTTTATACTGAGACTCTTGGAAAGAGTATTTTGAATGAACTATGGACATAAGCTTTGAGGACAGTAGAAATACATATAATAATAAATATATAATATAGCATTGTTCTTCCACAAATTGCAAGTATTTTTAAAACACAATATTTACACGATGCACCCCATCTGTTATAAGAAATTTGAGCTATTTTTTTTGACGTATCTGATTTTTAAATTTGTTTTTTGCTTATTAAGAGCCTGGCTAAAAAATTCAAACAGTTGTATTTACAGTAAGACCTCAATGAGAGGACATTCCACTTAGAGGACACCTCTTTTTCAAAATACTGGTTTTCATCTCCAAATTTCCAATTTACTGCTCTCTCGTAGAGGACAAAGTACCATGGTATTCAGGTGGACATTTCCAGAGCTGTCACCAACCCTAGATAACACATAGCTTTAAAATCTATTTGGTAGGAAAGGTAGCTTCTCTTATAAAGGATTTCCTCCCAATTTTCACTATATCACTAAGAAATTCAATAGCATGCTAAATGGAGAGCAATCTTTAAAAATCAACTATCCTGATATAAGGTGTGAGAATTTGAAACTATTATAGACCCGTATGATTCTTTTTAAAAATAAAACAATTTTCTACTGCCCTTACTGCAATGAAAATTAATGGGTGGACCTGGTTCACCCATTAATTTTTCATTGCAGTAAGGGCAGTAGAAAATTGTTTTATTTTTAAAAAGAATCATACGGGTCTATAATAGTTTTGAATTCTCCTAACAGATGACCTATTAATGTATGATATAAGGTGTAATTGATATTATAGATTATATAAAGGTAGCAACACCACATCCAAATAAATAAATCCTGCACCTAAAGCTTTGATAACATTTACTGTCAGACATTTATTTGTCTTGTTACCTTATCATTCTTGTCAAAACTGATATGAGAGATAAACACAAGGTAATAAGACCAAATCCAAATAAATAGATTATTACCTTGTATTCATATAATCTATATTCCAAATTGGGCCTTATCATGATGTAAGAAATCTTAAGTACCAACACACAAGTCTCTGCAATCAGGAAAATCCAGGTTGGTGAAAATACTGCTACAAACATGCATGTATGCACGCAAAGCCTTTCTATGTCACAAGAGCTTCCTTGAGATTATAAACAGTTTCAATTTCCTGAGGTCCTGAAAGTATCTTTCTGGAAAACTGGCTTTGTGGGTTCTTCCAGCTGTGAGATGGCAGGTGGTTCATTCACACATTCCTTCCCAGCTACTCATTCTGCTATGTCTCCCTGCAATGATCTCATTTGAAGTGGGTACTTCTGTCAGAATGGGATACACCTTTGTAAGTGTTAAAGACTTAATTCAAATATCCTTTCACCCAAAATAATGAAATAAATAGTATCAGCCAAAGAAAATATTGAGGCCTCAAAAAATATTATGCTTTCACTGTTGATGCCATTTTTTAAAGTTTTAATAATTCCAGAATCAACCAGTTGGTCACCTGAGATTAAAGTAGGTGTTATAACAAAGCCATAACATTTACAAAGGTGATCCCAAAAGTAAGATAGCATTGAGACACAGGAAACTGTTCTCATTTGGTCACACACTCCTAAACAAGCCTCCTAAACTTGGCAATTGTTATAATGCTTACTGCTACTGCCAGGTGGAAGTTATCAGGATTTGATGTTAAACCTATTGAAAGTTGTGGACATTTTTGACATCCATGCACAACTCTCCATACACTTGTGTCAATTGGCCATGTGTAGATGTTTGCCATAAAAAATACATAACTGCATGACCAAGTTGTAGCAGCTCCATTATAAGCAAATGCTGAGCCGCACTGGCTTGTTTGGTTGGGGCAATAAGCGAGACAACAGCAGTATGACCAGCTTCCATAGGGATAGTTTTGGGGGACCTTGCTTTTTGATAAATTTTCTGACTTTAATGCTTCTTTTTGAATAAATCATCAAAAACACTACTTCAGCAAACCTTATTGCGGTGTTTACAAAAAAATTGATGTGAGGGGGCTTTTTCTATCATCACAGTAAAGATTGTAGTTATTTTATGATGATTTATTCAAAATGAAGCATTAGGTAGGAAGCATGTAAACAAAAAGTGTGATATTTATTCAATAGAGATGGTAGTTTATATAAAATACACTTTGTTACCTCAATTTTT